>CM040401.1:56547048-56904548 GCA_022702515.1 Ilyophis sp. 1 JC-2022 | reverse complement strand
ATTCACAATAGGCTACGCATAAAAAAATTGTTATTTTTCCAGCCGAAAATAAAATGCTTATTTTCTCTGCCTGTTCATGCAGAGAGAAGATTAATAATACCTGGTGAAAACCTTGTGTTTTCTCCTGCGTTTTGGGAATACAAAGTCTGATATCCAAGACTAAAGAATCCCAGGAGGAAATACAAACCGGACGCGCTTCAGCAAATGTGATGATGAATGTCAGCCCCGCGAACGTGAACGTGGCAAACAATCTCATTAGCTACAGGCCTACTCTGCGTTGCGCCCACGGCCCTCCAATTTATTTTCATTTCCGCATTGGGGATTCGATGCATATTAGCGTACAGGAGGTAGCACGCTCTTCTCGCATGAGAGAGGAAGGCTGCTTCTTGTTTAACTGTTTATTAAGTCCACATGTTTCCTTTCATCCTTCATGCTGTCAGCTTCCTTGGCATTGCATCTTTCAGTAGGCTAATTGGCGCTGCAAAAGCGGCAGGCTCCGGGCAAGACTTCGCCGGCACTGTACTCCCCTGTATTTCAAGGCACTCCCCATAAACATTATTGTCAGGTTGCGTAAGGCAAACCACCTTGTGTCACCAAATCAATCATCTGGTTAGGAAAAGAGGAGGAGGATGAAAAAACAAACAAAATCCATTAAAAGAAAGATAGATAAATATGCCATATGAAATGCCTACAATGAAAATATTGATCTCAACAATGCCATAGGGTGTCACTCCAAACCTTACCTGAAAACAAATTTGACCTCTGATAATGCAATCTCCTCAAATACTAAAAAATAAATTGAAGTAATAATAATTCATATCAGAACAGCAATAGCAATGTTAACAAACTATGTATTTGTTTCTACTACTTAGTAAAATAAAAAACCTACTGTCTGTGTAAATTCCTTCCTTAAAATTTTGGGTAATGGAAGATGATGAACAGATTCACATACATACAGTATATATCATATACTGTATAATGGAAGACTTGACGATGAGACACTCCTACCCTGAACTGATATGTCACTTAAAACTAGGCTTCTCTTTCTCAGGGGGTCTATTTTCGTGGCCAAAAAACAGACCAAAGGAAGATGGTTAGTCTCCATGTTTCAGTTGACTAAGATTAATTATTCAACATTAGTCATTTATATGCTATCCGCTCCCATCTCCTACTTGCCAGCAGCTATCAATGGCCCGCTTCTCTCTCTAATTGTGGCCACTCATTCCTCAGGTGAGGCCGTACCTGTCTCCGATATCGACCTTGAACCATTTTTATTTGCTAATGTCACTTGGTGTCTCACCATATTTTCTTTGTATCCCCTGTTGATAATCATTTTACTCCAAATTATTAACTTTATTCACAAGTTCCACACTGGATTCCGTTCCTTGGCTCTGGTAGGCCTATTGTCTATTTGTCTGAATGTCTATTTAAAATAAAACCATATACAAATAGATCAATACTTCCTGCTATAATTCCCAGTTTTCTATAACTGAATTTCAGTTTCCTCTCACCTTTGGTTAAAACCCGTTTTCCAAAAAGCACTCTCTTTGCTAATCACGACCAGCACCCTATCCCTTCGAATGAATGTGTAATAAATATTTTAGTTAACTGGCCAGCGATTACATTTGATAGGCATACAATAAATCCTTTGTCGGCACAATTGGATCTTGTTGAATCTGCCCACGTGTGTCATTTATACTAATACTAACATGCTTAGTAGAATTATGCTCTGTAAGAGACAGTTTAATTGTCTATTATGTAATCAATGCCAATCACAGAAAACTAAAATCTCTTTCAGTTAAAATGGTCAATTGTGATAAAAGTAGGCTTGTGTTTAAAATGGTAGAAATTAAAATAAACGCTCAGTCAAACTTTGTTATCTTGGTAAAATTGACTTGAACAGACTTCAAATACACAAGTTGAAATGACAGTCTACGCCAAGGTCATCACTGTAAATCAGCATTATACTTCAGCGTAAACAATGTTGACTGCCAATATACTTTAATCCTGCACTTTGCATGTCAAAATTCATCCTGCAGGATCCCAGCTCAATCCATGGTGGATATTTTCCCTTTAAATTCTAACACTGTTCTGAGAAACGGAGGGGGAGCATAATCAGAGAGCCTTAGGAGGGAAGAAGTGCCCGACGCAGATGTGCTTTGAAGATGCACGTGGGCTTTGCAGTCGGGCAAAAGGGTCAACGCGCAATTCTATCATAAACCAGCAGCTACATGGGGATTAATCGGCCTGTCAGGGCTGCCTTGCTTAATCTGTTTGATAGAACAATCAAACACATAATAGCACAGTCTCTGAAGGTGCTCTTTAATTTAACCATTACATGCAAAGAAACTTTATTTTTCTTCATAGGAACTAAGTCTTTCTCCTGAGCAACTTCATAATATATCTCCTGTTTTGCCCTTGTGACTGGTCTATGCTAGCAGGTAACAAACCCAGCATTGCATGAGCCCACAGGCCTCTGCAGCACTCTGGGCCCCTGAGACAGATCTACTGAGAACCTGTCTGCAGACTTATTCATTTGTAACAAACAAAGTTATCTACAATGAAAGAAAACAGATTTGTACATATTGACATACCAGTTTTTTGGCTCTTCTACCACTCTACCTAGCTATGCCAAAACCTCAAACTGCCTGCAGATGGCCCTGCCTGTGGAGCTCACTTTTAATCCCCACAGTGAATCTGTGAGATGCCCTGACGTTTCTGCGGTCTCTCAACATGAGGATCAAAGAAGTGTCAATGTCAGTAAAGCAGGCCACCATGAGGCCGACAAATCAGAATAAATCGATCTATATGGGAAAAATTCACGCATACGTATATGTATAATATAAATCAAAACCATGCGTTCAGCTCATGCCACAATTTGTCTTGCCTGACAAAGATAAATGTTACCTACTGTACACTAGAGCAAGCCCGGTTCAGTGTGAACCAAACCAAAGCATGCCTAGTTTACAAACAAAATAAGGATGTACTAACTGTTAGAGTAAAATATTCAGTGTTAATTCAATTTGAACAGACTTTACGCAAGTGAAGAATGGATAAAGTTTACCGTCAAAGTAAAATTCATCAGTGTTGATTTAACACAGTGAACTTTATTGTGTAGCTAGTGACCATGTTAAGTAGCTGCAGAGGGGTTTTAGACAAGCCATCATAGAAGAGTGTTTGATCAGAGATTAGACCAATTTGGCACCTGTGAGCCACTAGCACATAGGCCTCAACGTGTCCAGAGGCACGTGGGAGTCTAAGACCTCAGCCCAAAGGAGGCGCGGACAGGGCGGTGACCTGCCTGCCTCGTCTGTGTGACAATTACGGGGTGGGGTCACTCCAGGCCCCTCCCTGATTTGTGTGATTTCAGACCTGCCACTGGGTCAGACTGTGACACGATGGGAGACGCTCACACTGGGTCAGACTGTGACACGATGGGAGACGCTCACACTGGGTCAGACTGTGACATGATGAGAGACGCTCACACTGGGTCACTGTGACACGATGGGGGACGCTCACACTGGGTCAGACTGTGACACGATGGGAGACGCTCACACTGGGTCAGACTGTGACATGATGAGAGACGCTCACACTGGGTCACTGTGACACGATGGGAGACGCTCACACTGGGTCAGACTGTGACATGATGAGAGACGCTCACACTGGGTCAGACTGTGACACGATGGGAGACGCTCACACTGGGTCAGACTGTGACATGATGGGAGACGCTCACACTGGGTCAGACTGTGACATGATGAGAGACGCTCACACTGGGTCAGACTGTGATACGATGGGGGACGCTCACACTGGGTCAGACTGTGACATGATGAGAGACGCTCACACTGGGTCACTGTGACACGATGGGAGACGCTCACACTGGGTCAGACTGTGACACGATGGGAGACGCTCACACTGGGTCAGACTGTGACACGATGGGGGACGCTCACACTGGGTCAGACTGTGACATGATGAGAGACGCTCACACTGGGTCAGACTGTGACACGATGGGAGACGCTCACACTGGGTCAGACTGTGACATGATGAGAGACGCTCACACTGGGTCAGACTGTGACATGATGAGAGACGCTCACACTGGGTCAGACTGTGACACGATGGGAGACGCTCACACTGGGTCAGACTGTGACACGATGGGAGACGCTCACACTGGGTCAGACTGTGACATGATGAGAGACGCTCACACTGGGTCAGACTGTGACACGATGGGAGACGCTCACACTGGGTCAGACTGTGACATGATGAGAGACGCTCACACTGGGTCAGACTGTGACACGATGGGAGACGCTCACACTGGGTCACTGTGACACGATGGGAGACGCTCACACTGGGTCAGACTGTGACACGATGGGGTACGCTCACACTGGGTCAGACTGTGACATGATGAGAGACGCTCACACTGGGTCAGACTGTGACATGATGAGAGACGCTCACACTGGGTCACTGTGACACGATGGGGTACGCTCACACTGGGTCAGACTGTGACATGATGAGAGACGCTCACACTGGGTCAGACTGTGACATGATGAGAGACGCTCACACTGGGTCACTGTGACACGATGGGGTACGCTCACACTGGGTCAGACTGTGACATGATGAGAGACGCTCACACTGGGTCAGACTGTGACACGATGGGAGACGCTCACACTGGGTCAGACTGTGACACGATGGGGTACGCTCACACTGGGTCAGACTGTGACATGATGAGAGACGCTCACACTGGGTCAAACTGTGACATGATGAGAGACGCTCACACTGGGTCACTGTGATACGATGGGGGACGCTCACACTGGGTCAGACTGTGACACGATGGGAGACGCTCACACTGGGTCAGACTGTGACACGATGGGGGACGCTCACACTGGGTCAGACTGTGACATGACTGTCACACTGGGCTGGACAGTAGTGTAAAACGCTGCAGGTCCCACAGTGTGGCATTCCCAGTGCCAACTGTGGCAGGGACCACACACCGGGACCGTAGTGTTCCCAAACAGAAGAGCCTGGTAGTCTTCAAAACTGCATGTTGGAGTGCTGTTGATTGGTCAGAAAGGGAGAATCGCCGGCTGTTTTTCGCAAGAGATTGAATACTCACCTTTTCAGACTGAAACTCAATTAAAGTTTAAAAAACAAATCCAAACCCTTCTCTCCCCTTTGTTTTGCAAGTCACGTGATGACTAGTCCTAAAATGGCACTGATCTGATCGTAGCTTTATTGGTGGCTTTCTAGCCTAATAATATTATAAAGACTACTTATGACTTTTGCTAAGAACATATGATAAATACCCAAACTATAACATTGTAATATTACAATTCATTACACAATTTTTTGTGCTAGTAACTTAATTTAGTTTGCAATGCCTGACTTGCCATCATCATTATGATACCTGTGAATAATGTGGAAATACTTTGTAGGTGTGGCCTGCCACTGTGTGGTAAGAGATAGTTACTACATAGAGAGAAGGTACATTCAGAGAAGGTTGATTCAGCCAGGATGATTCAAGCCCCCAGGATGAGGCCTCAGAGCTGCAGAAAGCAACTGAATTCTGCCCCTATTGGCTAGACCCAGTTTGACGTCTTGATAATTTCCCCCATTGGGATTCAATTACACGCTACATGGCCAAAAGTATCCGGACACCCCTTGGTCTGGGGCTGTTTTTTCTAGCTTCAGTGAAGGCAAATTTTAACGCTACAGTATACAATGACATTCTAGATGGATTCTGTACTTCCAACTTTGTGGCAACAGTTTGGGGAAGGCCCTTTCCTGTTTCAGCGTGACAATGCCCCTGTGCACAAAGCGAGGTCAATAAAGATATGGTTTGTCGAGATTGGTGTGTAAGAACTTGACTGGCCTTCTGGCCTGCACAGAGTCCTGACCTCAACCCCAACTAACACCTTTAGGATCAATTGGAAAGCTGACTGTGAGCCAGATCTAATGGCCCAACAGCAATGCCCAACCTAATTTATGCTCTTCTAGCTGAACGTAAGCAAATGCAAATCCCCGCAGCAATGACCAAACATCTAGTGAAAAGCCTTCCCAGAAGAGTGGAGGCTGTTATAGTAGCAAAGAGGAGACCAACTCCATATTAATGCCCATGAGATGTTGGACGAGCAGGAGTCCATGTACACAATTTTCACAAAAATCTTAAATTTTCATCGACTACCAGTTGAATTTTCTTTAATGTATTTTTTTCTTTTTTTCTTTTTTTAATCATTGCCCAGTGTCATCTCTCAGCTTCACTCTATGCATGGCTCCCCTCCCACAAGGCTGTAGGTGTGATTCTACAAGAAAGTATGAGCATACGAAAGGAAATTATGATAAACAAAATGGCTACATAAGGAAATATTCATTGTTTTCAGATGTTATACATGCATACATACAAATTTTATGAAACATAACCAAAGTGAGTAAGAATGTGGTTTATGGTAACAGTATGCAGTCATGTCCACTTACTGCCAGCACAATTAATGATAGCGTAACTTTTAAAAACCGGAATAAACTTGGCTATGTTGGCTACATTTATGTTAACTAGGTAGTGAATTTACTAAAAGGAACTGATAGCTTTATAGATTTATGTTATAAATGCCGTGTTCAATCTTAAGTCAGACTGATTGACACGTCAAGGCAAAATCAGTGCATCTTTCACTGAAAAAGTCAGATTTTTACCTTGAAACAGGCTGAGAATACTCTCTTCTTATTTTCTGGGCAAGAAACCATATAACAAAAAACAGTCCGGAACTACAGAGGACTACACAACCCTGAAGGATGCTGTCAAATATCTTAAAATGTATAAGAGAAAAAGAACAGACTAATACATCTATCCAAATATTGGGACCAGTGAAACTGCTGAGAATTATATTCCAAAATTCCAAATTGTTGATCGATTGCAGTAGAAACCTCAATAAGTGATGGTAAATATTCATGTTTAAAGTTGGCCAGTTCATAATAGATCTCAGTGGAAGGAAAGAAAAAAGTAAGTACTGGGTCCAGCCACTAGAGAGCATAAATCTATCCAATAGCATTTGAACATGCCTGCGTACTGTTAGTTTAAGTGACCAGATGGATCTGATATATGTCCTCGTTTGTAATCGCCCCCATAGGGAGTAATAGCAGGCCTGGTCTCAAGTTAATATTTAACTCAAAAATCACCACCTGCTGTTGCAATGAATGTTGGGATACATCTACAATAATGACTGTAGCACTTGTGTGTATAAAACTAGATAACATTTGGAGGGATAAGTACATACTGCTTTGTATCAGATTGGTTTTCATGGAGTTCATTGGTGTTACAGTTGTTGAACATTATTATTTGTTTAAAATTATTCTCACATTACAGCTCTCTGGTTAATGAATGCACAGATCCCTTTTCCATTCAAAGACCAAAACTGAATTTTTTTTCTGGGTCAAAGTACTAGTATTCCGTTTGTTGCATGGAGCTCTAAATCCACTGGCATGTTTTGGGAGAGCCTGAGTGTTCTACATGCATGGCCTGGCATTCAGAGGTCTCTGAAAGTGCAGTGCCCCCCCAATTCCCACCTACCACAACCACAAACATCCCACCCCTCTAGTTGCTTTGGAGAGATGAAATTACAGATACCGCTAAATGTTTGTTCCACTTTGTCTTTGGCCGTCAAATGACAGCACTCTCACCAGTGTGTTGACACTGGGCCTGTCATCCATCCAAAGTCTCACAGAGACTGGTTTTTGCAGGCACTGGCCTCCTGACACCTAGCCTATATTTCAGAGTACGCTGAGCATGTGATGGGATCTATGAGTTTTTTTAAAAGGAATCCCCAGGGGCACCTGGTCTCTAGCTCCTTCTTACATGCAGTCTTCGAAATGCAATGGCCAGACTGGCTGAATCTCTGATATATAAATAAAGTCCAATATAGCGGCCCTCCAAAAAGTAGGCACCTACAGTATGTATAATCTGCAATCGCAATTACAGCCAATGAGGCATTAAAAAAAATCAACAGCAGAGGTAGGATTTATATGTTGTCATTGCGGGAGCAACGAACCGTTCTGGGGTGTGATGACACTTGCAGACGAGCCATGAATCAGGGCTCAGAGACATATTCAAACCAGCTGTCTAAAACTAACATTTATAAAAACTACCACCTCACACCAAGCAACCCTGCTAGCACCACGTGTTTCTCGCCTTGTGGGACTCCAGCCAAGGTGGAGTCAAGTACAAGCCCCTGAGGCACACCAAGCAGACAAGTTAGCAAATATCCTGAATGCTAAAGAGAAGCAGAACACATACAAATATGGGTATACAGAGAAGCAGCCTACCACAAACGCCAAGCACTGATTTTCCTTCTTCAACTGAAAGGACAATGCAGAATAGTCCTGAAAATCTCTAAGAATACAATAATATAAACATAACTGATTTAAAAATAATAATAATATTTAATTTGCTGCCAATGCCATTATTGTACTAAAAATAAAGTACCCTGTGTAGGAACACTGTATATTACATTTACATTATGCATTTAGCTGACATTCTTATCCAGAGATATTTACAGGTTTAGGCAACAAACAATACTAATGCTAAGATATAAGATTACAAACTATAGTAGCAGTCAATATGTAACCTTAAAATATAAAGTTAGGCTAGTAAACCCATAAAAAATTTCAGCATTAGGTGAGCAGTTTAGATGGGTGCATTTCAGTCTACGGCTAAAGATGGTAGTGAGAAGGCGATGGGGGGCAAAATAGAGAAGAGACATGATCAAGCAGAGGGGCCATTTAGTGAAGGGACAGTAAGGCAGCCAATGGATATATTGAACAGTGTAATCCCCAATCTTTTTATTTGGAGTAAAAAACATTTAAAAGGTAACAAAACATGCTGGTTTAGCTAGACCCCGCCCCCATTTTTACATCTGAAAACTGCAGAAATCTGGGCGTGATAAGGTAATAATATAGGGGCCGAGCTCCAAGTATCAAACCACGCCCTAGCAATTCTTTTTCACTAGTAGCCAAAAATCCATTCTGCTCCGGACAGCACTCACGGCGGCTGCTTTATTCCACTCTCTCTCTCGCTACCTCTCTCACTCACACAAACAAACACGTTAGCTCCAGCTACGGCAAGCCCCAAGAAGTTAGCCACTGCCGAGGCAAAAGCAATGGTGTAGAATGCGGCACGCATAGCCTCGTTTTGGCTTATAATGATGCAGCCAGTCAACAACAAATCACACGCTGTACAAATAGTTACCCGTGGCATTTATTTTTAATAAACTATATATTTTTTATTTATTTATTTTATTTAAAAAAATATATAAACTAGCTAGCTACTTGCTAAGTGTGACTGAAACTGAATCAAAAAACAAGGGACTATCAAGCTAACTATAAAAAATATACCAAAAATAGGTTACTATAACTTACTAGAATATTCAAAAAAGCTCAACTGTAAGCTAGCTATATATATCACGCGCTCACTCTCTCTCTTCTATCTCCTCTCCCCGTCCACGGCACGCAAATCAACCGCTGAGATTCACTTTTATAGCTGCGGCGTAGCCCGCTCCAAAACTTCAGGGCATAGCTGCATGTTACAATTTTGTCAGCTAGAGGACGTTTCTGGCCAATGACAGACTAGACGTGCAGTACCTAACGTTTTACCACTAGACACTTTTGAGCCAGATTCTTTGGGTTTACGGTGTTTTGCGCTGACTATAGTAAAATGTCAAGATTTGGACCAGGATCAATCCGTAACACTTAGAAAAAATCAAATATATCAGTTCACATCTAAAATAAATGGTTTTAGTGCTTTGTTACCCTTTTAAAAATTATTTAATTATCCTTTAACTTTCCAGGAAACACTTGAGATATGTAATCTCTTTTTCCAGGGAGTTGTGACATGTCCTTTATATTGGATACCTTTACTTACATATACATCCTGCATATACATGGAAAGTTAATAGCTTTGTGGGTTTTTGAGTGGCTCAGTCACATACTCTTCACAAAGGTGAACTGATAAATACAGCTGAGTCAGGGCTTTGTCATTAGTTGACTGACTGAGAGCCCACAGTGGCAGGACTCAATGTGCTTCACAGCACTGGGGTTCCTCAGGTTACTGCTGCATCAGCACCCTATAGCTGCTCGCCAGGCACCTACAGTAGGGGCTTTGTAGTCAATGAAAGACGCTCTTCTCCTCCGATCAGCACTAGCTCTCCTGTAGTACTGTGTGGTTGTAGTGAAGAAAATGGGCACATGTTCACAAGTGAATGTATGAGAGGATGGGTGGCACAGCTGATTCCAAATGAGAATAAGGGGGAACAGTAAACTGTGTTTCTAAATCAGCTCTTACTTTACTTATTTTAGATCTTTACTCTTAAGTCATACACACCCAATGCTAAGCAGGCATGTAGAGTGACTGCGGTTAAGTCCTTCAAATGCAACAAAAAATAAACACAATCTTAGAAGCCTTATGCAAAGGGTCAAGTTAAATTATTAAAGTCATTGAAAAAAGTTCTTAAGCTCGAGCCATTGATTAACACGCTGATTCACAAAAAATCTTGTCTGTTGAAAGAAATCCAACAGTTGAACACTATGCACCCCCCTTCCTTCAGTGGAACATTACCATTTCTGGCAAAAGAATCTCGCAGTGACCCTTGTTTGAATTGGCCAGCAAAGCGCTGGACGTCTGAGAGAGAAAAATGAGGGAGAGAGAGCGAGAGAGAGCGAGCAAAAGAGCGCAGGAGAGGAGCAGAGTCGCATTACTCGATGACTTCATGTCACTGAATGTTTATGACATGAGCTCGTGTCCCGCTCGTGTTACTCCATGGATTGTGTTACCACTCAGGCCCCTTTTTTAGGGTCCTAACAATATCCTCTGTGGGCCGTTGTGGCTCGGACGGTCTGGGGGTTCTTGCATCATGCGTTCAGCGTTTTGGGCTGGAGGGGGAGCGGGGATGGAGCTGACATATTACTACAGCCCTCCGACCCGCTGCGTCTGTCAACGGGCAGCTGAATATAGACATCTCATTGTGTGTCTGGGAATGCGAGCCCCTGAAGGTGCACTGATTTTGGGGTGCTGGGGGGTGAGAGGGAGGGCAGCTTGGCCTTTACAGCAGTTAGAGAGGGAGCAGTGGCACAGGAGGATGAATTGACGGTGTTGCATGTTCCGCCCCCTACGGCGAAGGCCTTGGACAGACCTCTCCTAAGTCTGCAACAGCCTGACAGAGACTCACATCCAAAAATATTTATCTATACCTATAACTTATTTTTCCATAGAGTTCAAAATTAGGAAAAACAACCCGTGATCCATCCATAGCTACTGCATATCTGGCAGCAGAGTGATGGTTTGAGTCTTGTTTGATACCCCAGATCCTTGATGACTTACATCTATTTAGCCATCCATGTGTCCCATACGGTTCCAGTGTAATTTACAGATTAATCTAGACCCCCCCCCCTCTCAAATTCCCATAGAGATCCATTCAAATGCAGAGAGGTTATAGTATCGCGTGCAAGAGTACCTGAAAATAAGATATCAGAGTATAAGAGTCTTTTGATCAGTAAGTCATGACATGCAAAGGATATGCAACCAAATATTAAATATGATGACTTTATTGAAGTTGATATTAATTTGTCCAATTACTTTTCATCCCCTAAAATGGGGGGGGGGGGGGCTTTGTATAAAAAGTGCTACAATTGCTACATGGTTCACCTGATATGGGGGGGGGGAAAACCACAAATTGAAGCTGAAAATCTGTACTTTAACCTCAGCCACCTTAGATATTTGCAAATAATTCGGAACAAATTGTAGATTTCACTTTTCATATTGTCATTGTTTTGTGTTGAATAATGTTCTGATCAAATGTTCATACACAACAAAATATGAAAAAGTCTAAGGGAGCTGCATACTACAACCCACTGTATATACCATGGTAGAATATCTCATATTTATCACTATTATAGCCATCAGCATACATTTAATCTATTTTTTTAAATATTGCAATATACCAAAGTAGCAATAATTTATATTTGTGCCCATTGTGAAGTGTTGCAATATTGTTTCTGATCATGAGAACATATTTCAATATACTGCTGTATTTCCAAGGGCATGTCCCGCCATTTGATTTACAAAAACCTGCACTTTTTCACCTCTTGGAATGTAAAGTTGTTGTGTAACAGGCAAGCATGCATTAAAATGAAGACCAAACTCCCACAGAGACCCTCATCCACAGATGGAGAGCATGTCTCTTCTTACTGAAGCATGTGAAGGAACGCCGAGGACCTCTGCACTAGGAAAACACTGTGCAGTTATAAACCTGCGGGATCTCCACTACAGGGTCAGAGATTTAGACTGGGTTTAGGAGAGAATTCTCCACAACAATGAAAAACATGCCCGGGGAATGCAGAAGATGTTGCCCTCAGGACAAAAAACTGAATTAAAACACATTGACTTCAAGTTAAGTAAAATTAAATTAACTTGGTTCCAGACCAGCTCAAAACACAAACGGGTTTCTGCTTGGCATCATTTTGTTCCAGATGTTTACTTGTATTCTGAAGCAGAAATATGATGGTCAATAAAGGTCCAGTTTTGACAATTTAGCGAATACTTGATTGCAAAATGTCTTATTTCTTTTTATAACCATTATTTTTCACCACAACTGACAGGCCCAGTGAAAAAACCTCCTTAGTTAGTTTCAGGAGAGTAACAAGCATGCATCTCCTCCAGAGGAAGTTCAAGCAGCTGTCACTTCTTTTCATTCAGCAGAGTCCACTAGCTGTGCTGCGCAGTCACTGCACCGCTATGTGTGCCCATCACCCATCGTCCTTGCATAATGACACTTGGACAACCCTGCCGACTGACCCCCCCCCCCCTCGCCAGGCAGAAATGCAACCAATGACATGCTGCCCAAAGGGGCTGATGGCCATATATGGGCTTGGATCAGTCAAAACTCCGGACTGGAGGGCTCTTCATAACACCATGAAAAAATGCCTTAGTAAGATGCACTGCCCAGTATCCTCACAATGTACTTACCAAGAGAATTAAAACCAGAATTTGTGTACACTTGTGCAATTGTATCAAGCAGTGGGAATTTGGTATCTCTCCCAAAATAGAGTTTCCCCCTCAAACGAGTATATTGCTAAGCACCTGGAGAGTTTTGGACATTAAGAGCTGAAATGACTCATATGACATGTCCTACTCTGTTGAGCAGATGGTAGTAAGGAGGTAGAAAATTCTGCTGAAAATGTCATATGATAAGCAAGGTATGTGATAGAAGGAGCTGTCTCCTGTGTGCTAATCTGTCCCTCACAGAACCCTCAGTAATCACAAGAGCTGGCCGGGCAGACGAGATGAAACAGTCTTTTTTTTTCTTCAAATAAAACATCTGCTCTTGAGTCCTTAACAATGTATTCGGGGAACAGGGCAGTCCAAACTTTCAAAGGAATTTTTTTTTCAAGTTTGGATGGTCACCAGGTCCTGTTTTTTTTTTTTTTCCTTTAGCTTTTTCCTTAAAAAAAACAGTTTTATGTTCCACGTATCTGAAATGGTGCAGTCGATCTCTCAGATGCCTAGAATTATTTTCAGCTCAATTCCTTAACTTCTGGAGTGGACAAACTTGGACCTGGTCTACCAAAGGAGGAACCCAGGATGCCTTTTTAAAAATGGTCTGCCGAGAGCAGACATTTGCAATGCAATCGCAGCTACCTTAAGTTATGGAGACAGAAGCTACAACTCTCCCTCAGCTTCAGCACACACAGCCTGTCCTTAATCCAAATCAGTCTGTCACTAGTCCCCCATCGCCCCACTATGCTGTTTATCACAGCATCCATTTCACCCGAAGATAAAATGTAGGTACAAAAAGGGCATGAAGAGGGGCAAAAACAAACACCCCAGATCAGCTACAATTTCCAGGGCAAGGACTTCATGCAAGAATGTGAGTCCTGGGACAGCTCAGTGATTTGGCAAAAGTGCGCACCAAAACACACCATCTTTCCAGAGACAAACTTTAGAAATAATATTATTACACCATTTAACTTTAGCTATCCCATCACGAAGAATGCATTTCATTATTCTGCAAATGTGCCCATAAAAAACAAATATATTTTTTTATATTTGCAGATATTGCATTTATTCGGATTCATATTAGCAGATAATTTGGGAAAAATCTATATTCTGTTATGCCAGCAACAAAACGTTTGTATTTGAAAAAATCGGGTATTTTAATGTCAGCCAAATAAACTATTTTCTAAAAGAGAGCTTGGTTTTCCCTGTCCCATTCCTTCCAGGACATAATGTAACAGTCAGCTCACACCTTAAGGGGAAATGTGTTATATTTACCTCATGATTTACACAAGAGTTAGTCAACACCAATGGTGGGTTATGCAACCAGACACCACTGGGACATGGGTACTCTGTGAAGGTCATGGGATAAGACTTATTTACAAATTATAGGAATTAAAATAAGCCGCTGTTGGCTGTATCGGGTTCAGCCCTCTGTGTGCTCTGCAGCACGGTGGAGACTTTCCAACCGGCTCCAATCGCAGAGAGCCATCACCAGCCAGAGGACCAGAAGACAGGTCTGTCAATCATTTCTGAGGACGGAGGAATTCTGTCACACTGTCAATATTCAGAATACAATTTGTGTGAAAGGCCTACAGACTGGTCCTTTCTGTCAATGTAAGTCTGCATTAATGTACAGCAGGGATACTCTGATCTGGCCCTTGATATTAGCAGTACTGCTGGTTTTGTTTTTAATTGTGCATCCAGTCAAAGTCTTCATACAGGCCCAGAGTTGTCACTGGGATGATGGCGCCTTACTCCAGATTCTTGGCTCTGTGCAAGAAAAATAATATTTGACTGTGCCTAGATCACCACTGCATAATGCTCTCTCTTCACCGCTTTACTGCCTTAAACTTTAAAACCCCACTTGTCTTGTAGTCATTCATGTTCTAACACAGCAGCTACTGTGAGAAACTGCACACAAGAAAATCCATTTAATTGTGAGCAATGCATAGCATTATTCCCTGCAGGCTTTTATTTAACGTGAATTCTATCACGTTAAAAACAAAAAAACTTGACAAGTCTCAACCGGAACACGCCGGTATTCTGGGGTGCACTGTGTTGACGCGGCACATGGCGTGACATGCCGTGCCATGGCGTGCTTTGGTTGAGACATTTTACGCTGTGCACAACAAGGTCTGTGGGTGTTCGTGAGTAACCGCGTCATTATATTTGGAAAGAGATGTTGGTTTTTTCGAATGTAAATTTTTGGCGCTTTAAGTGCCACAAACAGCGCTTAAAGAGCTGCAGCAGATATCTATAAAACTAGTGAAATCTCATAAATATATATTTTTTTGGTGATGTGGGGTCATTTAAGTGTGAAGGTCACATGTAATGTCTCAACTCACTTTCTCTGCTTAACAGAAAAGAAGGTATGAACTGAAAGTCTGGTATGAAACACAAAAGCACAAACAGGGGTAGGTATCATTCAATTTTGTAGTTTGGGAATAAAAGCAAACACATAGCGCTAACAAATGTTGCATTCACCACCTCCGAGTTGAAAAAACACACCATACTTAGGTATGTAAGGTATGTACATATGGTTCTTGTGTCTTTAAAGAAAACACAGAAGAAAAAAAAACGAGTTGAGCACCTAATGTGTTAATTTTTAAAAGCCTGAGCCGTAAAAAGAGAAAAACAAAAACACACGAATCCGCGAGAGGAAATTGCCGTTTCCAACCTTCACTGTTTTGCCAACTGTGACAAAATACAGTCATCAATCAGAAGAAATAACTGCCTAAATGGCGTCTCTTGAGACGACTATTAATCAGCAGACCTCAGGCCTTCAATGCATATGAAAATGGCAGCATTCCATTTCACTTTTGATCTGCTTTTAATTAATAAAATGTGAAATACTGTGTATAAAAGTATAACATGAGATTAGTTAATATACAAGGAATCCAACCAATGAAAGACAAAGTAGTCTCATTATCTGATCTCAATGTTTTCATTTGTGCTGGGCTTAATGGTGACCCGCCTATTGTATGTTGTCATAATTAGGACTATTCCTGCTGGACCTAGTCTGCTGGAATGTGGATATTTTTCAACATTTAAACTCAGTGAACTTAATTTCACTTGAAATGAATTTCAAACTTCATCAATGTAAGACACCAACAAGAACCTGTGGGGGTTTCAATTGTGACCTGGGTTTTTGTTGTTGTTGTTTTGGCGGAGGATGGGCCTCATAGTCTGGTACCTGGTATCCCTGCAGGGTAATGCATAAGTGCACAAGTACAACAGTACCACACAGGGAGGGATTGAGTCAGCCAGGATGACCTTGTCTCATATCTCTCCAAGACCTCTACACTGAAGAATAACTTCTATGATCATTTCTGGCACTTTTACTGTATAGCCAGGCAGCCCAAATTTCACACTGTCTTTTCCTTCCTTAAAGGAAACAGAAAAGCAGATGCAGTGCACTGTTTCTGACATTCAGTTTTCTCACAAAGGCCGGAACCAACCCTGGCCTGATCAAAGTAAAATTTCAGCTTCTTCCCAGTTACACAGTACAGACAAGCGATATGTATGCGAAAAAGACCTTTTCAGAGAAACCGTGAAACGGAGCAACAAATACACCACCGAAAAGCAGTCGGTTAAAAAAAAATTTTCTCTTAATTTACCATTTAAGGTAGAGAGGCAGAAACTGAGATTCAAAAACATGAAAACATCTGGTTTCAACAACAAAAAAGTTTCAGTTCACCTTCCATGGCTTCTGACAGCTGGTCGAACTGAAGCAAAGCAACAAGGCCAAGAAAGCAGAATGAAAGGAGAATCTTTTTTATTTCGTTTTTCTGTAACGTGTTCCCTATCCACTATGACACCGATCCTCTCAGCTTCCTTTCGTATGAGGTTGCTGCATGTCCTACAGTCCAAATCCAGGCTCCAGCACTGCCGAGGGAATGCACAGGGCAGAGGCCACAGGCTGAGCTAGCCAGGAAAGGAACCTCAAGAGGCCTAAACCCTGCCAGTGCTGCATTTATTTCAAATAATGGCAACCGCTCCCTTGTTTCATAAATGCACTGTATGGATGTCCATCTCCAACACATGTCCAAGCCACTTGATCCTCCACTTCTTGTCCTAATCAATGATACTTTGACTGCCATTGCTCTGTCTTGTTGGTAATGGTGTTAGTGACAAACCAAAATATAGGCACATCTTATGGCTTATGTAGGGACAGGGCAGAACAACAAGGTGGAAAATGGAAATTCAGTCCACACTAAGACCTTACTGGTAAATATATTTATTTATCCTTTATCCTTTATTTAACCATGAACATCCAGTTTAGATCAAAATATGTTTTTTTATTTTTTATAACAGAGGGCCTGACATGTAATTGACACAATGTAACAAAGACAGTCAACGATCAATATGACGATACCATACAGGGATGAGACCTGTGTGAACTGTGTCAGTGAGTGATAAACTGCAGTACTTGCAACATGTGGACTTTTATGGTAATTCTGTTATGCTAGAAGATAACCTAAGCATCCTCAGATAAAGAGGAGGACCAACTTGGTGTTTCTGTTAGTGTGCACTTAGGGAGTGTCTGCGCTTAGCGTTGCTGTTGTGTGAAGTCTGAAGTTTTACCAGTGCCCTGTGGCATCTCTCTTACTTATAGAGCCATGAGTTCAGGTCCACTGACAGAATCATAGGCTCACTCAAATTAAGAGCAATGATATTTGCTAAACCCCAAAGAAAGTTGTGCGTGCAAACAAATATTCGTTTTGGCGTAAATGTGGTCTTAAAAGGCTGCAGCATGCCGTTCAGCTGTAATTAGCTCCATTCTTCCAAAATTGACTTCCAGAAAAGTTTTACCCTCCACGGCAAATTACACCATTTGATCCAATGCATTTTTACCAAGCAGATTTTCTCCCAGAACAGACAATGAGCCTCAAAACATGGGTATGATCAGATTTGATCGTTAATTGATTCCATGAACATTTTTGGCACTCATCATTTTTTTTCTTATCTGAATTTGTTATGATCGGAATCTATATGTTTCTGAAAACATGTGTAAAGGCAGAAGAGGTTTCTATTTAGAATGCTTTATTATTTATGCAAAATCAATTCAAGTAGTTACAGACATATTAACAACAAAACCTCTATCAATACAATTATAGGCCTAAATTTGTTTTAACTACATTAACATTATGTATTATATATTAATCATAATAACCTCAGATTTTTAACATTTTTTATTTAGTTAATTTTAGTTTTTTAAGAGTAGGTTCTCATTTTAGTTTAGTTTTTGTTTTTTACTCTATTCTATTACTTCTATTTCAGTTCATGATAATGTTTTTTCACATGTAGTTATTGGGTCTTAGTTTTAGTTTATGAAAATAACCTTTTCAGGAACACATGAAAGAAAGTTTGTTTATTGATAAGTGATTGATGTTGATGATTAATGATAATATATATATAAAAACCCACAAGCACGCAGCCAAACCCAAAACTTAGCAATGGTGTATTTCCTGCTTTTTAGATTACTTGGCTAATTGTGCCTTGGGGAGAGAGCATGTCTTTAAAGACTGTCCAGAAATGTTTGCGGAGAGCAATGAATATCTGATGTTTGCACATGACCCTACAGTCGGCATGCCTTTTATGGGATTGCCAAGGTGTTTCCTTCTGCTAATCAACATGAACAGGCACACGGATCCAATTTACGAACACCTGCCATTCATAATCCGATACACCTGAGATATGCACAAAATTGAAAAATTACTTTTTCTTAAGAATAAAAGTAAAAAGAATTTTTAAAAAGTTTTGTGAATGAGGCCCAATTACTCTATAATGGTATTGAGTTCCCAGAGGTATTACTCTAACCCATTTGGGTTTCCTACACCATGTTCTTTATTGTAATTCTCTATAATTATTTTCATGAGATTGTTGAAGTTTCCGTGACGAGGTCTCACTGTAAAATAAACGAGGCTGCAGATGGGGTACCTGTCAATGAAGGTTCCAAACAGCAGCCTGATGGTCTTCTGGACGTTCTCCGTGCACAGCCAGCTCCACTGGTCCTTCATGAGCAAGCACAGGATGTTCAAGGCCACGTCCGCCAGCGCTGTCTCTGCTGGTGTGATCACAAACAATTGTTCACACACACAATCTGACCCACAGTGAATCCAGAGCTTAGAATTACAGAAATCTATTTGCAGATAGTCTACTATAGTAATTGAGATATGCTTTATATTGCTGAAGTCCCATATCACAGCATTTTGTATTGCATCGACATCAGTTTGAAAATAATTTATTAGAGGTGTTTAATAGTTTAGCTGCCTCATAGTTTATAGTATAACAGCAAGCTGCCTCATAGTTTATAGTATAACAGCAAGCTGCCTCATAGTTTATAGTATAACAGCAAGCTGCCTCATAGTTGTATATTTGAACTGAATTTGAACTACCATGACAACATGACTTTGAAGCCTATTCACAAAATGATTACACCTCATTCCAGAGAAATTTCTAATTTGCTATCTGCAATCTCGTTTAAAACTGAAACCCACGTTTGCGTCTTTGTCTTTACTGAATCAATAAAGATTAAGTTCCATGCTCAGGGTTACAAAATAAGGGTCGGTCTGCCCTCCTCCAACCCCTAAATTTGAACCCAAAAAAGGTCAGGACTGATGACCAGACCCTGCGTCCAACAAAATCTGGCATGAACTTATTCTCAGCTCAAAACAAGACTAGGAAATGTCTTGCATTTTCTTTCTAGGCCCCAGCTCAGGGTGCCTTTGGGAAAACATTTTCCTCATGCGTAATGTGACACTGCCATCTTGTGTCCACACAGCTGAGGTGCAGTTTTTTAGAGAGACACACACAGACAAGGCCCAGTATCATGAGGAGGTATGAAGTAGTGCAGCACCACTGAAATATTATTGTATGGGAATTGATACAATAAACTGAAAGATTGGCCACAGGAGATATCTGATGGTTCATTAAGAGCATAAACTGGGTCTCTAAACTAGATCTCTAAACTACACTTTAATCAAGAGTAGTTCAAGATAGAGGTTTCCATTTGTGTGGCAACCATTTTAAAAATTGTACTAGACTCAAGCTTCTTTACAGGTCGTAACAAATTCAGCCAAAAACTAAAACAACAAGTTTGTTGATTTGATCAAATTGATTCCGGTGAATAATGGCTAAATAGGTTCACAGGCTCATATTTTTTCCTCAAAGAACGGATCAATGGATAATGGTCTCAGAGGTGTGTTTATAAACTAACTGCCTCTTCTATCACAAGTATAGAGACAGCACCTGTGCCAACCATGGTGTACATTGGTTTTTCCTTTTTTTCCCCAAAGATAATGTGGAAGTTCCAATAATTAAACTATATGTTGCATTAACTTTTCTTTTATATTAAAACTATCTGTGCTATTAAACATATGATCTGTGCTTAGAACATGTATAAGATGGCTTGTGGACTGCTTAAGAGAAATTTAACTGAAGTGTGCCTGCATACTGAGAAACGGCAAACTGAAAATAGAGTGGGCCACATCCTGTAGGGCCACATCCTGTTGAATGCAGAGATGCGCGTATACAGACCGAGAGCATTTGCTGGTATTGTTGGGTTTAGAACGAGAATTTGCATCTTCAAAAATAGAAATAGAAGCCTGCCATTTTTTGTAAGTGGCGTGCCTAACAAATTAATGCTAAGGAGGAGACTATGTTAATCATGCTTTGCTATTATAGGATAAGAATTGACGTAGAGGAAAAATAATAAAGTATTTGCTAGGATGATTTAGAAATGTATGGGTGAAGAGGGTTGGGAACTGCCCCCAAATTCCTCCCCCAAGAAATAACATATAAACGCTATATTTCCTTATGCTTGGCAGACTCTTTGCTCGCTGGCTAAGTGAATGAACTTGCTTGGACTCACCAGGCCTGCTTTTATACTCAAAATTTTACACCTCATATAATAAACTCACCGGAAAAGGGAGGATGAGAATTTTCCTCAACACTAACTCTGACCTGACCAAGAATGTTCCGGTTTTGGCATTTGAAAATATCCTCTGTTGATTTAGCAGTATGTTTAGAATCATTGTCTTGCTGTAGGATTGAGGTGTCATCCAATTTGTTTGGAGGCATTTGCTTGAACTTAAGCAGATAAGAGTCAGTACCCATGGCAGCCATACATCCCCAAATCATAACAACCCCACCGCCATGTTTCACATATGAGGTGGTGTGCTTTGGATCGTTCCCTTTGACCTCCAGAACTTTTTCCAGAACTCTGTAGGCTCTTTTAGATACTTCTTAGCTAAATCTAACCTGGATCTCCTGTTTTTGTGTAGCTTCTAATGTTTGTGAAGTCTTCTGTGGACAGTAGTCACTGACACATCCACACCTGCCTCCTGAAGAGTGTTTCTAATCTGTCTGCCATGTGTTTTTGGATTTTTATGAATTATGGTGAAATTGCGATTTGTATAAAATGTGCTGTAATTTCTACACGGTGAAAACAAAATACCATTTAATAAAAGCAGAGAATCTGCACTTTAACTACATGTGAATTGTTTGATTACAAATATACAATTGTGGAGTACAGACCTAAATAACAAAAAAAAAACATTATATGGAGGGCACTGTATGTTATATAAACAGCTAACAAATGAAGTAAAAACACACCATAAAACAAACGGGTGTAATGAGATGATAAGGTTTGCTGTATCTCACCAGCTCCCTGCACTTTTTTGTCCAGACATGCAGAGCCGACCGAGTCCCTGTCCTCCTCGCTGCTCTTGGTTTCCTCCTGCGCGTGTAGGCTCGGTGCCCAGCTCAGTGTCTTCTCCTGCTCCTTCAGAAAACCCTCCAGCGCTGTTAGAGAGAGGCCACTGAACACCTGCACCAACAGGGCACGGACATTACAACATTCCATTACATCATTCTATCAGCCCGCACACAAAGGCACACGCTAACACGTTAATACTGTGTCAATGTAACAGAAATAACAGACCACATCAGGGATACTGAAATCTGGCTCCTGTGTCCAGTATTGCTGCTGATTGTCATACTCCCCCTTTAATCTGGGACTGATTTAGAATCTGTCCAATCAGTGCCATTCATCAATTAATTTACTATCAGGTGAAAAGAAAACCAGCAATACTAGCAGATTTGAATGCCAGGTCTGAGTATCCTTGCATTACATTCTAGCTGCAGGGGTGGTCACCCCTGTCCTGGAGAGCTGTGGGGACTACTGGTTTATGTTTTTCACTTTAAACACATAAGGAATAAGATACTATATTATAAATTTATCATCCAATGCTTTGTAAATTAATTTTACAACTTTAGGTCAGCACAACACAAGAAAACGCCACAAATACACACTCAACAATCATTAAAAAGACATTGGGAGACATGCACATCACATACAGTATATACACAGCATATACATATACCTTATTCACTGGCACCACATAGACTTCCTCTAAAGCCATGTAACTTAGTTGAGGAGCCTAGTGGCTGGTGAATAAAGCTGAAGTGTGTGAAAAGCTGTGTCAGGCAGTAGAACGTGAGGAGCGGGACATACAACACACTTACTGTGCTCCCTTCACTGAAGCAGTACTGCACCTTGGGCTGCAGTTCATCCACGTTGAGAGCAGGAGCGATTTTACTAGAGAACCTGAGCCGAGATCTGGCATGAAACAAAAAGGCAGGCCAAATCATTAAAGGGGGCGGGGTCAGGTGGTTCTGCTTCAGTAACTAGCAGCTTGCCTTGGCCTCGACGACTAAGGACTTTCAGCAGACAATTCAAGACAGTAATTTTCCTGCTTCTTAAATTAATTTCAACATGAAATACATTTTAATTTTGCCATTGTTATGACACGAATGATTGCAAGGGGTAAAATCATAATGGTATACTTAAAGAAAATCACCCCCTTACTCAAAAGAAGCACGCAGATATACGCTCAACAGGAGAAATCCCCTCAATCTTCACAGTACAAGTCTTGCTTGTAACAAGCCATGTGCAGATATTGCAGCTCACTGAGCTGTGGAGTCACACCCAAGGCAATGAGCGAGAGTGTTTGCACTCTGAGGGTAATAACAGGTCTCATCCTCCTCTCACCAGATGGAGAAAAAGATGGGGCTGTGCGTACTTTGTTTTCTTCCCGTCAGACTGCGCTTTCCCGTCGGGCTCTCCCTCCGGCTCCTCTGTAGGGCTCAGGGGCTCAGAACGGGGGAAGGCTGTTTTTAGAGTGTCCACGATGGCGTTCACCACAATCTGTGTGTTTGTGTGTCCGCATGGAGAGATACACAAAAAGAACACTCACACTTAGCCAAGTCAATACAAGCACTTGCCGCTCAGTACAAACAGGAACTAAAGGTCACCAAGAATGGTTTTGTTTGTGAGAGCTGTATTTGTCAGATTGTTAAAAGGTAATAAAACACGCTGGTTTAGCTAGATCACGGCCCCTTTTGAAATTCGAAAATTGCCGCAATCTGGGCGTGATAAGGAAATAATAGGGGCTGAGCTCCAGGTATCAAACCACGCCCAAGCGAGCCCCATGAAGCTTGCCGCTGCCGAGAAATTTTTAATAAACTATATATATATATATATATATTTTTTTTTAAATAAACTAGCTAGCTACTTACTGACTGAAAAACAAACTATAAAAAAAACAAAGTACTATCAAGCAAACTATAAAAAAATATACCAAAAATAGGTTACTATAACTTACTAGAATATTCAAAAAAGCTAAACTGTAAGCTAGCTATATATATCACTCGTTCGCTCGCTCTCTCTCTCCTATCTCCTCTACCCGTCCACAGCACGCAGATCAACCGCTGAGATTCGCTTTTATAGCTGGGGCCCGCCCTCGCTCCAAAACTTCCGGGCGTAGCTGTACTGATTTCTATTTGTGGTGTCACCTACTGATTCTTCACTGAGTACCAAATACGTTAGGCAAGACCTTTCTGGCCAATCACAGATTGAACATGCAGTACCTAACATTTTACCACTAGAGACAGTTTTGAGCCAGATTATTAAAGTTTATGCTTTTTTGCGCCGACTGCGGTCATTTGTCAAGATTTGGACCAGGATCAATAAGTAATACTTAGAAAAACCCAAATGTCAAATAAAGTGGTTTTAGTGCTTTGTTACCCGTTATGGTCATTTTGAAGAATAGCAACCATTAGCTTCTCATAGAAGCAGTTATAGACTAAGTGACTCTGTGAAAAGTCCAAAAAGTTGATACGGTCATTTTTTGAAAAAAAGTTGCTAAAACACAAAGGAAACTCTGTTTCCCCCCCTTTGAAAATGTTTTGGGGAATGTGCCAAGCATTTACAGTATCATACACAATATAGACTGTGTGATTTTTGTGTACCGGACTGGTGCTTCCAGGTAAATTTTTTCTTTAACTTTTCAGATGACTTTTTAAAAAGAGAACTTGCTGGAAGACCCAATAAATTTTGCAATGTTTGCAATAATGCGTAATATCTAAATGCTAATGGTAAGAACAAGTGCTTATTCTCAAAGGAATTACCTTTGACAATATAAACATGATAAAGTTCTTTACTATATCATATGTTATATCAGGGATCAGAGTATACTTGTTTTCAGGGTATACTTGTTTTGCTAACACGTGGTTCTACTGATTTCTACCATCTACCATTTAATAATCATAAAACCATATAATTAAAAATGTACTGAAGAATAAAAGGCACAATGCAACAATGTGTAATATCTAAATGCTGGGGATTACCTTATCTATCCTTGAAACAATGAAAGGTTTCTTTACAAAGGCTATTCTCGCATCAGTATTAAGCGCCAGAAACTCCTGCACCTCTTCACTGTTGGCAGTTTCAGGAATAGTACAAAGTTGCTAAGAGATGAAACAAAACAAAATAAATAATGACAGAAAATACATGATATGATAAGGAGATAACTTAATTTGTAATGAAAATAGTATTGTACTGTATATCTGAACCAATATCAGAGGCTCATTCTTTACCTTGAGAAACGTCTCCAGTTGGCCTTTCCGGGCCCCAACTTTGTCAATGTCTGTGTTTCCAAAGGAAAGATCCGGAAAAGGTTTCTTTGGCCCTTTTACATCTACATTTTAAACAAAATGTCATTACTTTTCAACAACAATTTACCACACTTTCAAATGTGTCTCTGAGAATCCTGTCCATGTTCTTCTTTGTTAACACTTCAGGCATGGGGTGAGCACTGCAAAGCACAGAAGTTTATTCAATTCATTTTATTTATGCCTTTATCTTTTATTAAGTTGATGCAGAGGATACGCTTTCACAACAACAGCCAAGCCAAGCGGTTGAGGTTTGAGTCTGAGAATTTCAGGTATTACAAGATTGATCACGCTAGTGTCTGGAGAGGAAGTTACCTCTTGGAGATTCACTAGCTTCTTTCTCGAAAAAAACAGAAATGGCTGAAAATGCACTGCATTTGGAGCGCATTTACAATCCCTGCGGATCACATTTACTGTAATAATCATTCAGCTGTTTGACGTGCGTTTGCCAGAATGCTCCTCACTTTTTATCACTTTCCGCATATCAGGCTTCTCCTCCAGGCGGGTCTGCAGGTTTAGGAACTCACTGTAGCGCCGGTTCACCATGTGGTAGGCAACAGGCTGAAATGTGCCTGGGTTCTCCATTTCTACTGTGGTTTCATACTGCATCACAAATGCAGGGACAGTCAGACAGAAGCAGGGACACTTCAGCCACACACACCCTGCCCCTTACCCTCCTTCTCATCCATCAGGCAGGATGCAACCGAGAGCAGACATCACAAAGAACACAACAGCATGCAAATGCACATCATTCAATAGAACCCAGAAGTAGCATACGCAATTATCGAAATCTTTCTTTTCACAGATTCAAATTTGCAAACATTAATCAAAAACAAGGCACAGCTTCCACTGATAATAAAGCTTGACACACTACTTAAAATCTCACAAAGAGACATGTCACTTTGCACTACTGTTAAACAATAGAATGTGGGAAAGTCAGCATATGGTGTTTGATATAAAGAAGGGAGAGACCTAAATAAAATTAACTGCACTGTCTGGAAGGCTGACACTGAAAAAAATTAACGGATGTTCTAAAATTATACCCATTACCACTGGTTTTCTTACTGGTGATTACTTCAGGGGTTATTCTGTAGCTACAAAATGAGAGTGGCCTAATTAAAAAATAAGGCTACCATAATGTTAGGTACATGTTTCCAATTAATAAGTAATTAAATTTCTTAAAATTATAGAATTTTCACGTCCATTCTCAAAGTTAAGAACGTGAATGTACAGCATCTTTCTGACAGTTTTCTGTAAAAACCACTATACTGAAAAAATTGCATTGAATTGAATGACCTCCATTCCCAATGTCTTTGTTTTTACTGGATTTAGGTCTTATTGTATGTCCTAAAACAACTCAATGTGAAAGTATTTTGCACTAAATACTTGAGTGTTGGAGTACGCTCTTTATAGTTCTTTATTTTTTTATTTTTTTTAACTTGAACAGCTTTCATACCTTAACTGTGTAGAGGGTGTAAGGGTGGGAGCCAGAGCCCTTGTGCTCCTTAGCTGTGATGGTCCCAGTGATCCGCAGGTTCTGAATGACCACTGGTCCTTCCGGGCTGGTGAGGGGCTCAAAGCTGAAGGTGCTTAGAGGGACCCCCCCGGTCTGCAGGTGACCCTCAATAGAAAGCTCATTCAGGTCGCCCCGCCCTGCTTGCTTCATGCTCCCTGACTCCTTCTCTGGGACTGCATCTTGGTAGACATTTCCCCAGCTACTTTTCCTTTCTCCTTTTGTTCCTGCCATGCTCACTTGGTTTTCAGGCTGGTCCAGGTCCTCCGTGATCAACACCTTTGGGCAGCAGCCCTCCCCGAGCCCCGGAGAGCCCTGCAGCTCTTCATCCTGGTCCACAATACCAGCAGCGTATTCACACAACCTGTCTGTCAGCCCTTCCTCTGGGCCAATCAGGACCAGGGACTCCATGGAACCTTTCTTGTAATCGGACAATGGAGACTCCTGATCGGAGTCAGACTCTTGGTAGAATGGGTTGAACATGTCAGGCCTCAGGTAGTCCAGGGTGCTGCCTCTCCCTGGCTTGCCATCGTTAGCCAAACCTTCCTGCCTGGCCTCCTCTTCTATGTCTTGCTGGTAGTACAGCTCAGCAGGGTCGATGACATCATAAGCAGCCAGCTCAGGAGGCAGGGTTTCAGTCACAAGGGGCATTTCTGGCTGAACTGCCAGAGTCAATGGGCAAGGAACATCTATGCCTTTCTCTTGATGCTGCTGTACGGTTAGCAGAGGGGAGGGTGTAGCTTCTGGGTCCTCTGCATCTTCCGCGGCTTGCTTGCTGGACTTTGCGAAAATGTCGATAATCAGCAAGTTCAGCCAGTCTGGATCGGACATCTTAGCGATGAGGGGGAGGAGGACATTGCAGGTGATTAGCTCACCAACTACAAACCGACCCGTTCTGGTCTCCAGGTGAGGGGCAGGAACCAGCACGTGTGATAGCAGGTCAACTATAGCCCTGGCATAGTTCAGCTCAGCAGCGGAGCTCTCCATTGCTGGGTGAGCCCTGCACACTTTACAATACATTTTCCAAAGGTTGTCCAGGCAACGGTCACCTTCATCTCCGTTTCCCACCAGCTGCTTCTCCTGCTCAGCCAGTACCTCTTTAACCCTAATGTAGCTCTGCAGGTGGCAGCCACACAAGTACAAGACTCTCTGCGTCAGGGCTTTCCTGTCCACCTTTCGCGCCCTGGTCTTCAGCCCCTGAGCCACAGCCAGCATGGCGCTCTGTACCTCCACCTCAAACTCCTCCTCTGAGGATACGGAGCGGTACCACGAGGAAACAAAGTCACGGATAATCTTGCGGATGGTGCTCTGGATCTCACGGTCCAGCTGCAATTCACTCTCTGGCAAGTGGGGGACCATCTTCAGGGAGATGAAGTGCTCCAGGTGGAGCACACTGTTGGCATCCAGGACCGCCTGGTACCCCAACCAGCCGCCCAGCACCACCAAGAGACTTGTGAACATGCATAGCAGCCAAATATTCACCAGCAAGTGGAACAAAACCATCCAGGCCAGAAGGGCCCCAAAGCCCCACAGTCTCCTTTGCCCCAGCAACTCTGACAAAGACCAGGGACTTTGGGTTAGAGTCTCAGGTTGAGACATGTCTCCTTGTGGCGCAGGTATCTACACCAAGATATACAAGATTAGTCAATCACCCATTATTTTGTATCTATATCAAAGTATATGAGATTATATATATATATATATACACTGCTCAAAGAAATTAAGGGAACACTTAATCAACACAGTATAACACCAAGTCAATTAAACTTCTGGGATATCAATCTGTCCAGTTAGGAAGCGTAAACGATTGTGAATCAATTTCACCTCGGTTGGTGGAAATGAAAGTGACAACAGATGGACAGGAGAGGCAACAGCAAGACAACCCCCAAAAAGTAAATGGTTTTGCAGGTGGTGGCCACAGACCATCTCTCTCTCCTTATCCTTCCTGACTGATTTTTCTCTAGTTTTGCATTTTGCTAGTGCCCTTGTCACTACTGGTAGCATGAGGCGGTACCTGCAGCCCATTCAGGTTGCACAGGTAGTCCAGCTCCTCCAGGATGGCACATCCATATGTGCCATCGCAAGAAGGTTTGCTGTGTCTCCCAGTACAGTCTCAAGAGCGTAGAGGAGATACAGGGAGATGGGCAATTACATGAGGAGAGCTTGACAGGGCTGTAGGAGGGCAACAACCCAGCGGCAGGACCGGTATCTGCTCCTTTGTGCGAGGAGAAACAGGAGGAGCACTGCCAGAGCCCTACAAAATGACCTCCAGCGGGCTACTCGTGTGCATGTTTCTGACCAAACTGTCAGAAACAGACTCCATGAGGGTGGCATGAGGGCCCAACGTCCTGTAGTGGGACCTGTGCTCACAGCCCAGCACCATGCAGCTCGATTGGCATTTGCCAGAGAACACCAGAATTGGCAGGTTCGCCATTGGCACCCCGTTCTCTTCACAGATGAGAGAGGGTTCACCCTGAGCACATGTGACAGACGTGAAAAAGTCTGGAGACGCTGTGGCGAATGTTACGCTGCCTGCAACATCATCCAGCATGACCGGTTTTTAATTGATTTGGTGTTATACTGTGATGATTAAGTGTTCCCTTAATTTTTTTGAGCAGTGTATATACACTGCCTGGCCAAAAGAAAAGCTGCACACTCTAATATTTTGTTGGACCGCCTTTTGCTTTGATTACGGCGAGCATTCGATTCGTCGTGGCATTATTTCGACAACCTTATGCAACATCACAACATTTATTTCCATCCAGAGTTGCATTCATTTTTGGCCGAGATCTTGTATTGACGACGGGAAAGTCGAACCACTCCATAAAGTCTTCTCCAGCACATCCCAAAGACTTTCAATGGGGTTAAGGTCAGGACTCTGGTGGCTAATTAATGTGTGAAAATGATTCCTCATGCTCCCTGAACCACTCTTTCACAATTTGAGCCTGATGAATCTTGGCATTGTCGTCCTGGAATATGCCCATTGATGGGATAATGTGGTCATTCAGTACATTCAGGTACTCAGCTGACTTAATTTTATTGCTGAGCCTAGACCTGACCAATTGAAGCAACCCCAGAACATAAGACTGCCTCCAGAGGCTTGTACAGTGGGCACTATGCATGACGGGTACAACAGCGACTTTGTTTTGGCCAGGCAGTGTGTATATATATATATATATATATACATTTAGCACCATAATTAATTGGACAGTAAGAATAGCTGCAACTATGCTGCAGCTAATGGGGATCCTAATAAACTAAACTAAACAGTGACACATTTTTTGTTATTTTGGTTCTGTATTCTAGCACTTTGAGATACAATGACAATGAGGTTGATGAAGTGCAGACTGTCAGCTTTAATTTGAGTGTATTTTCATCCATATCAGATGAATAGTTTAGATATTATAGAACCTTTTGTACATAGTTAACTATGAACAGTTTAACATAATGTAGAATAAAGTAATCACTTTTAATATTTGGTAGCATATCCTTTGCATGCCATGACTTCCTGATGTCTGTGGCCCAACAATATCAAAATAGTCTTGGTATCTTATTTTCTGGTACTCCTACAAGCGATACTATTTCTCTCTGCATTTGAATGGATCTCTATGGGAATTGGGGGTGGGACTAGATTTAGCTGTAAATTATACTGGAACAGTATGGAATACATGCTTGGCGAAATGGCTGTAAGTCATCAAGGGTCTGAGGTATCAAATGAGCCTCAAATCATCGTTCATACATACATACACACACACACATACATACAAACGGGTGAAAAATAAATAAAAAAACCTGAATAAATGAGTGGAGAAACATAATGACGCATGTACTGCATGATACAATTAACATCCTATCATGCTCTGTGGCATGAATAAAAATGCTGACCAGGCCCAGTTGACCTCGATTTTGGATCAAGATGCCAAGAGGAAAAGATCTAAGTGACTTTGAAAGAGTTCATTATTGGGGCACGGATGGCAGGAGCTTCAGTTACAAAGACTGCTCAACTGACCAGTGTTTCAATAGGCACAGTGACTAAAGTGGTATCTGCACTTAGATCTATGGGAAAGACATCAGAAAGTGTGTTTACCATTAGTAAATTGTGGTCGAAAGGGCACATTCGATGACCGTGATGCTCGTGCATTCGTGCGATATGAAAGGAAAAGCAGAAGAGCAACTCTTCCTCAGGTGACTGAGAATGCCAATACAGGACATTATCAGATTGACAGCAAAAACAGTCCGTCAACAACTACATAGTGGGATATTATATTAGGGTCGCAGTGCATAAACCCCTCATTGCAAAAATGAATGCACATTTGAGAGTTCAGTGGCGCAAAAACCCATGTCTACAGAGATGTGGGGGGAAAAAATTATGGTCAGATGAGTCATCCTTCACCATATTCTCAGCAAGTGGGCGAGTGCATGTGTGGCGTACACCAAGAGACCGATACAGGCCTGAATGCTTTACCCCTACAGTGCAGGTGGCTCTGTTATGCTGTGGGGGGGGGGGGCATTTTTTTGATGAAACATCATGAGGCATCACTGAATGGCTTGAAGAGTATGAAAATCATGTGAATCAGCTATGGCCTTCGCAGCCACCAGATCTCAACCCAATTGAACACCTATGGGAGATTTTGGACCGACGTGTTAGACAGCGCTTTCCACCACCATCATCAAAACACCAAATCAGGGAATATATTTTTGAAGAATAGTGTTGGCACACTGAAGCTGTTCTGGCGACTCATGGCGGCCCATAACCTTACCAAAAAGACAAGATGTTGGTTTTTCCTTTAATTTGTCACCCTTATATACTATATAGCCAATATACGTTTGTAAATAACCTCAAATGGCGCAAGAAAATAAGTGTATAGTCTGTTAAACATAATATTTTATTTCACAAGATGGACATAATAAATAGGTGAAAAAATTCCTTCCATTTTCCAACAAGAGAAATAAAATAAAGCTGGTTTTGGGACGAATTGGAGAGAAAGGTCGAGGAGAAGCAACCCACAAGTGCAGCACGTCTGTGGGAACTTCTGCAGCAGTGTTGGTTAAGTGTATATGACTGCGCTTGTAGAAAGAAATGGCTCGCAAGTTATTACAGCAAACGGTGGCTATTTTGATGAATCGAAGATTCGGCTAACGTTACCTGTACAAAATACAACATTAACCGCGCGCGCCTCCATCAATTGGCTATTGCTTGCAATACAGAATGTCAGTTTGCAGGTTGGTTATACTGTCATTACATCCATGCATTTCTCAAGCAGATTGTTAACGTCACCCCCTCTTTAAAGATATGAATAATATAGGACTCCAGCAACATACTGGCTAGTTCCTTCAATTAGGCAGCTAGAATAAATAACGAGCAGCTGCATCACAGAAATCTATTTATTCAGCAAGCCAGACAAAAGGACAGTAAGCACCTTAGTGTTGCGAGGTTTGGATTTAGCATGCAACCCAAATCTGGAATGTAATATGATGACGTCCCAGAAAAGATTCCTTCAAAATTACTGTGTGTTTGTGCTGGAACAAAGTAGCAAGCCAGCTAAAATTAGCTCCTAATCTACTTTCATGGTGACCAAAGCACTAACATTAGCAACCCAGACACTGGCTTCTGGTCTACATAAATCGGCTGAACGACATACCTCTATGTCAAAGAGAAATTCGACAGAACTTCACATGCAGAGGAAAACAGCAACTTAGAAATGCACTTGAAATAAACCGGAATAGGTCCATGCATTTTTAGACGTCCACTTTGATTTAATTATCCCATCTTCCAACGACACCTGTAATGTTTACTTCCTGTAATTCTAGCGTGACGTTTTCCTGGGGTCGTAATAGTAGTCGAAAAGGAGGAAACGCGTTACATTGTAGTGTAAACCAGAGAATTTAGTCTCTGGCTAAATGAACCCCAAAGGTTTGCGTCCCTGGAGAATCTTTTAAATTAAATGCCAGTGTTGCAGTTAATTATAATGTTATCGATATCGATTTCCCGGTGCAATGACATTATATGCACGACGAATTTTCCGGTCCACCTTAAATTTATGGAATAAAACGATTTCTGCCTAATAAATCACACAAATTCGCCCATATTTCCACTGATATCTTGAGAGGACTTGATATTTTATGACAAATATTATGATGTTATTATTTTTACCTAGCTTGTATTATAAATGCAATGACTGTATTCTTACTAGCGTATTCAGAGAGTTTTAAAAGGGTTAAATCATCTTGGACCATTTACGTGACAACTATGAACAAATACTCATGAGGTGTATATCCAACCTGACCCAGAATGGTTTTTCATTTTAAAACGGGTCAAAACATGCAAAATAGTAAAAAAAATGTAATTGTCAGACAAGCTTTAAATTAGTTAAATCCTCTTGGACACTTTCTATGAAAATATGGACGTGTAATTTAAGAAAAAATATAGTTTATCCTCACCCAAAGCAGATTACAAGATGAAATTCACAGTAATGCTGGCTCCTTTTGCATTGTAATGATTATATCAAATTCCGTCAGGTGGGTCGGGTAGGAGGACCAGACGCGACTGAAAGGGATTCGGAAAGTTATCCATGAAACGTGGATAACCACTAGAGGAAAGGAGAATAAATAAAAGTGGGGAGGAAACTACTGTAGCAAAAACAAAAGAAATGAAACGCCCCGAATAAAACAGGGCGAGACTCATAAACTCGAGCCGAGAACTAAAACTGAAAGTTTCTGAGTTGTTGTCAAAAGAAAAAAATCCAGTCTCCTAGCTATACCTTTACTTGGCTTGGTAAACATGGCAACAAAGATGCACAAGCCCTGGAAGAAGGAAGCAGCGTGCTTAACTAGCCCACGAGAAACCTGGAACAGGTGCGCCAGGTAATAACCGGGTGGTGGAAAAACACGACATGGCCGGCGGACAAGTAAAGCCGGGGCGCCCTCTCGCGGCTCCGAGAAGCCACGTCCGCAGAGATGAAAGATGAAAGAAAGGCTGCCAAACCGTGACAGGACCCTCCTCTAAGGGACGATTCCAGACGCTCCCTCAGGGCCATCTCTGCAGAAGGCCGTAATGTTCTGAGTCCAGGATGTTCCTAGAGGGAACCCAGCGACGCTCCTCTGGGCCACAACCCTCTCAGTTAACGAGAAACTGGGCTCGTTGACTGAATAAGTGCTGTGATTATTGTACATGCATTTCCTTTTATTTACAATTTTCAATTTGTTCTATCATACTTTACATGACAAATGACAAATATACCAGACTGAATACAGAATAGGGCTTCACTGATCTGGCCTACAATCTCTTGTTTTTGAAGAATAGAAAAGAAAAATGCAGAAAAGGTGATTCCATTATTACGTTGAACAGATTATAACAATAGGTTTATATTATTATCATTATCTTTATTTCTGAATACTTAATTTCCCAATGCAGTTTTAAACATAATCAAGGTGTAACTGTTCAGTATTTTAGACAGTATGATTCCACGTGTCAATCTTTATTATCTTTGTGGGTTAAGAATTTCCAGTGTGAGAAGTCTTAATTTTTTTACAGACATGTTTCAGTTGGAAGGGACAGATAGACTTGTTGCACTGCCAGCAGTTTTGGATTGGATGTGGACCAGTGCCCATGACATGATGGCACTGGGTGCACTCTCCTGCTGATGTCTTCTGAGATTTTATCAGTTTGCGGAGTTCCTGGCGCTTCGCCATATCCGCACAGCAAGCCACATCCACGATCTTGATCCTGCTGGGGTCCCACACGCAGTCCTCTTCTCTGCCCGATCTGATGCTGCTGACTTTGCTATTTGGGGGGATCCAGGCACAGTCATAGCCATTTTTGTTCCAGGATTTCTGTAGAGGGTGGTTGTCGCAGTCAATCTTCTTCACTTTACCCACACGCACCCGCAGCTTAAAGACCACCTTATCTTTCTTATCCAGAGTCAAAGGGTAGCACTTGGCTTTTTCTACGTTTCGGCTAATGTACACGCCAGCCCCAAGAAGACCGTCTTTGGAGCGCTGGAATCCCTGGGTGATGATAACTTTGGCATTTTGGATGTGCGTGCCATGGTACATGGTGTACGCATGCCCATTCTTAGGATCCTCGTCCTCATGCAGAGCCTTTCTGTCCTCCACCACCTGCCACCCGGAGAAAGTGACTGGCATCTTCAGTTTTAATGAGAAACCTGAGAGAGAAACAACTGGTCACGCAAGACAACAAAGAGAGTAATTGCACCCTTCTCATATTTGGAGCATTTTACTCCTGTTGGCGAGAACTTGCTATTTTCAAAAAGAGGAAGGAGGAAGAGATACAATGTAACTGTACCAGCCACATTCCAGTTAAATGTCATTGTTATTGTGTTCAGAAGTCAGAGGTGCAGATTCCTCTCTGATTTAAAAAAGAAACACCTTTAGGTTTAGTAAAAGTTACAGCATATTTAAATAATTTCTGAAAATAAATATTTGTACTAGTTTAGGTCACAGTATTGTTTTATAGTTACAGGATTTTGGTGATGAATGTAATCTGTGTAGTATTAAGAACTCGTATTATGTTCTTGCTTAGCATAGTTCAATTGCATTAGTAGCCTACTTAGTACTCAGTGGTCTGGTAATGTTCTGGCACTATTACCCATATAAATTACCTTTGTGTAGCTTATTACTAGGCATATAAGTCGCTCTGGATAAGCTATATACAAACTACGTACATAAACTTTTTATCGGTTATCATGAAAGTAGACGTATTTGGACTTTATAGATTTAAACATGTTGACTAAATGTATGTATTAATTATAAATACAACAATAAAACCTAAATTTTCAATTAGGCTACTTTATCTTCCTTTACGCGTTGTGCTTCTACGCGAAGATGCAGCTAATTTTAACACAAATCCGAACGTAACATTAAACAACCTAGAATCTTAGAAAATATAGGCTATATTTGTATTTCCCATTAAATTTTACTTAATACAACTGAATGGTTTAAACGCAAATATTGAATTAGCAGTTACCTTTCTTTATTCATGCGTTTTTCAGCGGTTTCACTTTTCACTGAATTCGCAACCTCTTTATGACTTTATTAGAACAAGTCATTAGACCTCTCTGTGCATGATTAGGCTACACTAAAACAATCAATAGACAAGTAAAACGCACACCAATAAACGTTAAAATAAAGTACAAACCTTGGAGTGGTTTTAATGCACCTCAATGTCTTCAAGTCGTTTGTTTCTGTTTCGATTCCGAAGAAGGGATGTCCTCTTCCACACCCTACGTAATAGTTGTAGGCTATGGAGAGCACGTGCAAAATATGTGCTTTAGCCAATACATTTGCAGTACTTTCATAGCAGTTGACTATGTTTATTATTCTGTCAAATTGTCTTTACCTGTAAAAATAAAGGATATAAATAGTCTCATTGAGATCAATATCTCTTTTACAAGAGAGACCTGCGAACAAAATAAAAACATGTATAAAACTTTAAGAGACAAGTACAATTCAGCTACGTTAACATTCAGCATTCAAACAGCATACAGGGATATATCAAAGGAAACAAGTATATAAAACATTAAGAAAATCCATATATAAAACTTTTACATTTTCTAATGGAATAAGAGATTCTAGTTTAAAAGTCTTTTGCAATTCATTCCAATTATGAGGGGCATAATATTGAAAACCTGTTTTGCCCAGCTCAGTATTTATATCTGGTGTATCTAAGGCTAAGTCCAGAGACCTGGTACCATAGTTACTGGATTTAAACATAATTAAAGATGAGAGATAATGGGGACGTTTTTTTAAGTAAAGCCTTATAGATAAATACAATGGAATGTAGTTCCCTCCTCTTTGTTAAAGAGGACCATCCTACTTTTCCATGCAAAACACAATGATGGGTGAGAAATGTATCCGCAGTGTTAAAATGAAATGCACTATGATAAACTGCATCAAGGGGCTTTAAAGCAGAAGGGGCAGCATGCATATACAGAATGTCTTCATAATCAAATACAGATAAGACAGTTGATTGTACAATAGTTTTTCTATGAGCAAAAGAGAAGCATGCTTTATTTCTGTACAATAAATCTATTTTAGCTTTTAGCTTTTGAGACAGATGTTCCACATGAGTCTGAAGGGAAAATCTACCATCCAGCCAAATTCTTAAATATTTATAAAATTCTGCAGTTTCAATTTGGGTGCCATGAAGTGTATGAATGGCAATATTAGAGGTATTTCCAAATAGACTTCTTGAAAATAGAATACATTTTGTCTTATCAGAATTTAAAACAAGCTTGTGATTAATAAGAGCTAACTGAAATAATAAAAGGCAGTAAATTAGTAATAGCCTGGTTAAGCGTGGAGCCAGTGGCATAAAAGATAATATATGTATAATGTATAATCCGCATGAAAATGGACATTCCATTGCGGTGTTGAGAATACCATATTATTTGTATAAAGTGTGAATAGATGTGGACCAAGAATTGACCCTTGTGGGATACCTTTACTCATTTAAAGAGAGCTTGATTTAATACCATCAGCAACAATAGACTGAGTTCTCCCAGAGAGATATGCATAAAACCAGTTCAGAAAAAGTTAATCTATTCCAATGGAGGATAACTTATTCAATACAATATTATGGTCAACAGTGTCAAATGCCTTTGATTGGTCAATAAAGAGTGCAGGGCACTGCTGTTTATTATCCATAAAGTTGACAATATAATTTACATTACATTACATTATAGGCATTTAGCAGACGCTCTTATCCAGAGCGACTTACATACTTCTTATTACATTTATCCATTCATACAGCTGGATATATACTGAAGCAATGCAGGTTAAGTACCTTGCTCAAGGGTACAACGGCAGTGTCCTATCTGGGAATCGAACCTGCAACCTTTCAGTTACAAGTCCAGTTCCTTAACCATTATACTACACTGCTGCCACAGTTACACAAGAGTTGTTGCTGTTAATGTGCTATGACCTGGCCTAAAAACTGATTGTTGTGGTTGTAAAATGTTATTAATCTCCAAAAAGTCCCATAGCTGAGAGTTCGCTAATGATTCTAAGACTTTGGCCAAACAGAAAAGTTTTAAAATCGGATGATAGGTATTTAAGTCACTGGTATCACCACCTTTATATAGAGGAATAACCTGAGCTGCCGTCCATACGTTTGGGATTCTACCTGAAATAAATAATGACATTGCAATATAAATCACTTTAATTTTAATACTTAAGTGTTTGCCATGGTTTAGAGTTTGCATCGTTAGCATGGATAAGAGAATAGAAAGCGTAAATGTTGCTGGAGTTCTACTCGTTTGACTATTCAGAATTGCACGCAATTGGTTGCACTTGCATAGGTTTTTATAAAGTTTGTATGGTTTAATAGCAAATGTAAGTGCACACTAGCCTATCTAGGCTAAATATAATTGAAATGCAAAATCTGCATGTACCCGAAAGTGGGGCAAGATGAGGCACTTTTTACTCAAGGCGTCTTTATAGCAAGAAGAGGACAGTAATGTGTTAGAGCCACATGGGGGTAAATTTTGCCAATTGCACATCTATGAGAGATTTTTGGACCGACATGTTAGACCGTGCTGTCCACCACCATCATCAAAACACCAAATGAGGGAATTTCTTTTGGAAGAATGGTGTTCCATCCCTCAGTAGAGTTCCAGAGACTTGTAGAATCTATGCCAAGGCCCAACACCTTAATAAGACACTTTATGGGGTTGTTTCTCCTGACTTATTTTTCCATAGAGATCAATCGAAAAATGAGTCAGGAGAAACAACCATTAAAGTGATCCATCCATATCTACTGCATATCTGGCAGCAGAGGGGATGAAGCTTTTTTGATACCTCAGACCCTTGATGACTTACAGCCATTTAGCCAACCATGTGTTCCATACTATTCCAGTGTAATTTACAGCTTAATCTAGTCCCACCCCCGATTTCCCATAGAGATCCATTCAAATGCAGATAGGTTATAGCATTGCTTGTAAGAGTACCTGATAAGATGTCAAGATATCAAGAGTCTTTTAATGTTGGGTCACAGACATCAGGAAGTCATGGCATGCAACCAAATATGAAATATGATGACTTTATTTAAGTTTCTGCAATTGCTACACCCATATAACTTTCACCCGATATGGATGTAAAAACCTTCAAATTAAAGATGAAAGTCTGCACTTTAACCTCATAATCACGGTTCCATTTCAAATTCAACTTGTTGGAATACAGAGCCAAAACAATAAAAAATGTGTCACTGTCCCCACACCTAAAATGGTGCAAGAAAAGAAGAGCATAGTCAGAAGTTTAAATTAATATGTTATTTCACAGGATAGTTTTGGAGGTCATAAAAAAGCCATATTTACAGGTGAACTAATTTTTTCCATTTTCCAACAAGAAAAGTAAAACCAAGCTGGTTTTGAAACAATTTGACAGAAAGGTCAAGGAAAAGCAACCCACAAATGCAGCAAGTACATGTGTGGGAACTTGTACAGCAGCGTTGGTGTATAGACTGTATATGACTGTGCTTGTAGGAAAAATTGCAAGAATATGCTCAGCAATTATTGTTGCAAAAGGTGGCTATTTTCATTAATCTAAGATAGAGATTTTTTTTAGTTGGGAAGCTGAACATGTGGATATCCAAAATTAATTCAACTTCTTTCAACAAGGCACTCTACTGGGGTGGGGGGGGGGGAAACATAATCCATACACTATGTAACCTACATAAATTGTGCCGGACGACATAACTCTATGTAAAAAAGCAAATGCTCATGAGGTGTCAACCCAAAGTCTTTCCAATCTGGCCCAGAATGGTTTTTGGACTACAACTCGTTATAAGCCTGATGATACAGGTACGTTTTTAATCTAGACTTAAATATTGAGACTGTGTCTGAAGGGTGTTCCACAGTAGTGGCGCTCTGTAGGAGAAAGCTCTACCACCTGTCAAGCTTTTAGATATTCTTGGGACTACTAAGAAGCCTGCGTCTTGGGAACAAAGGGATCTTTTCGGTTTATATGGTAAAAGAAGATTACATATATACACTGGCGCAAGTCCATTTAAAGCTTTAAAGGTCAGAAGCAAAACCTTAAAGTCTATCCTATACTTAATTGGTAGCCAATGAAGTGATGCTAGTACTGGGGTAATATGCTCATACTTTTTAGTTCTAGTTAAAATGTGAGTGGCTGCATTCTGCACAAGCTGGAGATTCTTTAGCAAGGATTTAGGGCAGCCAGATAGCAGAACATTACAGTAATCTAGCCTAGACGTAACAAAAGCATGGATCAATTTCTCTGCATCCCCTTCTGATAGGAAATGCCTAATTTCCTGAACTGAAAAAAAGCTGCTCTAGATATGTTTTTTATGTGCGCGCTAAAGGTTAAATCTGAGTCTAGAGTAACACCTAGGTCTTTCACAGCTGAATTTGAAACAACTAAACAACCATCAAGTCATCATTTAAAGTAGATGTACACAATTTCTCCCTTTGTTTTTTTTTTTAACCTAAAACCAGCATTTCGATCTTCTCTGAGTTTAGAAGCAGGAAATTGGAGAGCATCCAAGCTTTAATATCTGCAAAACAAGACTCTAATCAAAAAAGTGGTAGTGCCTCGCCGGGTTTCATATAAATCTATATCTGCGTATCGTCCGCATAGCAGTGAAAATCTAGCCCATGTGCCCGAATAATATCACCAAGGGGTAGCATATATAATGAAAATAGTACTGGACCTAGCACTGATCCTTGTGGAATACCATATTTCATTACTGAGTAACTGGATACATTTAATTTAACAAACGGTTTCCTATTGTATAAGTATCATCTGAACCATGCAAGTGCTTGACCATTGAGTCCAACACAGCCCTGGAGGTTCTTTCTGTTTATTGTTATTTTTTTACGGGCTGTTTATCCCAAAGCCTTTTTCGCTCGCTCCGGGTTATTATTTTGTTCACGCATTTTTTTGTTTATAAAGAGGATCTGCTTATATCTCGTGGTTATGAGTTTGCTCCCCTTACTGCAAGTTGTTTTTTGTTCTCTCTGTATTTCCCAGTCTCCCCCAAAAAACACTTTACGATCCCGACTGTCTCGCCTGGTCCTCTGATCCAGCATGCCCTGACAGGTGGCTATTTTCATTAATCTAAAATTGAGATTTTTTTCTGTTGGGAAGCTGAACATGTAGATATCCAAAATTAATTCAACTTCTTTCAACAAGGCACTCTACTGGGGGGGGAAAAAAACATGATCCATACATTATGTAACCTACATAAATCGTACCGGACTACATAACTCTATGTCAAAAAGCAATCTTTCCAATCTTGTGTCAACCCAAAGTCTTTCCAATCCAATCCCGTTTCATTTTAAAACGTGTCAAAACATGCAATATATTTCAAAAATACAATTACCAGATGAGCTGTAAAGGAGTTAAATACTCTTGGACCCCTATAACACTTGCTATTTGTATTGACATGTAGTGTAAGAGGAAATATAGTTTAACCTCACCCAAAGCAGAATTCATACTGAAATTCACAGCTGAAATGCTGACTCCTTTTGCATTGTAATGATTATATCAAATTCAGAATGGAATTTCAAGCATTAAATTGTCTTGGGCCACAGATATGCAACCTAATCTAACAAGATACATCCATGCAATATTGGCCCAAGTCATCTTCAGTCTGGCCCAAGACGGTTTTCCATCTCAAATCATGGGTCAACAATCGCTCTATGTGCTCCCATTTCTGAGAAAAAGTTGCTCACTCAAAAGCTTTTTGACGAAGTGGACTCAAATATGCACACTCAAAAGGGTGTATGGGTCGTATTCGGACACGGCCCAAGTGTAATTCCGAAAGGGGAGGGAGTAATTATATTCCCTCGCTCCCTCGTTTATCCTCCCTTCCACCAAGGGTATAAAATGCAAGCTTCCAGCAAAAAGGGAATCTCACAATTCAATGCTCCACATGTAAAAACTGGGCGGTCACCACAGAACGATGTCACATTTCAACTATATGTTGTTACGATTCCGAAATGTTGCGAGGGTGGTTTGGTTTCGTTTTTGTTTGTTTCTCGCCAATCCTCCCTTGCAGAACGCTTTTTAAGTTTGCTTGCTGCCCGTAGCAAATTTCGTCACAAGATAGCTCCCTCGAGGGAAGACAGCAAGGGAAGGGAGCGTGTTAAATTGGATTCGAATGCCCAGGTTTTTAGTGGTTTTAGCGCAAGCGCTTTCTGTTGGCCCAAGATAGCAATACGCCAAAAATAATCCTGGCCACTCCTCATCTTAAGACCAACACACCCAGTTCACTTGCTATGGGTGCAACATCGCTCTGTATTTTACTGATGTAAGCGCTAGGGGCTATAATGAACCCTGCGCCGGGTGTAAGATAGCAAAGACACTTTGTTTGGGTTAGCGCCGCTTAGCGCCAGGTGCAAGATAGGGCCCATTATGTCAGACATAGCTATGCATGCCATGAAGAATAAAATTCCCATGTTCACATTGTGCTTATTGTGCTGTAATGCAAACAACTACAAAAAAGGTTAATTTTTTTTAACTGATAAAATTAGGTGGTTGAACATGTTTAAGTTCCTTCATTCCTTTTCTTTTTCAAATGAGAGGGAATATTAAATTTAGCATTGTATGTTTCCCGCTTGTTAGTGATTTTACGTTATATAAATCGGTAGACATTTTAGTTACAAAACATATATATAATTGTTTGTCTTTTTTGAAATTTATATAGGAATTTTTTTGTTATGTCTCAGGGCAATCCCGTTGGGTTGAATGGACGTATTTCCCTTTGTATTCCCCCAGAGGGGCATGAACCGTCAAGTACCTGGATGTGCCGCGGTGGTCTGTCCCATAGATGCACCTCAGATTTGGACACACAGGACTAAAGGCAACACTTTTTATTATGAATAAGAGACCATCTGATAATTGTGAACTATGTAAATGCAAAAAAAAACATGTGCTGATGGAATGTAAGCAGAAAGAGAAAAACAAGGATGGGTGAAATTGGCAGAGAATGAAACATAAAAAGATTATTTAAATATTTACATAATACAGGACTAATAAACCGAATATAAATCAGTAATGTAATTGGCATGATACTACACACTCTGGTACAGTAGGTGGCGGTATGCACCTTTAAAAAGGTTTGAGTAAATAAAGACAGAAAATAAAAAATACATAAATAAAAAAACATTATTAATTTCTGTGTCTATTTACTTTTTTAATTTTTTAAAAACTTTTATTCATTTATATATGTATTGTTATATTTATTTATTCATAAATTCCTAATTTTGGCATTTCTGGTCATTCATACTGTGGGGCTAACCCATTGTTAAAACAGCGTTGTGGACTTTTTGCAAGCACTACCCACCCTTTTTGCAAGTCAGCATGCAGATATACCTGCCCCCGGAAATGTGCCATTAAAGTCTGCAAGTCCACAGTCCAGGAGCTTGTTTGAGATTCAGCCCCAGACGTAGCTTCAAGCTGAAGGTTTGAAGCTACATTTATTTCATCATGGCTGGTATTGTCAGAATAAGTTATATTTGTCAACGAGGCATCAGACGTAAGTGTTGTGAAATGTATACAAAATATAAGAACAATTGTGCAGTGCTATAAAATAGTGGTGATTAAATGGTGATGCAACTCTGAAATTATGGACGTGTGTATGTATAGTTTTACTAACTTTGCTGGATAAGACGACATTATTGGCAGAGTGCGAGTTAGAACTAATGATAGGTGTCCGAATTGTATACTGTTTAGTATGCGACATGCAGCATGCAAAAAATATCCTACCATACTATTTTCCAACCATACTGTGGAAGTGTCATCAGACGTTAAGCCCTTGCTTACATCACATGTTGTTGTTTTTTAAGGGAAATGTTCGCGACGCTGCACATCATATTTGTGGGATCAAAGTATTCATTTCTTTAAAAATGTTTTTTTAATTTTTTTATAATTTGGAGCCCAACGTATGTTCAATTCCCACCCCTAATTTGAAATGACATCCTGAAAACGATGCACCTCATTTTAAAAGGAGGTTGTGCGTCTTACTCCCTGAAAAGTATATTCCCGATTATAGGCCCAATTCCAAAAAAATATTGCCACTCATAATTCCTATGTCATTGACTTGAACTGAATTATGGGCAATTCCCTCAGGCACAGCATGTGTCCGAACCAGACACAGGCTACATTCGGATTGTCAAAATTTTTTTTTTTTTTCCTTTCCTTGAAACTTTTCCTTGACCTCGCTAGAAAACGGGTTAAGTAAAGGATGGAAGGAGAGATTTACTGCAAAATTCAAATCTCCTTCTCTACCTTGGGTCATGGTGCAACGTCAGGTGATTGCAGAACTCTGCGATCTTGCATTCTAAGTAGTACATACTTTTTATTGCACTTGGAATTACAAGTGCATGAGTATGCAGTGTGCAATTTGAGACACAACCTGTGACAATGACGTGCATGCAAAAAAAATAATAATAATTGTACAACATGGCGGCACAAAACACTTTTCACAAGCCCATGGAAAGTCAGTAGGTGGCGCCACAGTCACTTTGTCCACATTTTTTCTGCAGTCTATGATGCACACAGGCAAAGTTTGGTGAGAACAGATCATGATGCGAACGGGGGCGGGGGTGTCGGAACTCAAGGCCAGTCCTAAGCATTGGCGGTATAGGCGGCCGCCTAGGGCGCCAACATGCCAGGGGGTGCCAAGCCAGGATTTTTATTTATTTATTTTTTGTGGGGGGGATATATATACAGGTGCAGCTCAAAAAATTAGAATATCGTGAAAAAGTTCAATATTTTTTGTCACTCATTTCAGAAAGTGAAACTCATATATTATATAGATTCATTACACATAGAGTGAAATATTTCAAGCCTTTATTTCTTGTAATTTTGATGATTATGGCTTACAGCTAATGAAACCCAAAATTCAGTGTCTTTTCTTTAACATATTTTTAAAGTATCATATTTAATATTTGGTTGCATATCCTTTGCATGCTGTTACTTCCTGAAGTCTGTGACCAATCGACATCAAAAGACTCTCAATATCTTATTTTCAGGTACTGTTACAAGCGATACTATAACCTCTCTGCATTTGAACTGATCTCTATGAGAATTGGGGGGTAAGACTAGATTCATCTGTAAATTACGCTGGTACAGTATGGAACACATGACTGGCGAAATGGCTGTACGTCATCAAGGGTCTAAGGTATCAAACAAGCCCCAAACCATCACTCTGCGGCCAGATATGGAGTAGATGTGGATGGATCCCTTTAAGGGTTGTTTCTCCTGACTTTTTTCCCCATAGAGTTCTATAGGAAAATGAGTCAGGAGAAATAACCCTTGCAGTGATCCATCCACATCTACTCCATATCTGGCAACAGAGTGATGGTTTGGGGCTCGTTCGATAGCTCAGACCCTTGATGACTTACAGCCATTTAGCCAGCCATGTGTTCCATACTGTACCAGTGTAATTTACAGCTGAATCTAGTCTCACCCCCTAATTCCCATAGAGATCAGTTCAAATGCAGAGAGGTTATAGTATCGCTTGTAACAGTACCTGGAAATAAGATATCTTTTGATGTTGATTGGTCACAGACTTCAGGAAGAAACAGCATGCAAAGGATATGCAACCAAATATTAAATATGATACTTTGAAAATATGTTAAAGAAAAATATTCTAATTTTCTGAGACACTGAATTTTGGGTTTCATTAGCTGTAAGTCATAATCATCAAAATGACAAGAAATAAAGGCTTGAAATATTTCACTCTATGTGTAATTAATCTATATAATATATGAGTTTCACTTTCTGAAATGAGTGACAAAAAATATTGAACTTTTTCACGATATTCAAATTTTTTGAGCTGCACCTGTATATATTTCATAGAATACAAAATATTCAAAAGTTGTGCATCGCCCGGGAGCACCAATCTTCCGACCTGATATTTTGATTCAATCAATATATCTGTTCGGCAGGGCAGGTTGTGCGCAACAAGGAATTTACTTATTTATTTAAAAACATTTATCAAATAAAAAAACAGAAAAAGGGCACTTCTCTATAAGAGGCCAAACGGCAGGTGCTCAAGCCCTCTTTGTGGTCTAGGTATGCACGTGCATGCTCGTGATAATGAGAAAACAACTTTTGTTATGTCGAGAGCATGAGATAATAAGTTATCAAATTTAACTTTGCATGGCCTCTACGGACTTTTGGAAGTAGGCACGTCCATTCGTACATTTTTAACCGAAGTGCTGAGTAGTCACAACATGGACTCATTTTGCTTTTCTCACCCTTGCCCAACAGCGTTTCTCAGCAGGACACTACTGGGCACAACTCTGCAGGTGGAAAAGAAGAACTATGAAGATCCATCCCGGTTGGCCATCCCAATTCAGGCATCTTCATATCTGTCCAGTGAGTGTTGGCCTATGGCCATGGCCTGTGCTTAATACCAAATCATCGCTAAACTTATAGCATTATGAACCTGGTTTGAAAGTCAAAATGTTCTCACGTTGAACAAATTAATTTCCGCGTAGGCCTATATAACTAAATAACATAAATAGTTAAATTAACTCATTTTTTTCTTATTTATTCTATTCATAAATGGGATGCAATTTTTAATAGCCTATTTAATTAATCATATAAAATCCAGAAATTTCAATAAGCTATTTAAAAATATGTTTCAGTAACTCTTGCAAAAAATAAGCAATAAGCGTCTGTGCTCTTGCACATCTGGTGCAGTTCTGCTCAAATCGCTAACCTTAATCCTAACCCTAAATTTTCTTCGGAGCGCATTCTTTGAATGACAGAGATGCGTTATACAAACAAACAATCTACATTCCGTATTTGGGAGCTTCGCTTAATAATGGTTAAGTAAATACTGCTATTACATATGTCTTACTGCTTAAAAGCTAAATTTTGCCATTTAAAGCTAAATGGAGCAAACAAAAAAATGCCTCCTTTATAAAGTTATTTTTTATTTATTTGGGACAGTAATCAACATTCTCAAAACATTTAATTATAGCGGAATTAGCAGCTATTCTGTAGTACCTTAAATCGAAAAAGTGATATCAGTACAATAAAAACGGGAATAACTGGTTATATGCCAAATGTATGACTTGATTTAACTTCATTCATCCCACAATGGTGATTTTCTCTGTTTCCTTTTTCATTAGGGCCTATATTAAAATATAATATGTATTAAAATAATTAATAACAATAGTAAAATTATTAGTAGGTTTAAAAACATTAATATATGGTGATATGATGCAGATATTGTGCATATACAATGTATTTCTATGAGATTTCGTATGCGGACGCTCAGAAAAATCCGCTCCACGTGCGCCCGCCAGCCGTGCGCGCGTGGCCGGTGAGAACCACGGCAATTCATTAACATGGGAGCGGAAGTGCGCGTGTGCATGCGCTTGCGCATCTGGTGTGTTTTGGACACAGAAGCTCTGCGTGCTTAGCCCCGAGGGTCTATGACTTTTAGCCATGTCCGCAATGAGAACACCTTTTTCGGGTAAGAACTTAATATCAAATGTCGTTTATGTTTGCTGTTGTGTTATGCAGTTGTCTCTGCGGTTTTGACCACGAAAGTGTCTGTTGCTTCACCTTTTGTCTTAATTCAGGCCTGGGATATGTTCATGAAAGCTTCCTGTTGTAATCTCTGTTGTTAATTGATTTTAAAAGTGCCTTACTGCACATCAGAGTGTTTGTTTCAGGATGTGCATGCAACAATTTTTAACACTCACATGACCTCAAACAAGCCTATTGATACTTTTGTTGTGAAAAAAAATCTGTGTAGTGTTGTTCATATCACAGGGTATTCACCTCGGGAGTGTGTGCACATTTGAGAGAGAGACAGAGAGAGATCCATATGCTTCTGTCTCTCGCTGTCTGTCTGTCTGTGTGAGAGAGAAGCTGTGTCCCCCCACGTTGCAAGAATTTAGTTCAACTGGAAGGATACCGAGGAGAGGGTATTGTCAAGATGGCTTGCTGTTTTGCTTATTTCTTCTATCCTTTTCTTTTTATCTTCTGTTCTTCTGTCTATTGCAGTCCTTGTGCTGATCTGCGGTTTAGTGGGTAAGATGTCTGTCTCATAATACATAGATAGTTGGTTCGAATCCTTGTTTGAGGTTTTCATTTTTCAATCTTAAAAGTCAAATTGGTTCATTCAGTTAGCGGCAACAGCGGGGCATTAAATAACCTGCCATGTTTTTTATAAAGAAATTGCATATTTCAATACTATGTCCATATTCATTATTCATAATCTATTAGGCCTCATTTACACAGCCTTTTAACACATTTAGGGCTATTACAGACAGCTATTGTGGTAGTTACTGTCGTCAGCTGTAGCCTAACGACTGTGAACATGCACACAAAACAGGGCAATTGATGGGGTGGTGAGAATATATTTGACAACGAAGTTACATAGTGTTCCACTGGCTTTGAAATCACTAACTGAAATGTACTAAATTTATTTAAATAAATAGGCTCCACTTTAAATGGAGTCACTGATTATATTACACCAATTGGAGTATATGCAACTAACACATTAGTAGGCTAAACAGGATAATTACAACTTCAAGAATGTTCTCCAATAACGTCAGTGAACTTCAGGCTAGTAAACTAGTGAAGAGAAGTGTAGTCTAAGTAACTAGTTAGGCGAATATACAGACTCTATATTTATAGTTAACATGTTTACACTGTACCACTTCACTAGTTAACTATACTGCTTTAACTGTGGTCTCGTCAGTAAGGTGTAAATAACTTGCAATGTGCTTTTTTAGTGTGCTCTGCTAATAATTTTTTAGATAATTATCTCGTGCTCACAAGATAATTATCAATTTTATTTTTATTTTTTTATATTTTTTTGCATGTCCCTTTAGGGGCTCCGTAGAATAGCATGTCCTATTTACAGTATTTTTGTTGTATAGTTAACACGCTTAGAGCATGACACCTTTCTCTTTCTCTCTTTCTCTTCCACCCTACCCCCCACAGCAGGCGTGACAGTGAGCAGCCCGGGCTCTGTGGAAGAGCAGCGGAGCGGAAATGCATTGGGCCTGCAGTGTATCGCCTCTCTGGTGCACTCGGTGGAGGAGACGCCAGAGCCCATAAAAACCACCGTCCGCGGGAACATCCCAGCCTGGATCAGCGGCAGCCTCCTGCGCAATGGGCCGGGCAAGTTTGAGTTCGGCAACCAGAGGTGAGCTGAGCAGCGAACACAAATAAGCTGTCTCTACACGTAGATTTTTTGAGATCAAGAGGTTAAACAGTGTGATGTTTGTACAAACGGCATGCCTATGTCAAACTGATGTAGTGCACAATTTCGAGAGATAAACCAGAGGAAAAAGTGCATGACCTCCCTGTGAAGAAGGAGGCAGTGTTTTATAGAGTTCTGAGCTCCTTTCAGGTTCACAGAGGGCTTATGCAATAAACTAATTGTTCCTTTTCTTTTATAATGTTCTGCCAATTAAACAGGATGTTCTCCCTGAACAATCCAGTACATTTTCAAACACTTTTCAAATTTTTTATGGGAATGTCATGGGGGTGGGAATTTTGCCTCTGCTAGACTGGTGCTGCATTAACATATTGTAAGGGGTTGGTGTGCGTGGCCTTCATAATGACTAATTATATTCATCCTCAGAGCACCAAAACAACATTCACATTAAATTTTTGTGCTCTTAAATATACCCTATGTAGGCCACTATTAATCTACAGCCTGGACCAGCCAGAGGATGGAAATATCTTTTCAAATCTAGTTTGTCTCCCATTTTTTCTAGTTTTTTTTCCATTTGTCGTCTTAGGGTGTTCTTTCTTGCTACTCTCACCCTAGGCTTATGAGTCAGGGTATGTTTTGAAGTGCATTGTGGCAAATGCTTTGAGAAACTCATCATACAAATGCATTTAATTGTATTGAGCATTCCCACAGACTAGCGTTTATGCTTTCTCCAGCTTCAACCACTGGTTTGATGGCATGGCCCTTCTTCACAAGTTCAAGATAGAGGGTGGCCAGGTGACCTACAAGAGCCATTTCCTACGTAGCGACAGTTACAAAGCCAACATTGAGCACAACCGTATCATGGTGTCAGAGTTTGGGACTATTGCCATGCCAGACCCCTGCAAGAACGTCTTCCAGCGTTTCTTGTCCTTCTTCGAAATGCCAAGTGAGTCTCAATGCCATTTGAGGTGGGGTGAAACTCTCGGTTTTTTGTTTTTTGTGACAGCTGAGCTCAGGGTAATTTATGAAGTGCTGATGAATTCATATTTTTTTACCAATTCATAAAGTCATGGCAGTAAAAGCAGCTTAGCCAAATCTTAGCCCCATCTTTTAACTCTCGGCTACAACTCTTCTTAGGTTTCTGTATTATCTTCTCTGTGGTCATGTTTCCTGTTGCTGAGGTTTTCCCTTTGTCCTGTATTCAGTATAATTTCACTGTTATCCCTACCAATACTGCTTTTTTATACTTTATTACTGACTGTCTGTGTTTCTTGCATTGCTATGACTGTGTAATATATAAACTGTCTTTGGGAAGTTGGGAAAGACCACTCTAAATGGTGGTGGGTAAAACCAAATGTATAAGTGAAGACCAAAACAAGGTATGTCCTATGTGAGATGTGTATAAAATTTGATCTGCTTTAAAAACCTAATGAATTTCCATTTGAATAATCCATTAATATAACTGTGGTTACTTTCATATTCATATAGACAGTGTTATTCAGCAGAACCTACCTTGCAAAAAGCATAACAGATGTGTGTGTTATGCAATGTGCTGCTGATTTGCCAGTGTCAAATGAATAAAATTATGGCGTACTGTGGAAGCACTGGCAGTACTTTTCAGCAATGTGTAGTGGTAGTCGACTTCCAACGCTTAAATTAAACACGCATGCTTTCTATTTTATGTGTAGCTGATGTCTTGGGACATTTATCTGTGGTGGTGGGGGGGGGGGGGGGGGGGTGTTGGCTGGGATACAATGCTATATTACCCAAGTGCTAAAAATGTTGGGAGGGGAGAGTGGAATTCCCCCATGCCTGTGTGTCTGCAGGCATTCAACCCAGATGAGCATCACAGGTTAATGTGTCCCCTATCAATAATGCTGCCGGAAACGTTCAGTTTTCATTCCCTTTTGGCTTTTTTGACTCTCTCCCATTTGGTTGTGAAATAATGTTTTATAAAGCACCGTCTTCTTCTTGGATGGTCACCTAATCCAGGGCTTCACAATAAGGATGGCCTGAGCCAGTGCGAGATTGGTACAGGCCAGTTCATTGATCAGTAACATGCCCAATATGCTTTGCCATTGACCCCCTCTCCTCCGTCACTGTATTTTGGGCAATCCCATTCAACACTGTGCTCAGCATGTGGAAATGTACTTTTCTGGAAATGACAAGATAAGTCAATGAGCTGCTGGGTACTCAAGAGTGTGGTGAATAATGAAGCTAAGCACACAAGACTGATTTTGTTTGCCCCAATCCCCCCCCCCCCCCCTCCTCGTGGAAACATAAATTTCCACATGTCATGAACACCGACAAAGCTTCTGTAATGTATTTATCAGTCTACAGACAATAGGCTATCTAAGGCAGGGTTTGTCACAGAAAATATTGGCTAAAGTCACAGCCAAGCTGAAAATCATGGAAAACTGAAAAAGAGGCAGAGTTTTTTTTTTTTTTTTATTATTATTTTTTTTAAAAGCTAGAAGTTAAAATAAAATGAATAAAGCCAGTTTCAAAACGATTAGTAAATAATTTAGTAAATACATTGATAGGCTGGTGAATTTAACCACTTCAGTCAGTCATGGAAATAATGCAGTATTTGCAGGTTAGATTGTGCACCCTTGAGCAACCTGAATTTCTTCAATGTACATCCAGCTGTATCCTTAGAAGTGACTTCAATGGACACACTGAGGACAGAATGTATACATGCACCAGTATGCAATGAGCTATTGAAGGCTTGACTCTGCAGATGACTAGTCCATGCACTGTAGTGTTTGGATTTGTTTTTGAGTACGTGTCAACCGTAACATCCCCTTTTTTAATAACCATGTCTTCCTTCCCCGGTCTTCCGCAGAACCCACAGACAATGCCAGCGTCAACTTTGTCAAGTACAAGGGAGACTATTACGTCAGCACGGAGACCAACTTCATGCACCGGATAGACCCTGAGACCCTGGAGTCAAAGGGGAAGGTAGTGTACACCTACCTTCATACTCACTTAGGCCAGGGAAAAAAGAAACCCCTTTCTCCTGTAATCTAACTGACTTTGCTCTGCCTCATGCAATATTTACACTACGCCACAGATCCCAACATAAACTGTGAGGAAGACTGGTTTTTGAATGGTTTTCTATACCATTATGTCAAGAAATTTATCAAACTGGGTAATTATGTAGAAGATTAATTGTATAGCTGCTTGTAAGATTTTTTCATGTCGACATGTGCTTAAATAAAATCACAAGACATAGATTTAACTAGGAATTAGTTTATTAAACATTAAGTGGCAAATGGACTACACCTTAAGCAGAAACCGTAATCAAAATTAACACTTTTCCACATTGATCCAATGAAAAGATGCATCATCATTACATAATTGTTACATAATGGCAGTGAACAATAAAAAAGAGAACCCAATTGGATGTGTAAGCAGGAGGTTGCTACTGTACTATACTGTACTACTGTATTATACACATTGAACAAAAAGTTCGGAAATTTGTGTTTGGTAGATTATTTCTCTGTTGTAACAATGCTTCTTGGCAATACATTTTATACCGTTGGAAAGCCTGTTTATTTCCCTTTTAAATGGTGCCCCATTTGTAAGGAACATGCATTTGTGGGATGAGCAGCACAGCTGAGTATGTGGGTTGCGCCCATGTAAAATTTGCCAAATCTTCTCTGCCAATGCCAAACAGCTTATACTGCTGTTGCTAGTGAATAGAAGGCAGTATAAGAACTTTATTGCTCTCGGGGAAGTCTCAACTGAAAAAACTTGATATCATAGATTTTTTCCTCTTTATTATTTTTTTTTAATAAGTAATGATTGAAAGGAATGATGGCTTGATTGTATTAGGTCTTTAATATACCCATTTTTATAGCATTTTAAATCTTTGTTTTCCAGGTATTTAACCATATTTTTCTTTTTTGAAGGTGGACTGGAGCAAGTTTATCGCTGTCAATGCAGCCACAGCCCATCCGCACTATGACCCTGATGGAACGGCATACAATATGGGCAACTCGTACACTGGTAAAGGTCTGTGTGACATTCCTCCATTATCCATTCACTGTCTGTGTGAAATTCCATGTGTGTACAATGCACTTATTCCTGTAGACATGGTTAGCTGAATATTGCATTTACGTTCCTTGATTTAAATAGCTTACGTGCTTTGTCCCGCAAAGGCTGCAGAAATTGAACAAGATGGAGATATTAATTTTTAATCAGAGTATTGAGACAGGGCAAACTGACAGCGACTCGATTGTTAAGGAACATCTTGCTTATGCCACGCCGGAACTTTGCAAATCTGTATGTGCACAGACAGTGTTTAAGAGTTGAAACAGAATAAGCTTGTTTACATGCTATTCAGGACTGTAGCACTGTCGCCTCACAGCAAGAAGGTACCGAGCTCGAATCTTGGCGGAGAGCCTTTCTGTGTGGAGTTTGCATGTTGTTCCCGTGTCTGTGTGGGTTTCCTCCGGGTACTCCGGTTTCCTCCCACAGTCCAAAGATAGGTTGGATTAAGTGGAGAGTCCGTAGGTATCTGATAAGTATCTGATGTATGAGTAGACCCCAGAGAGTGTACAGTATGAGGGCTGAAGATAATTCAAACTCAAAATCCTTCATCAAAGGGCCCTCACAAAAAGCCTCACATCAAACAAGTGTAGGCATGACCATGGATAATCAATACCATCTGGGACCACAGATGTTTAAAGCTTCATAACTCCAGATGTCACCGTTACACAAACACTTATAATGGCTTAAATAAAACAAGACATTTGTACCATTTATTATCACACTTGAAATTAATTTATTTTCATAATTCATATGTAACTTATGGAAAGTGAGGTCACCACCCCCAGTGAAAAAAAAGTTCCACCACTCTAGTCTACAGTGAACCTGTGAGAGTCACATATGTGAATAAGGTCAAACATTACATTTTCTGGTTTGCAAACCTCCTGTCTGCATGTATACTAAATATGAAATGGATATGTATTACTGCTCAAGTCCCATGAGGCAATGGTGTGGTTAAGATTGTGTACCTTGGTGTCTAAAAATCTATCCAAAATAGATCATTGTGAATCACAGTAATTCAGGAGATACTCAAAATTTTTCAACAGATAAACTTTTTTTTACTCATTTGAAGTATATTTGCATCTATATCATTTGATAATTTCCAACCTTCGCAAAAGATTAGAGGAATGGTTATATGTGTCCAAACACATACCCAAAAAACTATGCAAAGCTATCCAAGCTATCTAAACCTATCCAAACATGAACAGAGCTTTATTGCCCCAATTGAGGCACATCATATTAGGAGGCAATTAATGAGGGGAATGACCCTTAGATTTTCTTTTGTCTCAGTTTAGTTTCCAGTGCCAAAAATGGCAAATGGAGCCCTATTCTGGGAATTAAAGGTAATTTATTACCAAACAGTCAGACTAACAATGTATGAGAACATGCACACAGGGTCATATAAATTACTATAACTATCTACTATATAAACATATGCCAGCCTACAGATTATTTGCTCACATTAGCTAAACTGGTGAATCCAACATAACAAACGCCTAGGCCACACACTGAAGCTTACATTTCTAGTAATGTTATAGTTCAGCTGTAATAGATTGAAAGTTCACCACATTTGTCATTACTTACGGTATACAAATCCAAGTAGCCTCAGGCAGGGACTTTTTTTTCATACTTTATCATTGAGCCTTATTCGGGTTTAGCTCACTGGTGGTCACTTTCATGCACAAATTAATGGAGACACAGACGCTTATTGAAAATGCTGTTCTGATAATACACTTGTGACGCGCAAAGCTCTGACAATCGCTCACAAACTGTCCAATGACCCATCTTGTATCTTTGGAAAGCTTAGAATGCATTATTTTTTGAATAATCAGGCTGTCAATCCATTACAATTAGTTTAATGATATTACCATATATACTGCCAATTGTAATTGCGTAATGTTTTTTAAATAGATTTAGCCCTTGTTCAAACTTACACCGTACGGCACATATAGACATATGAAAATAATGGCAGAATCTTAGAAATGACATTTCTGGCTTTAATAATGTATGTCAGGTTATGACTTTATTCCATACTCTGAGAGATTTTCATAGCAGAAAGAAATTGTGAAATTCACTATAACAAGTGAGCAGGCATAATAACATTTACGTATACGTTTAGTGTCATTTACATATATTCAGGACGTTATGCGTTTTTTATTGTTGCTGTGATAGTATACAATTTTTTGCTGGTGAAAGAAGAACTGTAACAACTGCAAATGGTAAATGGACTGCACTTATATAGCGCCTTTATCCAAAGCGCTTTACAATGCCCTCTCACTCACCCATTCACACACCAATGGCGGCAGCTTCCATGCAAGGTGCTAGCCTGCTCATTGGGAGCAATTTGGGGTTCAGTGTCTTGCCCAAGGACACTTCGACATGTGGACAGGAGGAGCCGGGGATCGAACCGCCAACCCTGCGATCAGTGGACGCCCCGCTCTACCTCCTGAGCCACAGCCTGTATACATTCAAATATATTTAAATATATTTAAATGTCCAGTATCTTCAACCAGATTCACGCTCATGTAGATCACACTGCAGAGTGGTTGAGATACTTGTATGAAATACGGAAGAACGGTGGCATGTAGAAACTTCATATTTTGCCCGATAATAGCCTAAATGGCACTGATGAAAATTATATGCAGTTTTCCATGATATCACGCTTTCTGACGTGGCACAGTAGGATGTTTGTGATGTAGACCCCAGATTCTACACCACTAGGGGGCCTGAACAAATGGGTTAACTTCACGAGTGCTTTAATTACTCACAAGGGGAGAATTCTGGGATACCTTACACAAACACAAACTTGCTCTGGATTTGATATGACTCTCAGGGGCCTTCTACAACATCATCCGTGTCCCTTCGGAGAAGGCGGGGCCATCCGAGGTCCTAGAGGGCACTAAAGTGCTGTGTTCTATCGCCCCAGTGGACAGGGCCAGACCGTCTTACTACCACAGCTTTGGTGAGTCTTCTGCTGCCACTGGTACATATCTCTTACCTGTTCCCCAGAGGTGAGCTTTTCTAAATCATTCCATCTTACAGTTGGAAACAAACCGTGTGTTTTACTGTACACGTGAACCTCGTTCACATACACAGAACGTTGTCATAGAGTTGGCCAGATCCATACAATAACATTCTTCAAGCTGTCCTTCAAATATTTATCTGGCTGCATGTATGTGCCATGATATTACTTAACGTTGTGTTATGTTGTTCAATTAGCATGCACAAACCTTCATTGTGTGTTCCTTGGTTAATCTGTACAGCTTCTTTGGGTTCATGCCAAATGCATTGTTGTAATAATAATAATGGGAATAATGAATCAACCCCATATATGTACACTGAATTAAAATGAGTATACATAAAAACTAGAAAATAAGAGGGAGAGGTTTAAATACAAGAATATAAATAATAGACTTTAAAACTTGTATATAAATAGGACTGTGGTATATGGAGCCATAGTTATATTATTGCTATGTAGTCACAACAGCAGTATGCAAAAAAATAACACCAGATGTGCTTCAGTCCAGCTAATATAAGAGGGGTAAGTGGGTGCTACACTGCCAGAACAGTCCAAGGTACATGCAGAAGGATTCTTTCCCTTCTGTCTGTACAAACGTTCATACGAGGTATGTTCTGTCTGTTTCTGTTTCAGCGATGTCGCAGAATTACGTGGTGTTCATCGAACAGCCCCTGAAGATGGACCTGCTGAAGATTGTCACCTCGAAATTACGTGGGAAGCCCATAAACGATGGAATCTACTGGGACCCGAAATTGGAGACAGTGTTCCATGTGATCAGCAAGCACACCGGGAAGGTTAGAGCTGGGTGGCTAAGCAGGGGTCTGCAGCCCGGGCCTCTGGAGATCCATTTGCCTTTGGGTGTTTTGCAGAGCTTTCATTTTTACATACCCTGCATATATACAGCTGGATATTTAATACCCTGCATATATACAGCTGGATATTTAATACCCTGCATATATACAGCTGGATATTTAATACCCTGCATATATACAGCTGGATATTTAATACCCTGCATATATACAGCTGGATATTTAATACCCTGCATATATACAGCTGGATATTTAATACCCTGCATATATACAGCTGGATATTTAATACCCTGCATATATACAGCTGGATATTTAATACCCTGCATATATACAGCTGGATATTTAATACCCTGCATATATACAGCTGGATATTTAATACCCTGCATATATACAACTGGATATTTAATACCCTGCATATATACAGCTGGATATTTAATACCCTGCATATATACAGCTGGATATTTAATACCCTGCATATATACAGCTGGATATTTAATACCCTGCATATATACAGCTGGATATTTAATACCCTGCATATATACAGCTGGATATTTAATACCCTGCATATATACAGCTGGATATTTAATACCCTGCATATATACAGCTGGATATTTAATACCCTGCATATATACAGCTGGATATTTAATACCCTGCATATATACAGCTGGATATTTAATACCCTGCATATATACAACTGGATATTTAATACCCTGCATATATACAGCTGGATATTTAATACCCTGCATATATACAACTGGATATTTAATACCCTGCATATATACAGCTGGATATTTAATACCCTGCATATATACAACTGGGTATTTAATAGCCTGCATATATACAGCTGGATATTTAATACCCTGCATATATAGAACTGGATATTTAATACCCTGCATATATACAGCTGGATATTTAATACCCTGCATATATACAGCTGGATATTTAATAGCCTGCATATATACAGCTGGATATTTAATACCCTGCATATATACAGCTGGATATTTAATACACTGCATATATACAGCTGGATATTTAATACCCTGCATGTACCCTGCAATGTATTACAGTATATATTTCAATATATCTCTAGGTCCAGGGTTGGCCACCCCTGCTTTAATTTCTGTGTTTGTTTCATTGGCTCTGTCTTGTCATCCGAACTCCATCACTTTAGCTGTCTAGAGCAGGGGTTCCCAAACCGGTCCTAGGGCACCCCTGTGTATGTTGGTTTTCATTGCAACCAAAGTTGCAATCCCAGAATTTGAACAAGCTGTACATTTTTTATAAATTAGGTGCTTGTCATGTTTAGAGGAATTATTTACCTTCTTAAGTCGCATTATATCAGAAATAGCTATGGATGCCATGTGGGATAAACACCCCATGTTCACATTGTGCTTATTGTGCTATATTATTTAAAAGTGATAAGAAAATTATTTAACAGATCCATTTAAAGACTGATGTGAATCAATAGGCTCCTAATTGGTGAAAGTGTGGACACATGGGCACTAGAACTAACCATTTGGTAGATAATAAAGAATTCAAACACAAAGCAAATGATAACAAGCCAAACCTGCGCATTGTATTAATAAGCTTAAAGAAAAAATTATGAGTTAAACACATGTGTTCAACGACCTAATTAGAAGCCTATTGATTCACTTCACTCATTAATTTGATTAGTTAAAGTACATAATGTTGTAACTTCTTTTATGTTATTGTTGCGATATAGCACAATAAGCACAATGTGAATATGGGGAGTTTATTCTACATGGCATGCATAGCCAGGGTGAATAATTATTCTAAACATGACAGCACCCAATTAAGAAAAATTAACAGCTTGTTCAAATTCTGGGATTGCAACGAAAACCAGCATACACAGGGGGACCCCAGGACCAGTTTGGGAACCCCTGGTCTGGTTTGGGAACGCCTGGTCAAGAGGATTCTGCTGTCTTTAAAGAGCCACGTTATTTCGTTATCAGCAGGGGTGCCAAGCTCTGCTAGTGGAGGAATGCAGGGTCTGCTGGTTCTTTTTCTTACTCTGCACTTAATCAACGAAAGCATTTAATTCAGCAGATTTAACCAGGGCTGCAGACCCTTGGTTATTAGCGTGCTGTGTGCAGTGGCGCCCCCAGAAATTTTTCATCGGGGTGGCCAGATGGGGGCACTGAAAATCTTGGGGTGGCACACCAAAACCAAAAGCCATAACTGAATTTCAGGAATTCTATTATGTTTTTGTAGTATATAGGCTAGTTGAAAACAATGTCAATATGAGAGTTAAGGAATCGCATACTGATATACTTTGGTTTTTTATTTTACAGTTAATGTTACTAATTATCTGATGTGCACAGACTAATACCGGTACAGTTAACATTTTGAGTTCCACAACAATCCTGTTTTAATGTGTTATGTATATGCATATACATAGGCAATTCATTGTTCTTCAAATAGGCTAGTAGTTGTGCTTTTCCTTAAAAAGACAAATATACAGCTTTAATTTGAAGGAGTAGCTTCATTCTTCATTGTAAGAAACAAAACATTTCCTGGAAACAAGCCTACTAGAGTTTAAAAACACCACAAAGAGGCCTCCAATTATTTTCAATACAGCTGTATTTGGCTGTTGCTGTGTCTTTTTGTAAACGAAAATATTATGTTATATATGTCCAAAAATGAAAAACAAAACAAAAAAAGCATAATCATGGACAACAATATACATTTTATTATAGCCTACTCCCAACCTACTCGTATCCCTGCTTTATTATACTGCATTCCTCAGCCCGTTTCGTCCACAGTTATCATAGGCTAGGCTACGTGTAGCCTACGGTTTTTATTTTGTTTTTTTAAAGGGTTTCCGCGTTGTTATGGTTTTGAAAGCTCCGTGCTATGATGGCTATGATGCAGCTTTGACTAAAACTGGTATGCAGTAACTGCATTTCTTTTTTCAGAGGGCATTTCCCGATATAATTGCTGACTTGAGGCGAAAGTGCCGCCGTGGTGATAGATTTACTTTCAAATCTGTCCGAGAATGTAAACAAGTCGTCCATTTTCACTGTAAGAAGACATTTTATGACAACGTCACCTCTATTTCGCTAGCTTAGCCTACTTGAACAGATACAACCTGCATGACAGGAGAAACCTACCCATTGAAAGCCGATCTACAGGCATACAACGATGAAAAATTATCGTTCCTTGGATGCCCACAACTGTTTTGTTAGTGGATGATAATATTTTGCACTTGCAAATATAATACTGTAACGTTATATCACTCCGATGTATCCACATTCCACTACAAACCATTTGCATATGGTCAAAATGTTTTAGCGTTTCTTACAGCAATATTAGTTAGCCATGAATTGACAATTGGATAACTTATTTGACTTAGGCTACCTGTGAAACAATGCCTGCTGCACACATAAGCATGTGGAGTTTCAGGGTCCCACATTTTCCCTTTCTTCCCGCCGACGCCTCACGTCTTATTGCTCGGATCCACTTTTCTCATCTTATCGGCTCCGTTTTGCGGTTCGGTTAACACCGCAATTCTTTTTTTTTTTGCCTTGTTTGTACTGCATTACCAAACAACAACTTTTAGGCATTTTTATGCTGTTGGCTAACGGATCGCAATGACAAGAACGCACCAGCACGTTAAGGCAATGGAGGACGAGAGCGGGATGTGTTTCCCCCCCCGGGATGGGCGGGGCCTATTTGCGCTCAGTCTCCTGGCAATTCACTGTGCAGCAGCAGCGCAGTGACGGACGGTCATTAGCGGCTGGCCGGCAATGCATTTGTTATTTTCTTTCACATGCATGAACTATTATGAAAAATATAATTATTGATTTAAAATATCAGATAGCAGCATATTATGCATATGCGACTCGCGAGGGGGGGCCAGCAATTGTATGAGGGTGGCCGTGGCCACCCCTTGGCGGCGCCACTGGCCGTGTGTAAGGTGTCGGTGCTTTGAGACCGTGAGAGAAAAAATGACCACAGAAAACAGCCCAAGGAACCAATCTTTAACAAAGAAATTTTAACGAAGACCAAGGAGACAATGCATTGAAAGGAAAGGAAGAATTTTAAAAACTGAGAAGAAGAAAGGAAAGAAAAAAGAAAATGGAAAAAAAAGAAAATGAAAAATGAAATGAGAGAAAAAAAGAAAGAAATAAAAATGAAAAAAAAAAAAAAAAGAAATAAACAAGAAAAAAAAGAAAAAAAAAAAAGAAAAGAAAAAAAAAAAAAAGCAAGAAACCAAAAAAAAATAAACAAGAAAAAAGAAACAACAAAAAAACAACCAAGCCAACAAAACACCGTGTGTCAAAACAAAAAATGTGTAGGCACCAAAAAAATGTCCGTGGGCCACGTGTGAAATGCCAACAAGATCGTTGCTGATTGTGAACATGTTGCAAATTGTTGACACGCAAATTTTGCACTTGACAGAGACGCCTTGCTTGCTTTGAACACAACAATGCGCACAACACACCTGACAAAACTACAACACATAACACTAAAACAAAAAACAAAAACAAAAAACACAAAACAAAAATAATTAAAATAATAAAACATTTTAAATAAAAAATAACAAAAAAAAACGTAATAAAAAAAATAAAAAAAAAATAACAAATAAAAAAAAAACAAAAAAAATAAAATAAAATTAAAATTATATAAATATACGATTTTAAATTACAATTACGCATCAAAAAAACTCGCTGGTTTAACTTGTAGTGTATTTCTTATTTTGCGCTGTTTTTTTTTTTATTTTTTTTTTTTTTTTTTAAATTTTTTTTTTTTTTTTTTTTTTTTAACGCTTTTTTTTTTTTATTTTTTTTTTTTTTTTTTTACTATTAATTAGCTCGTTAGTTTTATGTAGTTTTTTACTTTCTAAACTTTTATCAAAAAAAACTCACTAAAAAAAAATATAAAAAACTAAAAACAATAAAAATGAAAAACACAAACAAAAAAAATTAAAAGTAGTTATAAATTTAAGAAATAATGAAGGTTATTGATAGATGATGAGTGAAGTGATGATGTCCAAGTGATTTATCTCCGTAAGACGAGTGCATCAGTTGCATGAGGTCAAAGCTTCAATGCGGCGGCAACGTGTCAAAGCAGCATCGGTGCTAAGCCATCACAATCATTTTGCATGTTTTTTGGCATTTGGCCCACATTTTGGCCTGAGCACGGACACATTTGCATTTGAGACTGACGCAAGCAAACACCAAAACAAAGTCACAAAACAAAAGCCAACACACAAACAACAAATTTGGCACAACAGACAGACAGACACCAAAACCAAAGGCCAACATGCCCAAAAATCCAAAAAGGAAAAAAAAGTGACAGAGGAAAAAAAAAAAAAAAAAACAAGAAATGAAAAAAAAAAAAAAAAAGCTTTCTAAAAAAGAAAGCTACTAAAGAGCTTAAAGTGGATGCAGCTTAGGCTACAGTGCCCCAGTATAATATTTGTTTTTTTCCCCAGTTGTAACAAATTTTGTTTTCCAGACTTTTATGGCAAGATCCCAAGTTTCCAAATAAAAAGCAAGCAAACAAGAATTATAAAAAAAAATAGCAAAAAAGAACATGGAAAAAAAGTCTCCTGATATTTGAAAAAGTGTTATATCCAACAATTATGAAAGTATATATATTGAAAATTCTTGCTGTATGATTACAAATCACAAAAGTAAAAATTAAAATCAGCTTTTCACTTTTCAATCACACCACCACACATCTTCTGTCACAGACAGAGAACACATCAAGAAAGAGAAGAGACAGATCTATCTCTGTGGCATGGCATGGTGATGCTGTGACGACAAACCTATCCTGTTTCTGAAATTAACAGCGATGAGTTTCATTGATTAAAATGTGCCACTCAATGAATCATACGAAACTAACAGGAAGGGACAGCGATGGAGGAAAGGGGAAGGGGAGGGGGACTGGGCTGAGGGGGATGGAGGGGAGAGTGGGGACGGGGGGGGTGGGGGGTGGGTTCCTGGTGGATATGGTTTCCCCTCTGTCTCTTCTACCATCATGTATTCCTTTCTTCCTCTTCTATGTTGATGTGATTGTTTCCTCCCTTGTGTGATCTAATAAAACCTCTTGTGAAATAAAAAAAGCAAAAATAGCAGTAAAAAAAAAAATGTCATGAGTTCAGAAAAAGACTGAGTCAGATTCTGAAAAACGAATCAATTTTATTCAACAAACTGTTTTCTACAGAAAAAAAACAGAAGTTCAAGGAAAAGCTGAAAACCAGGAAGGTACAGCAAAAAAAAATCAAGGTATACATTTGGGGTGTACAATAGATAATAAAAAATTCCGGGGACATAGGGTCTAAGAAGCATGTCTAAGAAGTAGTCTCTAAGAATGTCTACAGAAAAAACAAGAGAAGAATAAAATTCTAACAGGAAATGCGATAGAGAAGAACAGAAGGGGCTTAGGCAGCTATAGGGGGCCACACTAGCTATGCTTTCAGTCCTGGTATGATGCTGCTCTATGAAAAAAAAAAAAAAAAAACAAAAAAAAAAAACAAAAAAAATAAAAATAAAAGCAAAAAAAACAATAGTACTATCCACACTCGAACACCCCCACTCGAACCCACTTTAACCCAGCCGTAGGAGCCCAGGTGTAGACAAGAGAGTCTAGACAAGAGACTATGTTTTTTTTTTTTTTTTTTTTTAAGGGAAGGGCCCTAGGTTACCTACTTTAACTTACCTAAAAAAAAAAAAAACATATATAAAAACACCAGAAGAGAGAAGAGACAACACAGAGGTCCCTTCAATTCCCCTTCAATTCTTAAGCATCACATTTTTTTTATTTTTTGCAGCTACTGTACAGTACTGTGGAAACCGCAGCATTAAACAGCCCCTACCCTAGCCTAGCTTAGCTAAAAAAGTCTGTACGAACATAGGGTATCGTGTAGAAGAGAGAGGGTAGGGTATTTTTTTTTTTTTTTTTTTTTTTATTATCTATAGTTAGGTTTATGGGGGGGGGTTAATTTTTTTTTTTTTTTTTTATATGATATTGTTTTTTTATGTGATGTCTGTCCTGTCTCCAATATCAGGGACCATGATGGAAATAAGTGCTTGCACTTTATCATGTTTTTATCCCTTGGAAGATGTCTTGTTTATTCCACAATAAAATCAATCAATCAATCAATCAGATTGACGGCGCTCTCTCTGTATCACAGCCAATCTCTGTGAAGTACCACACCAAGGCAATGGCCAGCTTTCATCAGATCAATGCCGTTGAGCAGGACGGCTTCCTGCTGGTGGACCTGTGCTGCAGCGATGATGGGGGGTCCATCAACGACTTTCTGATCCAGAACCTGCGCAAATCTGGAGAGGCCTTGGACCAGGTAAAGCCCATACACACAACTGCATATAGGCCTACATACAAAGCCCAAACGCACAACTGCATATAGGCCTACATACAAAGCCCAAACGCACAACTGCATATAGGCCTACATACAAAGCCCAAACGCACAAATGCATATAGGCCTACATACAAAGCCCAAACGCACAACTGCATATAGGCCTACATACAAAGCCCAAACGCACAACTGCATATAGGCCTACATACAAACACAATTACTTCAGTGGTGGTTGCTTTGCTGAAATTTGAGGGGGCAGAAAAATGTCCCTTCAACTGTTTATTGGTCTTGACCAATGACCTGCCAATCAGAATAATCCATCGGCAGGTAAACGCACAGCTTCTTTCTTCACATCATGTTAGGGAGGTTAAACGATAAATAAAATTTTTAAAAATTACTAAGTAAACTTTTTTAAACAGTACACTTAACGGAAAAAGAAAATACACCACCTTGTTAACTACCACGTTAGCTTTCAGCACCTGCAATAAAGGCTAACAATACCTACACTTCAAAATTGTTTAAATGACAAAAATTGCACAATGCAGATCTTTCCCATAAATATTCTCTGAGTGTGAGTGCAGAGAATGAAGAGTACATGTATGTACAATTTTACATAATGTTGATTTAAAATGTACACAATTGCGATGCAAATAAAAATAATTTTATCACTTGTCTAATAGCCTAATTGAGGAGAATTGGCTATATCTGATGGTATTCATTTTGTGAATTCACGCTGTATTGCTAATCAAGGGAAATGATTGAAAACCGGTGAAGATCAACAATCAGTTTAAGGGGAATTTTCAGCTCAGCAGCCACCACTGAACTACTTGGTCCAAGGCCTATCCAGATTTGTTTTCCAGATTTGTAGATTCTGGATCGAGTAAAGCACAAATGCACGTGTGTTAAAATGTGTGTGCATTTTATGTTTTTTTCATATCAGCAGTATGAGTCCTTGCCCAGAGCCTTCCCTCGCCGATACGTCTTTCCTCTCGGCGTGGACGACAACACGCCAAGCGGTCAAAATCTGAACACCATTCCTTCCAGCCTGGCCACTGCTGTCAAGGTTGCCCAGGATGAGGTATTCTGGGAGTCTTTGTCTTCATGTGTATCTGTGTTTTGTGGCTTTGCTGCAAGATGCATCAGTACATGCTTCATGTGCTCATTCTGAATTTGACTTTTCTTAAGTTTAAAATTATTATGAAAACTCAAAAAATGTTCAAATTCTGGGATTGCAACTGTGGTTGCAACGAAAAGCAGCATACACAGGGGGACCCCTGGTCTGGTTTGGGAACCCCTGGTCTGCTTTGGGAACCCCTGGTTAAAAGGATTCTGCTGTCTTTAAAGAGCCACGTTATTTCGTTATCAGCAGGGGTGCCAAGCTCTGCTAGCGGAGGAATGCAGGGTCTGCTGGTTCTTTTTCTTACTCTGCACTTAATCAACGAAAGCATTTAATTCAGCAGATTTAACCAGGGCTGCAGACCCTTGGTTATCAGCGTGCTGTGTGCATTGGCGCCCCCAGAAAGTTTTCATCGGGGTGGCCAGATGGGGCCACTGAAAATCTTGGGGTGGCACACCAAAACCAAAAGCCATAACTGAATTTCAGGAATTCTATTATGTTTTTGTAGTATATAGGCTAGTCTTGTTTTTAAGAGTCTTTTAAGAGTGTTCAAAGTTCTGACCCTGGCCTACACCTGGTCTACCTACAGGACTTGATCCAGCACTACACTCCTGCTCGACCACTTCGCTCTGCTGGTGCAGGGCGACTTGCACTTCCCTCCCTCCGTGTTAATGGCTCTCGCTCGTCCCGACTAATGAACTCCCCACTCTGTTGCGCTCAGCTGAAACACTGTCTGTTTTCTGTCGTGGTCTGAAAACACACTTTTTCAGACTCCACCTTGAATAACTACATATAGGGCAAATTATATAGTACGTACTTTCTGTTTATTTTATTTTCTATTTGTTTTTTTGCTATTTTATAGCTTAGAATGTATTCTATGTTGATTACTAGTGATAGCTCCTATGTTGTGAGAAAGTTGTGCTTTGTTGGATTTGCTTTGTAGTTGTGTCAATGACCTTCAATATGCACTTATTGTACGTCGCTTTGGATTAAAGCGTCTGCCAAATAACTGTAATGCAATGTTTATGAGACGTGCATTTCTCAACTGCTCTCTCTGCAGGTGTACTGTACCCATGAAGATCTCTATTCTGAAGACCTCCATGAGTATGGGGGCCTGGAATTCCCTCGGATTAACTATGCCAAATTCAACACAAAACCGTACCGCTACTTCTACGGCTGTGGGTTCAAACACCTTGTGGGAGATTCCCTCCTCAAGATGGATCTCCAGGGGAAACAGCTGAAGGTCGGTTCTAAGTTGTACCATATTTTAAAGGTCTTTGTTAGTTTGTGAGGTTTACTTTGTGAGGTCATTCTGTTAGTGGCACCACTGCTCTTCAGTAGACACCTTCTCATATTCTGTAAAGATATCCATATCTACTGCATATCTGGCAGCAGAGTGATGGTTTGAGGCTCGTTTGATACCGCAGACTCTTGATGACTTGGAGCCATTTAGCCAACCATGGGTTCCATACTATTCCCATGGAATCTACAGCTTAATCTAGTCCCACCCCCCAATTCTCATAGAGATTCATTCAAATGCAGAGAGGTTATAGTATCGCTTGTAAGAGTACCTGAAAAAATATATCAAGAGTCTTTTGATATCCTTTTATACCCAGTCATGATAGCATCACCTGTTTACCTTTGGAATGTTCCAAACAGGTGTTTTTTGAACTTCCCAGTCAATCTTTGCCCCTGACCCAACTTTTTTGGAACATGTTGCAGGCATCAAATTCGGAATTAGCGTATATTTACAAAAATCTATAGAGTTCATAAGGTAAAACATTAAATATATTTTTTTATTTTTTTGTGTTTTCAATTAAATGCATGCAAAAGGAGAATTTACAAATCACTGCTTTCTACTTTTAGGTGCATTTTACATACTGTCCCAACTTTTGTGGAATTGAGGTCTGTAGATAAAATGGACAAAATACAAAAACTATTATTAAAGATGAACAAATAAAAAGTAAGCACAGTATTATGTAAATGTAATACATTGAAAATGTATTGAATTATATTTTCAAGATATTGCAATGCTCCACAATGTACGGGCACATTTTCAAATTGCCACTTTTGGATATTGCATTACTGTGAAATATATTTAGCATATAGCATATTTTTGTAATTTTAAGTCCACACATACCATACGTATATGACAGTATATTCCATTTTGTTAGGGTGCTGATGGGTTTTCTGAAGATTTGATGTTAACAACGGTTCATTCTGTAACTCCAGGTGTGGCATCACCCTGGATTTTTCCCTTCTGAGCCGGTCTTTGTTCCATCACCTAATGCCACGGAGGAAGATGACGGGGTCATTTTGTCTGTGGTCATCACACCCACACAGGTACTCCTTATGAACACAATAACCATGGCAAAATGTCATGATTATTAATAATAATCATTGGTATTGTTGTTAATTATTATTACATATAACTGTTGTTATATTATTATTTTATGTAATTACGGTTGTAATATAATATGGTGAATTATCCTGTTATACAAGTATCTCTATTAAATAGTAATTGTATGGTTAATGTAGCTGTACTCCGTTCACCTTTTTTCCATTTCTGTACACTTCGACAGCCACTCAATGCTGTTTTCCATGTGAACTCTTTGCGAGTTTAGGAACTGAAAAAAACTATATGGACATACCAACTAGCAGTATCTAAAAATAGATGGTACCGACAATTCACTTATGAAATTAAAAAGTTGTCTAAGTTGCTCTGGATAAAAGCGTCAGCTAAATGCCTGTAATGTAATGTAAAAAGGCTTGAGTCTGAGGATTCATGATTTTCTTTATTTTTCATCCAGGAAAACGGTACCTTCCTTTTGGTCCTGGATGCCAAAACGTTTGAAGAGCTTGGCAGAGCCGAGGTGCCTGTAAACATGCCATACGGTTTCCACGGAGTGTTCAATAGCAACAAATAGTGCCCCTACTTTTACATCGCAGCTAGTCCGATTTTCATAACAGTTTTGACTTTGGAATAATTAATTGTATATAGTAGTGTTGGCCTGAAGGAAGAGAGGAAGGGCGAAGAGAAAGAGGAGGAGGACAATAAACCACGACAAGCCAAATCAAGGGTCAACCATGCCTTAACACCCCTTTTATACGGGCGCAAATATGAATAAAATGGGTCTGATTCAAAAATAATATTTTATAAAAAATGTGCCTTGTTGGAATACAGTCTCATGATATGTCCACATGTGTAATGCATACATTTTATTTTTACATTTCAGTATAGTAGTTTTTAAATGAAGCTATTAAAACTGTATATGTTTTTAAAAAGTCTCTGCAGTTTTTTCAGCTGGGTTCAAACCAGTCCAAGTTATCAAGTTTCATCCAAGCCCTGCAGAAAAGCAGTGATGTTTTCTCTAAATCAGGAGTGAGGCACCATATCCCTCAAGGGCTGAAATGGTTCAGCCTTTCACCGTGTCTTTTACAATGTGGCACATCCCTACCTTACCATCTCTGATCAATGCAATTTTAATGGGCTATTTTTTTTATGCTGACCAAATGGCAACTAAAATAAAAATAATAAAACCTAGTTTTAATCAGAATGGTCAATATCCAATATCGAGAAGTTCTACTCGGTGCAATAGACTTTAAAAATAACACCCTTTAAAAAGATTGAGATTTTATGGCCAAAGATGAAATGTGGTCTTACATTCTACACAAATGGCATGTTGACAATCTTTGGCTGTAAATAAGTCAATGTTTCTTAGGGGTGTCATTTTTTTTTTAAAAAGAAGAAAAAAACAAACAAAGTTTGGTGTCTAACGTGGTATCAGAATCCAGTCCTGGGGATCGCTGGGTCTGCTGGTGTGTTTCAGCACCAGTGATTCATTTATGTCATTTATTGGCTGAAGACGCACACACTTACCCTGGCTAACACTCGAGTCTGGACCATGGATCAGCTTGGTGCTGCTTGACCACGTCACCGCATTAGCCAGGTTAGCACACACTGTCCACACACCTTGTTTTCCGTGCCTTAATTGGCTGCTGATTGAAAGGAAACCAGGACTACCTGCAAACACTGCTGCCCTCCAGGACTGTATCCAGTAGATGTCACTGTTCAGCTATATGAATGGTCAAAGTCAATGGCAGAAAGTATTGTACTGCTCGGGGTATAAGGCTCGATTCATGGCCTGGTCCTCTTCAATAATTATGATGTAGAGTAGACGCACCACAGGTTGTGAATAGAATGCAAAAGTGTATCATTACTTTGATAAATATGAACACAAATGTTAACAAAAGTGAATTCCCTGCAACAGATATGAATTATTGTGGCTGTAGCACAAAACTAGCCTAAATAAAAGATGGGTCCTTCATCTTTAGCTCAGCCTGACAGACTGAGGTGCTCCACATTCCCGCCAAGTCACCACTGCATGACCTCTCCTTCCATCTAGATTCTAAAGAAAAGTCGAGGGGTAACCTGCGATATCCTTCTCTCTAATGTAGCAACAGTGAGTCCGGCATGAGGATTCTTTCTATACAACATCCAAAGAATCTGCCCTTTCCTCACCACAACTCCACTATACACTATAGCTCATGTTAACCAGGTGAATGCACTTGCATTTCTCCTACATTGTATGTCACTCCGGATAAAGCTTTATGAATGCAATGTAATGAGCACCCAGGCGTCAGACAGATTTTTATGTGCTGCCACCACAAAAACCTGTCTTGTTTTATAACCAAAGATTGTCAACAAGAGCTATTGGCTCAATCTCCTCCCTGTCTTCCAAAGCCAGCGTGTGGCAAGTGTGGGGCCCTGGTGCTACACTTTTGTAGTGGTCGAGGTGATTTCCACACTTCACTATGAAGTGCTTTGAGATCATTATTCTTTGTCTCTGCATCCCTGAGCATAGAGAGGTTGAGCCAAACAACCTCAGGCTCTTGGTAGTGATGGATTATGTTTTTTTAATTTTTTTTTTAATAAACTGGCGTTAAGGTCTACTCTTCTGATCGTAGTACTAAACTTCCACTGACCTGGGATTAGCAAACTGCTTCCTGTGTCTGGATATTCTCATTCCAGCCCCATTTTCCTGAACAGCTTTAAAATACAGTTTTGTTTGTCCTTGTCAATGCCACCTATAGACTATACCACTTCACTTCTTGTCCTGCCACTGGTCTGAAAATAATTTCACCAAACAACTTTGAACCGATGACAGTGAAAGTGAAGTGCTTTTCCTATCAGATGTCCCTGTTAAATGAATTACTTACATTAGTCTAGTTTAGTCAGGGGAAACATACATGTAACATTGCATCAGCTTCAGCTTATACCACCTTTGGCATTTTAGTGTTCTGATATCCCATATACACTAGTGCACATAACACAAAGCTCTCTTTCCCTTCTTTTTATATTAATTCTTTATGATTATTTCATTAACCTTTATTTAACCATGAGATCCCATTGAGATATAGATCTCTTTTCCAAGGGAGACCTGACCATGTCAGCAGCCATACATAGTTACAACATATAACACTGTAGAACGTATACAATACAACACATTTCACAATAATACATAAGCATCAAATTCAAGTACAATTTTCTCTTAAGAAAAACAGCAACACACCTCAGTCACTGTATTCTCTGCAGTGCGTTTAAAATCACTAAATGGTATGAATGTATCTAATTTAATTTAAGCTTCTGAAGATTATATGATGCGTAATAACTAAAAGCATTATTTCTGTGAGGACCCTTGTAACATTAAAAAGCAACCATTTTAAGGAGCTTAGCTGGTAACTGCTTGAATTCATACAAAAAAGGACACAACAAACACTTTTTGTCTTTCAAATTCTGCTTTCTCCTCTTTTTCTAATTTACTTTTTAATTCCCTCGTTTTCCCCCCTCTGTGCCTGTCACCTAAAAAGCAGAGCTTGTGATTGTAGCTGCGGCAGTCTGTGTGGTTGCGACTCCACTGAACCTCCCTTCCGACAGCACGTCCTTCATTACTTACCATGTCAATGTCGTCTTTACCAATCCCAACCGTTTTCCTCTCATTTCATCAGCCTTGGGTGTGCAATTCCTAACCCATCTTTAATTTAGCTCCTGAGTCATATCCAAGTTGTTTGATGTGATATCATACTGAGGAGTCATAATGTGATTTCATAACAGCTCTCAACTCTGAAACTGGGCCACTTGATATCAAATGTATTTTCTCAGCACATCATGATTTTTTCGCCCTCAATTGCTTTCTTTGTTACATTGCAGACTTTATTGTGCTATATAAATATACATTTGTCTTTATTGTCTGCACATATCTTATCTGGGACAGAACATGTTTCCATTGTGACACACTGTGCTGCTTTGACTATCAAATCCATAAGTACTGTGGACATTTGGTAGATTTTATATTGAGAATTTCTTGCATGCAGTAAACTCTGTTTAAAAACCAACAGGTGGCCCTCAATGAGTAGCACCAGGTTTTCTCCACTTATTTTCTTACATGTACTTCAGTCCTCTGCCAGCAAGACGTTTAATTTATCTTTTTTCTGTCAATCCACACGCCAAATAATTATCCTGAATGCTCCACCCCAATGGTCTGTGTTGATAATGTAACTGGCACTAATTAAGCACAGATCATTAATGACGGTGATGTTTACAAATGACACTGAAATGTAAAATTCAATCTGATGTAGGACTGCAGACATTCTGCAGTATTTTGAAATGCTGAACAGGGGATATTAGTTCTTGTTTTAAGCAGTGGGAAATGCTAATATTAAAAAAGAGAGCAGTTCAGCAGCAATGTAACTTGCACAGAAATGCTTAAATATATAAATAGTATCAATCATAAAATAGTTGCAGTTTTCTGCATCGACGGAGTTGGTTATAATGGTTACGTAGTATTGTATGTCTTTTGAGAAATATTTATTCAACTGTAGGCTATACACACAGAATGCACACAATGACATTGCAGAGCTTCTTGTGCTTAGATCCCAGCTTGGATCACTTGTAGAAACCGGGAAGTGAGTCTAGTGGGAGGGTTGTGATGTGATGTGATGTCATGTTGAGTTTGCACACTTTCTTGGGATAGAAAATCTTGATGTTAGCTGGTTGACAAAATTTATTTTATTTATTTATTTTATTTTTGAGTTGATCAAGGTTATAATAGGTTGTGTCTCTGCAACTTATTTAAATGTTTTGATACATTGGTAGTTAATTATTTTGTCTATGTCGTGTCTGCTGAGCCACTGCACTATATTCAATTGTGAGCTGTTAAATTTTAGTGTCGGTTTTGTGGATACTGACATGATCTTCAAACCATGTCATATCAACCAGACATTACCATTTTCAGTGTTTAACAAGAGCCGTGTCTCCAAACCCTTGTCCCTCAACAATACCTTAAGGCTTAAGCTATTGTCAGCACATCAGTGCTTAGTGCAATATATATCTCCATAAAAGCAAATACTATGAATGGTGCACAGCACCAGAATACCAACTGCTCAATCTGGTTTTACATTTTTCTTGCTTCTGAAGGAGATTACTTTCCCAGATATAAAGTTATTGTTGCACCCAGAATTATTTCCCTTAGTTGCTGTTCTTTAAAGAAATCTGTATTAGTAACTAAAATCTGGTCAAGTTCAAAGGCATTCTTAATTGTATTGAGCACAGATAGTCTGTGCTGCATTTGACGTAGTAGCAACTGCTCAAAATAGGATTGAGCCACTTTCCCATTCCCACCCAGTGAACCAGTGCAGCAAACCAAGATCTTGCATTCAGCCCCTCCTACAGGCCAAAACCTCCATTCCAGGTATCTCATATTTATAAAAAATGCCCATTTCCAGATTAAAAGACACAATTACAGTGAAACTTCATAGAGATTGCATTAAATAGAAGCTATTTCTCAAACATCACTTATAGGGCTTCTTTTTCAGTTTAATCTTCACATTTTACCACTGCTTCTCCAAATACCCTTTACTAACAATGGGCCTGTATAACATCCTGGCAAAAAAGGAACCTCTGAACTAAGTGGCCTCTTTATGTTGTATGTTGCATCATCAGGTGATCACTCCTAGATCAGATAACTATGGTATGTATGACTCACTGAATTAAGTAATTTCTCTGACCTATTTGTTTTTCTCTCCAGAATGGCAAGTTTTCTGGTAAATTAAATTTTTAAAAAAATGTGCTGCCACTATATGCTCCTTCAAATTGATATTACTATGGACAATGGACAAGGTTCATACATAGGTACCTCCCATTTCCTACATCATAGATGAAAACAGGCTCTCCTCCAGAGATGTATATCCTGCAAATGTTGCTTTCTCTACAGAGTGAGGTACTTTGTATCAATTTCTTTTCTAAATGATATATTATTACTTGTGGTCTCAGAAAGTTGCATGCACAGCATGGGGATGCAGTTGAGCTGGGCACTTGCCACACATCCTGGCAGTGATGACTATTTTTTTGTTTGTTGCTGAGCTGGTATTGAGACATACTGCTGTGAACTCCCAATGACCAGGGATCAGGCTGTACTACTGCTTCCTGTGTCCAGATATCTTCATTGCTTCCGACAAGACCACTTGAGTAACCACTGTGTTTCCTGAACAACTTTACAAAATACAGGTATTTTTTGTCATCGTCAGCTCACCTGTCATCTTGCGACTGGATAGAGCCCAACCATTTAGGAACTGGAACGTGAACTATTTTCACACTGTGGTCCTACTTGGTTTTTTGGAGTCCTTTAAATCTTGTTAATGCAGGACAAATCTAAAGTTTTATTTACATGTGCTAACACCCATTTCTACAGAGCTGGCTGTTATTGTTGTTTGAAGTATAGCTCTCACTGGAAATCCAATGACTTACCATTATTACAATACATATAATACAACATACGATGCATTAAAGCCTACCAGTCCTGCCTCTGGGTTGTTGCCCTTCTATGGCCCTGTCCAGCTCTCCTTGTGTAATGACCCGTCTCCCGGTATCTCCTCCAGGCTCTTGTGACTGTGCTGAGAAACACAGCAAACCTTCTTGCGACAGCACGTATGGATGTGCCATCCTGGAGGAGCTGGACTACCTGTGCAACCTGAATGGGCTGCAGGTACCGCTTCATGCTACCAGTAGTGACAAGGGCACTAGCAAAATGCAAAACTAGAGAAAAATCAGTCAGGAAGGATAAGGAGAGAGAAATGGTCTGTGGCCACCACCTGCAAAACCATTAACTTTTTGGGGGTTGTCTTGCTGTTGTCACTTTCGTTTGCACCAAAACAGGTGAAATTAATTCACAATCGTTTATGCTTCCAAACTGGACAGATCGATATCCCAGAAGTTTAATTGACTTGGTGTTATACTGTGATGATTATGTGTTCCCTTAATTTTTTTGAGCAGTGTATATACGCATATATGTGTGTCCATTAAAAAAAAACATTCTTATGAATGTATGTGTTTTTTTCCCCCCATTTTTTTTTTCTATTTGGTAGCCAGTTGAACCCCTATTCTAATTAAATTTCCCTTGTGTAGCAACCGCTAGAGAATCACCACTGCACAACCCCATCAGCCACATTACTGCTCGGATCTGGCAGGCCCGGGGCGCGAATCACAATCCTTGGAGTACAACTGCACCGACTGAAGGTCGGCGCTTTTACCGTTGTACCACCGCGAGGCCTGTATAAGTGTTTTTAAATACATTTCTTTATTTGATGCTGGATTTGCCTGTTTAAAAAGGTGGCACTCAGCTAGTAATCTCAATAATCACACTTGCTGCACTTCAATGCATCATTGTGTTGGCTGCTGAAATTTATCATTGAACCCAATAAAATTTGCATTGGGAGTCAATATCCAGAACAGGGTCATTCAGCTTACATATTTGAATGAAAATGGCTGAGGCCTGATGTCTGAGCACATTTATGTTAGCACATGTTAAAACTGGAATTTTACATCTCAGACATGCTTGCTTTGATGACAGAAAAAGCATTAATGTGTGGGTACCTTTAGTTGCAGAGAATATGTAAAAAGTTGTATTGAACACCTCCTCTAAGCACGTCAGAACTATTCTTGAAACTCATACAGCCAACATAATGATGGATGTGATTACAGATGCACTTTCATGTTATAATGAGGACAATGTTGATCTGAAAACAGAAAGTAGCAGATTTGAATGTTTAAGAGACTCTATATCAAAAAAATGCAAAAACAGCCCTTATTGTATGTATCCTTTATTTTTACAGGTAGTCTCGTTGAGATCAATATTTCTTTTACAAGAGACCTGCGAACAAAATAAAAACATGTATAAAACTTAAAAGCAGTTTAAGACAAAACAATTCAGCCACATTAACATCCAGCATTCAAACAGCATACAGGGATATATTTTTAAAAAACTAAGTACATAAAACATTTTAAAAATTCATATATAAAACTAAAGGAACTAGAAATTCTAATTTACTAGTTTTTTGCAATTAATTCCAATTGTGAGGGGCATAGTATGCCCAACATAGTATTTATCTAAGGCTAAGACATACCATAGTTACTGGATTTAAACGTAATTAAAGATCAGACATAATGGGGAACTTTATTAAGTAAAGCCTTATAGAGAAACAAATTGAATGGAATGTAGTTCCCTCCTCTTTGTTAAAGAGAACCATCTTACTATTCCATACAAAACACAATGATGGGTGAGAAATGTATCCGCAGTGTTAAAATGAAATGCACTATGATAAACTGCATCAAGGGGCTTTAAAGCAGAAGGGGCAGCGTGCATATACAGAATGTCTTCATAATCAAATACAGATAAGACAGTTGATTGTACAATAGTTTTACTATTAGCAAAAGAGAAGCATGCTTTATTTCGGTACAAGAAACCTATTTTAGCTTTTAGCTTTTGAGACAGATGTCCCACATGAGTCTTAAAGGAAAATCTACCATCCTAAATATTTATAAGAATCTATAGTTTCAATTTGGGTACCATGAAGTGTATGAATGCCAATATTAGAAGTATTTCCCAATATGTTTCTTGAAAATAAAATACATTTTGTATTATCAGAATTTAAAACAAGCTTGTGGTTAATAAGGGCTAACTGAAAAACATCAAAGGCACACTGTAAATGAGTAATAGCCTGGTTAAGCGTGGGGCCAGTTGCATACAAGATCAAATCATCCGCATAAAAATGGACATTACATTGCGCTGTTGAGAATACCATGTTATTTATATAAAGTGTATAGAAGAGGACCAATAATAGACCCTTGTGGAACCCCTTATGGAAATGTAATATACTGCAGTACATTGTAAATATATCACAATTATCATCACAATATATTTAAAATATACTGCATATAAAATTTCCATAAGGGACACCTTTACTAATTTCAAGAGAGCTTGATTTAATACCATCAGCAACAATAGACTGAGTTCTCCCAAAGAGATATGCATAAAACCAGTTCAGAGAAAGTTCATCCAATCCAATGGAGGTTAACTTATTCAATAAAACATTATGGTCAATAGTACGCAAAGCTGTTTATTATCCAAAGAGTTGACAATATAATTTATCACAAGAGTTGCTGCTGTTAATGTGCTATGATCTGGCCTAAAACCTGATTGTTGTGGTTGTAAAATGTTATTCATCTCCAAAAAAGCCCATAGCTGAGAGTTAGCTAATGATTCTAGAACTTTGACCAAACAGGTAAGTTTTGAAATTAGACGATAATTATTTAAGTCACTGGTATAACCACCTTTATATAGAAGAATAACCTGAGATGCCTTCCATAAATTTTAGCTTAAATATATATATATTTTTTTGACATAGATCATTATATTCTGCCTTTGACATTTCATGCAAATACAGAAATGAACGTGTTTGCTTTTCAAGGAAGCTTACAGTGACAGTTGATACATCTCACTGTTCTAGAAGTTGGGTAGATCCTGCATATGTACCAACAGCAAAATGCTTACAGAATGAATGTGTAATTATAGTGTGTTAGTAGGCTAAATAAATAAATAGAACTTTGATCAAACATCTAGGATACATTAGGCTACTTAAGGCTAAGGGCAATAGCATAAATGTGGGAATTCCTGTGCAACCATATTGGTCACAGTGCTGGTCTACCACTGAACATGTTCTACAAATAAAAACTTGAGGCAGAGGGCCACAGCACCAGACCCGCAACAACCCGAAAGAACAAAATTTTCTGTTAAAACTGTAGTTTCCCATTAACAATTCCTTGTGTCCCATGACAAACCGTATGCTCTGTGCAGAGTCCTGTTCTTTAAAAAAAATCTAATCAATAGGGGATTGTTATGACATTCACTGTTTTGTGTGATAGTAGATTCAATGTTTTCATTTCATCCCATTTTCATCCGTAACATGCGCTTATACATCTCTTTTGTTATGCATGTCTAAGGACAAGTATACAACCTTTTATACAGCAGGTTTATATTATAATAGGGCCATCAATTGGTTTCCCCTTGTTTTCTTGCATGGTAGCCAGCTTCAGTCCTCCGCCAGCTAAAAGTCACGACAGCCTCTTTGTCAAGCCACTTCTCATTTATCCCATTTGACCCACCACAATCATCGAAGTCGATAAAGTAATTGGCACTAATTAAGCAGACAATTATTGACAGCGGTGTTTTACTACTTCCGTGATAAATTCAGTTGATTACTTACTATTACTTACTGCAGTATTTTTAAATGTTGTACAGGGGCATGTTAGTTTTTTGTTAGAAGCAGTGGGAAATGTCCACATTAGAAATGAGAACAATTATAACTTAACTTGCATAAAAACAAAAACTGTATTAGTAATAAGAAAATAGTGTGCATCTGAGGTATATTAAAACTAAAACATAAAATATGTTGTGAATGTCATTTATAAAGTTCCCATGATTATATTTTATCATGACCAATGTTTGAATTGCCGTTGAGTGTGGGGAGTGCGGGGAGCGCTGCTCCCCTTGTTAAGGAAAATTGGGAAATCGTCCCCCTTGGCCTTGTTAAGTTAAATTCTGTAAAATGAAACGCATTGGGTTCAGTCCAATCACTTATTTTCACTCCTTTCCTCCACCCAGGCCCGGACTGGCAGTCAGCGTATAATTTCCCCAGATACTTGCGAGTCTGTCACTCGAACAGGATAAATAACCAATCACTGCTCAACTACGAGCGGGAAATTGAGCAATGTCCAATCAGATAACACTTTCGTAGTGCACATTTATGAAAAGACAAGCTATTTTTTTGAACCCATCCATGGTCAGTAGCTAACATTCGTGCTACGTAATGCGAGTGTAGAACTAATAATGTTTATTTACAGGCCAATTGAACAAATATATAGAAATGTATCAGTTCAGTGCTAGGTGCTAGTAGCTAGCGAGACGTACAGTGAAGCAACGGACCTGGAAGTGGGAAAAAGTTATATGCTGGGAAGAATTGTAGCTACACTGGTCCGACTGCCTTGTTGCCAGAGAGAGATGGAGAGAGGTAAGGCAGTTATTATTTTCATATTCTATTCTATTCATTTGTGGCTTGGTCATATTATTTATTGGTCATGTAAAGGAATATAAAGTTGGCCTTGTGTGTGTTTTGGCTGCTGTGCCATGCGCGTGTGTGTGTGAATGTGTTTGTGTGACATGAATTGCATCGGTAAAAGGCATTAAGCTAAATTACATTATTCTTTCTCAATCATAGGCTACAGTTTTAATGCCGTGGTTTCCACTTCTGCTTGTTATTAGCGCAAGACAAATGATATGTCTGTTTGTAAAATTATGGCTGAAATGTAATTATTAAAGTTTTATTTTTGGTTTGGCGGGGGATAAATTACATAGGCCTACAGGTAAATAAACTGTGGTGGCCTGTAATTTGTTCCGCTACTGTTTCAGAGCAAGGGCGACCTGCACCTAAAAAACTGAGGGGGCACAGAGGAATAGCTAATGATAGGAGTTGATAACAATATCCTGTTTGGAGAATAGATTTGAGGGACAGTAATCGTACAATATTTTTGGACATATAATCATATTTGGAAATAAAATAAAATACTTATTTATATGTAGATAGATTCTGAGAAAGCTTCATCTGAAATCTGGCCAAATCAGGGGCTCGTTGAATGGGCAGATCGCCATCACTGTTTCACAATGAAGGCAGATTTTTTTTACTTATTAACATAAAAGATCGCTACTACTTTGCAGCGTCGCTTGAGCAAAGCCACCGGTCCAGAATGCATTTTGAGGAGACAACATAATTTGCAGTAATTATCTATTTGCTAGCTACATCGATGTGAATGTGGTTACAATGATTTAAAACATTATTTCCAGCATTAAGTTAGCAAAGCTGTATCCTGACTGTGAAGTGAAATGTGATCTCTAAATCTGACGTGCCATATATTTTTACTGCAACCTTGGAGTGTGATTCCAAACACTTTAAATAAACAAGTAGCCTATAACAATCGTGACAACTTTTATGTAATTTATTTGATGGCTCAAGTGTAGGATCAAGCGTCTTACATGTTGATTGGTTTTTTGATTGTTTACAAGAGCATACAATTCTTCACAGATCTAGTGTCATAATATTCCTCTCAAAGTGCACCAGATTAATGCATTTATTTGTTAAAATTTACAAAATATATCTCCCTGGGGGGCATGCCCCCGGACCCCCCTAGAGAATCAGAATCAGAATCAGAATCCCTTTATTCGCCAAGTATTTACATAATTTAAATTTACTGTGGTTTATGGGTTGCATAAAAAAAAAATAAAACATAAAAATAAAAAAAATAATATAAAAAAAAAATAAACAAAAAAAAAAATAAAAAAAAAAAAGTAGTGTGCAAGTAGTAGTGTGCAAGTAGTATAGTAGTGCAAAATATATATAAGTGAGTAAATAAATAAAAAAAAAAATAACAAAAAAAAAAAGTGGGAGAGAGGTAAGTAGTAAAGTGTCTATGAGGCGGGGTAGAGTCTGTGTTGTGTTGGAGGGGGGGGGGGGCCTTTTTTTATAAGTAAACTGCAAAGAAAAGAAAAAGATTTTTTTTTGCGAGGTTTTTTTTTGGTCTGATGGACCCGCAGCCTCCTGCCAGAGGGAAGTGTTTCAAACAGACTGTGACCGGGGTGAGAGGGGTCGGCCACAATCTTGCCTGCACGCCTCCGGGTCCTGGAGGCATACAGGGCGGGGGTTTACCACCTCATAGTAGTACAGCCAACCAATTTTTATTATTTATTTTTTGCCAAACTGTATGAACCAGAGTTATTTGCTGGATGCATTCAACTGTATGAACATAATTATAATTATAGTCTAAACATGACTGTGGCAGGGTGGGCGTGGTTAGCCTCTGCTTGCAAGAGAGAGTGAGCTGAGCGGCTCTCGGACCCTGAGCCACAGCTGTCATAAGTTAATCAGCATCACGGGGAACCGTAATTGAATAATGGTTTAATTGTTTCTGATTGCTATGACAGTGAGGCGGGCGGACAAATGGGGGCTGGCTGGAGACGGAGGAAGTGAAATCTCCGAGAAGCCAGAGCCGAAAACGAAAGAAAACTAACTAAAAATAAAAAGAACGAAGTGTGTTCAAAAGCTGCTACGTGGTCTCACATTCTTCCCGAGCGGTGGCACTCGAACTTCCCACAATGACATATTGCATAGGCTACGCAAAATTAATAGACTATATATTTTTAAAGGACGTGGGTTAACAATAAGCACTGAAGGTTGCGTTTCCTAGAAACAAAAACGTCAGTAATATGCTTACGCACATAACTGTAATGTGTTTACTTTTAGCCTTTTTTTTCATAAATAAACGTGGTTTTTGTTCATCCTAAAGAATGAGTGTTGTTAAATGGATTAAAGCATTTTATAATAAATGAAAATGAACGGTTGGGTTGTGTGTGCCTGCCTGTGGTAAATGTATCGCAAAAAAAACCCAACATGACCAGTTGTGTTTATTTTCTCATTCTAAAAAGTCTAAGTGCAAATTGTGCAATTCCCAAAAGAGTAAAACAATTACTTATAACACTATACCACCCGTGCAAAATAACCGATAACACTTAAAATGTTATCCACATGCGTCAAAACACACAAAGTCAGTCAATCTCTACAACACTGTCACCAATTGTATAGCACCTTCTGATCATTGCTTCTGATCACTGGCTTCATCACTACCTATCAGGGATGAGTGCATTGTAAAAAAATAAATAAAATACAAAAATCTACAAGATGGGGCTGTCTTGTAGGGTCCAATGGTCGGAACATGGTGGACTACATCATATTCACAGATTGCAGCACACGTTGGTATGTTACCCCCACGCTGTCCTGGCACATTCACTGTGGCTCAATAACCAGTGATGTTCCTGCCACATTAACTTTGTTAAGGTTAAATCCTGCCTCATCCATGTACATCACCCTCAGCAAAATACTGAAAAACAAGGTAGTTCACATCAAACCAAAATAGTGTAGGACACACTATGCCAAACAGCACACATATACCCCAGATTTTGTTACATGATCTGAAAGTATACTCATACATATTGGAAAGATGTACAGGTCAGACAATGATGTGTGTCTTTCTAATATGTATATGTATTCATTGCATGCCTCTTCAGCGACCGGTCTATGGTGGAGAGACTCACAGAGGCGATGTTCTGAAAGACGCCATCATCTTGTAGAACATCATTCTCAATCTCTTGAAGTCTAATGGCATTGTTTGCTCTTATCATGTTGACTATTGCCATCTCCTGTTCAGGTGTGAATACTGGGCAGTGGTGCAATTCTACAGTAAAAGTGGAAAACATATGCATTGATGGAACAGTCCACAGATTCTACAGTACAGTCTGAGATGTTACAGCATGCTATGACCAAGTTTACAGGGATACAGTACTGTAATGTGCAGTCGTGTGTATGTGACCTGTTGTATACTGTAGTACACAAGTAGTACCTGTTCTCATTCCTGAACATCCATATTATCAATACCACAGTAGATCAGTTCCGCTGAGGCTGCACTCTTCGACCTGCCTCAGCCATACTTACACTATGGTTCACTATGTGGTCTACGATGATGGCCCAGATCTCATTTGAAATATTCACAAGCCTTTGCCTCTCCTGTCCCCTCCTTGAGGCACTGTTTAGAGAATGGGGTTACACATTTGGTGATTGTGTCTAAACGATTGAGATAAACTGTAAATGTTGGTCTATTGTTATGTTCTTTGCCTAATTTATTGTTAAAGCGCAAAATAAATTCAGTCGGTATGCAGTGTACCTGGCTGATACTGCTTCACTCGTAGCTTTTAAACTCACATCCGTGTTCACTTTAGATAGCATTTCGACATCATGCTCATAACACAACTGGCTCTACGAGTGTGTTTTTTTGTGCTACATCATGCATTATGCTAGTAATGCTTTAGGGTGGCTGTGACACCTCCATCGCGATTTCTTATTGTGGGCAAGGCAAGCTCCTTGTTACTCCACTCCGTCACTTTGCGTTCTGCTGCTCATCAGTCACCACCCGAAGGCGCTCTTAAGCGCACGAGATTCAAGAACATACACACAAACATGGCGACACGGCAGCCACATAAGATGCCGTTCTCTGCACTTGTAACAATATTTATTTTACACGCCGTGGTTCCCGGCTGTTTTTCTACTCTTCGGCTACACAAAGACGAGCGTTTCATTCTGCCGCAATACAGGGGTTTTTCGTGGGTAAACACGGACGAACATCATCCTGGAATGGGTACCGAGACTCAGAGACAAGCGTCCCAAGGAGAGAGCGAGCGAAGAGCGGCGTCGCAAATGCACCAGCACCGTAACCGCCGTAGCGATTCAGACTCGCCGCCGCTCAAGGTGTATGGAAAGGTAATGTTTTATTGTTACCAGAGGTTAATTTCAACTTACAAATAATACTTTCCCTCGTTATATCTCGAGTTCATATCTTGCAACGTTTCTGAGATAGTGAAGCTTAACGTTAGTTCGCAAAAATAGCCAGTTATTGAATAGGATAGACGGATAGCTAACGTTACAGATACTGAACGCTGGGTTAACTTACTTAGCCGCATAACCTGTTTGCTATTCAACTAAGTTAGTAAACAGCTAGCTAACGTTGTGACTCGGAACGCCAATTACCTGGCTAACTTACACTGACTGCTAAGTTAGGTTTAGCCAACTAACGTTAGTTCGAGGCATTGCGACTGTCAAACAGCACAGTTGCTGTTGGCTAGCTGGAATACAGCTAACCAGCTCACGTTACGAAGTTAATTTAGCTAAAATTAGTAGCGTTAGTTAGCATAACGTTAACGGTTAGCTAACGTTTACTGAATTTAAATGTTTCGACGTCTTAGCTCACCACAAAAAGACTTGGTAACTTCAACCATGGATTATTAAGTTACCCTTAACGTTGCGTGAACAACAACAGATAGCTAAGTTAAGGATGAAAACTGCTTGTTTGTACGACTAGCGTTAGCTAACCAATTAACGAACTAACTAGCTAACGTTAATAGCTACAACGTAGCTAACGTTAGCTAGCGAAGTTACAAATTCCAAGCTGTGCAACATCTAGTGTAACGTTAATGAGTCTTCGCGAAGTTGATTGAGCTAGCGTTAGGTTGTTAGTTAGCTCATTAATTTGAAGTTAGCGAGCACACTAACGTTATGTGTGTTTGCTATCTTACATCGAATTTGTTTTACGTAGATGGTTTCCGGCTTTTTAAAATTTATAAAAATGATGTGCATTGTAGGCTACTTATGCTATACCTGATGGCTAATTTACTAGCTACCTTATTCACGTAATTTTGTATTTGGAACATTGAGACAATTGATGAATAAAGCTAGTGTTAGATAACGTTACTTGTTTGATACTCTGCCCGAGCACTCTAACAACAATGAGAAAATAATGGTTGAAAGATGTTTTGCGTTAGTTTTCCAAGGATTTGCATCACATACAGGCGAGTTAAGATAATCGTTCCTGCTGCGTTATCTTGTGGTTTTGGTCATTTCGAAACCGCAACAGCGAGAAAGTTGTGTAAGAAAGGTCTGTTGATAGTGGCATGCACCTACACATGTAAACAGTATTCGAATATGATTCCCTATTTTACAAGTTGAATTTGATCCTTGATCTCGGCTAAGGTATTCTGAAATTTGATACATCCTGTTGCCCTCCACCACGCCCCAATGATGTCGTCTACTCTAGTTTCACAACACTGCTGTTCTATGACAATGTTTCATCAAAACGTTTAGTCAGCTTTGCTCACATTTGTTAATGTTTCGTTCCTCTATATCAAATCTAGATTTGTTTCAGTGCACCTGCTTGTTGTCGCCTATTTTATACAGCCAGTTTGTTTAATATTTGGGACTTAATTTAATTAATTAGGCCCATACACTACTCGGTGATATTTAACGCAAATAGTCTGCTCCTTGCTACAGCGAATGATGTGGCTAAAACTCTATATATAAATCATGCACACTTGCTGAAGAGGGTTAGTAGTGGTTGTTCGCCCAAACGATAGAATGAGCAAGGCGCATCATCTAAGCGATTTTTACCGTGGTATGATTGTTGGCGCCAGACATTTTTATATTTTATTTAACCTTTATTTAGCCAGGAAAAAGCCTCATTGAGATTAAAAATCTATTTTACAAGAGTGTCCTGGCCAAGACAGGCAGCAGCACATTACACATGGTTTCAGACACAACATATAACAAATCACAAACATTAGAAGTTCCAATTCACACAAGTGCATATATACATTACAAATCAGGAGAATCAATAAAAGTAGCCAAAACAAAAGTCAGCATAGAGTGCAGGATCAAATACCAAATAAATTAGCTCAAAAACATTGACAGCCTGATGTGCCTGCCTCCAATTTCTTCAAGAGTAAGTCCTGGGAGCGTAAACAATAACTCCCAGGTGGTTCCGGAATCACTGAAACGGCTGCCATCCTGGGCTTTGCACTACAGTCTCTAGGGAATGGTGCAAAGAAACACCAATTGATCAACAGTTCTGTGGGCAAAAGTACCTTGTTAATGACAGAGGTCAGAGGAGACTCGTTCAAGCTAAAGGTAATGTCATAGTCGCCAAAGGGAGTATGTGGATGGACGTTCGCTGGGTCCGCATGGACCGAGATTACACCATACTATTACATCCACTATTACATCATAGTGGACCCCTAGGCAGTCTGCACAGCACTCATTTTTTGTGTCTGTGCCAACCTGTCGTTTTGCCTACAAGTGTACCTTCATACCATACTCTTCTATGAATCACACCATTGTTGTTTGCAATTTGTGCGCATTGATGGAAAATGTTGTCTACAAGGAGGGATTGGTATGCTTTGAGTACTATTTAGGAAATTTAGGAAAGTTTGGTTAGCATTGTTTTGGAATAGAGGTAGTTTAATTAGTGTTACAATAAGCAATATTGTTTGTTGTAACTTGGCGGTTGTCCAATGGGGCAAATTATTCTTTGATGGTATGTAGGCAAAGGCAGGAAAAATGGGAAGAATTGGAAGAAGAAGAAGAAGAAGATGAAGATGAAGGAGAAAAACTAGCAAAATAACCCAAGTTTGGAGCTTTATTGTGTGCGCAGTTTTACCTGAATTCTGTTTGGTTACATGAGGTCAGAACATGCAGAAGTTAATGTTTTTAAGGGCTGCGAGTCTGTGGTTATTGTGGTTATTTCTGTAGGAAGCCCTGAAAAGTGCCAAACTCTGTGCTGTATAGGTATGGGGCATGCCTCACCAAGCTGTAACTTGGCGGATGGCATACCTGCCTTCCCCAATTAACCTCATGCCACGATTGTACTATTTTTCTTCCTGTAAGTCCTTCATAATGCAAAGAACATCAAGGTTGCTTAAGTTTCTTTCAGGTAGTTAACTTGGCAGTACATTTAAGGCCTCTTGCCATCATGCTAAACTTGAGTTTCTTTGCACCACAGTAAGAGGAAAAATCTTTGATTCCAAACAAAATGTCTTTTTGTTTTTCAATGATGCTATGACCGTTCTTTCCTGTTAGACTTGATTCAAATGGGTATGTCATCTCTGGATAGCACCTCTCATTCTTTTTTTACCCAGCTAAAAGAGATTTCAGCTTCTGTTAAATTGACATGGAAATCCAGCATAAATAGTCCAAGGGTGTTGCAATCCTGTTATATATCTGACAAACCAAGTTGGTCTGTGAAAATTCTTTTAGAACAGGGATTGTGGAATTGTGTGTCCTGAACAGAATTTGTGAAAGCAATTGATATTTGAGCTGATTTGTGGCTTGGTCTATGGAAAGTTCTGTTCATGAGGGGTTTTATACTTTCGATTTTGCAAACAGGAAGCTGATGTTTTCTGCTGAAATTTGAGGTGTGCCGAATGGCCATGTGACATCAGGGTTGTATCTAAAATCAATCAATCGAAATGTATTTATCCCAGACAGGAACACACACACACACACACACACACACACACACACACACACACACACACACACACACACACACACACACACAAAGATAAAATGCTTAACAGCGACACTGATTGATGAATCATATAACCGTAGCTCAATCATAAACAGCAGAGTACAAGTAAAGATATAAGGGTTTATACAGAGCATACACAACAGAGTGGTGAAGTGAATTCTGCATGCCAAGTCACAGTATGGATGGATTAAGATGACACCATTATGCCAGTGTAGGCTACTGGATGCATATGTCTACAACTGTACAAATATCTGCTAACGTTGTGATATTAAAAACCAAGTGTCATGGTTTTTGTTCAGCAGAGCAGTTGCAACATCTGCAAAATGGAGGGGATAGCAGTATAGTATAATGGTTAGGGAACTTGACTTGTAATTCAGAGGCCACATGTTTGATTCCCAGTTGGGTTGCTACCACTTGTACCCCTGAGCAAGCCATTTAACCAAAATTGCTTCCGTAACCTGATTAAAGTGCTGTAAAAATGCAAGTCACGCTGCGTAAGAGCATAGAAGTAATACAAGACCACTTTTTATGGCCGTCTGTGAAAAAACGCTGTTGTTACTTTGCACAGAAGTGGGGATTAAAAACACCTGAGACTTGAGGAATTTGTTAAAACTGCACACAAATACACTCCCAAAGGAAAGACTAAGTTTTGCTCCACTGAAAGATAGCCCTACTGCATATATATATATAAAAAAAACAAAAAAACATTGTCCTTCAGCGCCTCTCACATGTTTTCAGCAGGTGCGTGAGTGTCTTCAGTTCAGTTATCACAGGATATGGTGCAGACATGGCCCTGATAATTCTAGCAGATAAACAATTGCTTCAACAACTTTGAACACATTTGTTCTCTTGATGCATTTAAAGACATATTTTGCAATCAATATTTCATGTATAAAGTTCATGGTGAAGATTAACCTTTTATCTTCACACCTTCATTTGAGAAGTGCCTTGTCTGTTGTCATCCTGTGCGTGCTGTTCTGTTCCATTTTATCCATTAGTGATATGGGGAATGGCGTTAATCTGGCCCAGTCAGTGAAAGCTGTGTTAATCTGTAAAAGGCCTAAAGGTGCCCTAGATTTCAATATCTTAATGATACAAGATGTCTTTTTGGCCTTTTACCGCTTCTTGCTTGTCTGGTTTGTTTGTGTTTGTGATTAATTAACTGGCAGTGTTTGAATTCAAGTTAATCTGTTTTAAATGTAAACACACATTGACATCCTGTGCTGGTTATCAAATGTAGAGAATGGAATGGATTGAACACACACACAGTTTAGCTTTGCTCAGCTTACTCAGTGTGCTAGCAAAGCAGCTCAGATCTCACCAAACCAGCTTTTTTTGCGATGGTAGTCCTGTAACTACCATCAGTAGTTATAGAAAAGAGCATGACGTACTGAGGTTTGTGTGTATGCACAGTTCGTAAGTGTGTGGTAGGGTCATGTTTGTGTATGTGTGTGCAGGTCCTTTTACACGTACGATCAAGCGGGTGTGATCACTCTAGACCAGGGTTAGGCAACCCTGGTCTGATACCCCCTTTCCACCAACACAAACCTAGTTCTGGTGCTAGTGCCGGTTCGAAGTTACACAAGGCCCACTCAGTCATTTCGGTTGCAAACAAAATGGTAATCGCTTACAACGAGCAATAACGATAAAGTTCCTCATGAGAAGCACTTCAAAAGGGAAAATAAATATTTAAAAGAACTGTGGTGCCGACACTACTTCCTTGTTCATCTTCAGTCTTCCACATTTTATTCATCGTGAAACCATGACTTGGAAATGGCTTTGTCATATTGTTTTATGGCTGGTTACAGTATACAAAAACTACGAGAAAATAATTAGCTAGTGTCATTGAACAATACATTGTGGAAAAAAACAAGGTGGCTTGTTAGAATTTTGAATGAGCACGGATAAACACAACGCATTTTTGATTGCATTTTCCTATTTGAATTGTATAAGGTGTCTTCGTTTGTAACTGTCATGTTTTCCGCATTGTTTCAGAAGTGGCTGGTAAAGAATCTGAGTGGCTAGAAATTAGTATCAAACAAAGTTAATCTCAGACCCTGGTGTGTGCACAAATTAGTTTTGATTGAGTCCATTTTGTCTACTTCCCAGTTCTGGGAAACCTGCTTTGAGTAGGGTTTGGTCAACAGCTACAGAAGTAACATTGTAACTTTGCAGAAAAAATATTTATAACACATAAAAAAGGCAACCCCCCCACACCCTTTTGAGGGGAGAGGAAAGTCTGAAATGACCCAAATCACATTTTCTTCCCCTATCCGATATGCATCTTTGTAAATGGCAAATTTTAGCCTATTAGAAATGCTATTTTTTTTCATTTATTTTTTAAATATAAACTCTGATTTGGTCCACATTCATATGTGCTTCAAATCCAATACACATCCGATACCTGGCCATGCAAGTTTTTAAAACACTCCCCATGTGACAGTGTTGACAGTATTTCCTGGTAGAAGTAAGAAACGTGTAGCTTGCCTAAATGTGCAAATGTGATCCGGCCACTTGTGTGTGCAGTCGCCCGAAAAGATCGGATTTGAAAACCAAGTCCGATTTGAGCATTGAGGCCTGCTGTCTAAAGGAAGCTTTTAGGAACGGTGTGACATCACTGCGGAAGGTGCCGGATGGTTTTCACTCACTTGCCGTCCTTCAAACAAACAGGGACTGGGCTGAAACGCCACGCTCTCGCTCTTTCAAGAGCATCTCTCTTCTGAGTATATTGGGCTGAACTCGTCTTGTGGTTTTGCTGCATGCACGCTGAAATCTGGCAACCTGCGCTAATCTGTGTTGTGCATATTTCAGTCTTAATGTTCTTGGCTATGCCTTTGCATAGTGCTTGGGACTTAGGAATTCTTGCCTTTTCTAATGCCAGTGGGGATACGCATGACCAAGGAGGCTCCACTGTGAACTCTGGGCTGGTTTCTGTCTCTAGCGCTTATCATGTCTGTTAGTGTGATAGTGGCTTCAGCCCAGAAAGACTCCATCATTCTGGAGAGTGAGAGTGAGAGTGAGAGTGAGAGTGAGAGTGAGAGTGAGAGTGAGAGTGAGAGTGAGAGTGAGAGTGAGAGAACCCATTGAATATGTAACAATAGAAATCCCTCACTTTTCGTGTATCTGTTTATCTGCTGTTATCTGCCGTTACCTGCTGGCTGATGGAATTATTTTCCAATGCATCTACCTCCCACCATATAGGCCTATGTGCCAGGCATACAAAGCACCTTTGAAACGGTGACTATGCAAGTGCGCATCTAATAACAGTCGAGACAGACTGATAAATCACCATGGTGTGGTACAGCCCAATTTGGATGCTTTTCGTGAATTTTTTTTCATCGCGATTTTTTGAAATTTGTAACTGCATGCAATCATGAGCTTGTATTCTTGATTTAATTTCCCTACGTGCCTTATGCAGATTTTATTCGGCTAACTATGTGAACCATTTTACCATTAACATTGTGCATTACAACAAGGCCTTTTAGATGCTCTCCTACAGTGATTATTAGATCACTATGCCCTTTTCCCTGTAATAAATGTGTGCTTCCTGCAGCGGCAGAGCTGATAAACAGTTTTTGAGCAGATGAGGTCACTGAGTGGCTTCATCGTGTCCTTATTTGCTTCATATTGAGGTGTTAAGTTTGAGGTGCATTGTCAGCCCAAGTATTGCTGTAGATGAAAGTCTTGTCGAGAACAACGAGAATTTCATGCAAATTGGCTAAATAATCGTAGTAGTCGTAGTTTTCATGGGCTAATATAAAGCTGAGAGAATCAATTTGGCCCATTTCTTCAGCCCACCGTTGTTACTTTACATTACTCACTCGTATAATGCCGGGATGTATTTAAATGCAATAATAGGATTTAGAAATGACAAAAATGTGTATAGCACCCTACATAATAAACTCTGCATAACAAATGCAAAGCTAAGCAGCTGCACTGAAATGGTAGTTAATGGACCATTCATTGTCCTCCCCTTCCCCGGCACAAACTTTACAAGAAGAGTTTAAGGGCTGGAGGCACCGCCTCTCACGTTTCTTCAGCTGCTACTGCTCACCGCAGTCGAGCCATTAACCATTGAGAATATGAACAACAAGCCCATAATTACATGTGCCTTTAGTTTTCATAAAACCGCATGGTAATCACAGCAGTGCTGACTAGGTTACGCACGGAGCACAGACTAGGGATGTCACGTTATGAATTTGATGGTATAACAGTCCTGTAAAATACCACAGTAACCATGGTTTCACGGTATCGATGAGTAATGCAAAAACGCACTGCTGTCTATGAATAGAATCTCTCAATATTAGTCTGTGTACACCCTCACCCTTGTGATCACTTGCCCCAACGTTTTGTACTTAAGAAATGCGTTATGGTTAGCTATTCAAGCTAAGGGCTTCTGAATATACTTTGAGAAATTCATACAAAAAGGGTGAGTTGAGACAGATGTGAGTTGAGGGTCTGAGGTATCAAACGAGCCTCAAACCATCACTGCTGCCAGATATGCAGTAGATATGGATGGATCACTTTAAGGGTTGTTTCTCCTGACTTATTTTTTTATAGAGTTGCTAAAGTAGAAATAGTGACATAGAAATAGTAGTTTGTAACATTATCAATGTCTAGACTGTATTTTTTGATGTAGTTTAATGCTACATGGGTGAATAAAAGCATACATTTTTTTCAAAAACATAATGTCTCAGTGATTCCGAACTTTTGAACGATCGTGAACTTTGGCACTGCAATTGTTTTCAGAAGTGCTTTCACCAGACACAAAAGTGATTTTACAAATCCTAATCTCTGTCTGAGCAACTACTTGCTCTAACTGCACAAGTCACTCTTCTGTAAATTCTCTACCAACCTCAACTATTTCACCTGAGTCCATTGCTTACAGTAAATAACTACAAAAAACAAAACAATATTGGGCTGTTGCTAGCTATCTACCAGGGTCACTGATGGCTAGCTAGCCAAGCAAGCTGTAGCAACTATTTCTATGTATTCTCTCAAAGCTTTGTTCATGCTGGATGCTGATGGTTCAAGATGAGAGCAGGCTATAGAAACCTAGACTTTAGAGTTGCTAGCCACTGCCAATTTTATTTTTGATGGCAATCAAATAGCTTATTTAGGCATGTCATATTACGTTTGCAGATTTGCACAGGATTTATTTCTTCTTCCGGTTGTGTGTTGTTCGTGCATGCGTGTGTTGAGCTCTTTAAAATGACACATCGCAAAATAAGATTGGCCGTTTTCGTAATTCCACAATCCGCAATTGGGTACAGGGACCAGGTTATAAATCACCGACTTGTTACCATTCACTTGGCTGGAGATTGTCATTATAATTATTTTTAAGCACATTTTTAAACACTGCATATTTGGCCAAAGTTCACATGAGAAGATGGTCTACCCTACAGAAAGAGGAAGGAAAGGTCTTTTTCTTTTTGGTGTCTCCTTTTATATATTTTTGTACTTATTGCATGCTTCTACAGCAGACTGCGGTCTCGAGCATTTCAGAATGTGTGCCACAAGAAGGCCACAATTGAAAGACATTTTAGAACTTTTTTTTATTGTGTTATCCTTGATCCTTTTTCAAGTTTCATTATTATGACAAATGCACTTAGATATTTGTGTGCTTTTGGCTGTAATTAGCAAATACATTCAATTGGGGTTTCTCAGAAAGAACAGCCTGAGCCGCTCTGGGAAGGCTGGTGCTGTTCCAGGTTTAGGGCTGGGTTCGTCTGCCAGGTAAACGATTTAATGGTCAAACATGGTAGTTTTAACGCTAACCTGCTAAGAGCTGGCCTCATTAACCAAAAAAGAGGCGAAAGCATGTCCCTGGCCTACAGGGTACTGGGACAACTCCCTGCAAAAGGTCAGCGTCGGGCGAGGACAGGCAGTCGTGCACGTCAGTACGAAACTGCAGTCAGATGTTTGTCATTTCCTGTTACGTGTCTGTAAGAGAACCACAGCCCTGACAGAGTGGCGGGTCTGCAGTCAGGGGATCCGCTTCCCCTCGTGGCGTAGCTGCAGAGAAATGCTTCTCAAGCGGTGGCTACGCCGACTGCCGATAAAAAAAATAAAAAAAATTAAAAAAATAAATAAATAAAATACATTTAAAAAATTAAATCCTGTGACAAATTGAACGGTGAAGATCACCGTTCCATTGTTTCTACACAGAAATGGCTTTTAAAAAGCAAGCCTAAGCAGGTTCTCTGTCGAGCAAAGGATAAGCTTCCTATTTGATGGGAAATGTAGTTTAATTTTGAGGTCATAGACACTTATTTGAGAGATTTATTTTGTAACAAAGGTTACATTTTACTTAATGTTAATCCATCACTGTTCACAAGCCACAATGTAGAAAATGGCTTATCTCAGGTTTTAATTAAGAAAACAAAAACGGGAAGCATCATAAAACACTTACTGACGGAATTGTGCGGAATTTAGGTGGATATCAGATATGCCACACTGATGTGAGTTTCTGGACCCATCCTAGGTGGTAGAAGGGTGCGTGCGTGCATGCGTGTGTGTGTTCGTGTGCTTGCATACAGGGGTGTGTGCTTGCGTGCGTGTGTGTTTGCGTGTGTGCGTGCACAACTCTGACTGTTTTTCAGAGCTCGTACCTGCCGAATGGGAGCAGCGCTAGGCAACAAGGCCAATTGTCAACAGTTAAGGGAAACTCTAAGGAAAGTGCTGGTAGCACAAGGTTAATTTGACATCTGAGACGATTAAACATCCCTAAGTGTTTCTTCTGAACTGGTACTGAAGCGTGAGTTGTCATAGGAACAATGGTTTGACTTTGAAAGTGCCTGTGCTCGAATATTTCATTGGGTTGGCAATGTCATACTGAAAAATTAAGTCTTGAACAGAGTATGTATGTGTGCATACATGCTGGTAACTGACTTTATAAATTATTTAAACGGTAAATTTTTTCCTACAAGCACAGTTCACCAAGATCATTTTAGTTCGGGCCAAACAATTACGCACACTAGGGGTGTAACGATGCATGTATTTGTACCGAACCATTCGGTACATGGCTTTCGGTTCAGTATGCGTTGAGCTTTAACCACGCATGTGCAGAATTTTTTTGTGTGCGGAACTGAAACTGGAGTTCCCCCCCCGAAGACATAACTTTCATAAAGAGCCGGATGTTTTTAGTTCAGCCCATGAGCACAGCAACTGAATTAATGCAGCATTCGTTTTTTTATTTTATTTTAAATTTTAAATTTTTTAATTTCCTACTCGGATTCCCAATATCTGACTATGGAAAATGTAATAAAACGCCCTTCCAACTAGGAGTCAACATGTCTGAAATCAAGGAACGGGAAATCAGCAACCCTGACTAGGAAGAACTTGACACATCGTGGCAGCTCACACCGCGACCCACATTGTGAACAGTAAACAAACATGACTTTTAGACAATTTTAGCTTTTCAAACACTTCAGCTTTCTTTTTTGCTTTTGTATCGGCCAACATACCGATACAGAATGATAAACATATACAACTAAAAGTTAAAAACGTTATTGTTGTAGTTGTTGGCTGTTTTAGTCTCCAGAACGCAGTGATGTCGGTAATGACGCGGAAACGACGCGTTTCCCACATCCGACCATAAACGAATGCAGGGTTAGCACGGCCCTGCCTCGTCAGTATGGCGAACTGGTACAAGGAAAAACAGAGTGGAGTGCAAACCCAGCTCCCCATGGCATTTAAGCTGCCTCCACTAATTCAGACCGGGCAAAAGCAATAACAAACGCCATAGCTTTTAAGAAAGAGACGTGCCTTCCTTTGTTCAGGACTTATGGCCAATTAGCCACTGTTTACAAGTTTATAACTTCATAATAAATGGATTTAATGTTTTGCATTTTTTTTTTTTTTTTGCTGTACCGAAAACATACCGAACCGAGGTATGTACACACACACGCAGATGCACACTGAGGCACCAGAGCACCATAGCATGGCTGGCTATCGCTCCTGTCATCCCCTGGTCTCGGTGTGTCATAAATCAGCTGGCTGTCACGCCATTTGCTGCCCTGCCTCCTCGCGGCAGCCAGGGAGAGGACACGCGAGCACTGCCTTCCCCTCACAATGCCCCAGATACAGGGAAGAAATCACAGCCTTGTCCTTGCAAAACCTCATCACGGAAAACCACTATTTCACTATACAACAGTACCATTATAGCACTTACTCCATTTCCCCCCGGAGTATCAACAGGCACGGAGAGCAATGCCCAAATGAACTGAAATGAGCGTTTGGAACTGCTTCACAGTGCGCGTAGTGAAATCTGAAGCTCATTGCTGGATATCACCAGTGCTGCAGAGATGATGTAATCCATTTAGCCTGTGAGACATGCGCACATGGACCTGTCTCACTGCCTCCGCTGTTGAATAATGCATGAGAGCACAAGGGCAGGTTATGGCCAGGCTCCCCACGCTACGCTCCGCTCTCTGTGCAGATGCATGGGGGGGACTGGAGGCATTTGTTTCACTAATTTCCCTCCCACGGACAGGGGGGGGGGGGGGGGGGGAAACATGGTGGATGAGAAAAGATTGAGAGGCAGAGAGGCAAAAAAGAGGAGGGAGCAAGGAAGGGAGATGGAGGGAGAAAGGGGTGAGGGACAGAGAACACAATCTATCTGCTGAGATACCAGATAAAATCATGCTCAGTGAGGTTATGGGAAGACGTGGAAAGATTAATCGGTTAATGGCTTCTCCGAGATTAATGGGGCCAATTTACTAATCTTTCTTAATATGCCTGTGGTTGATAGGGGTATTACAGAACCGGTTTAAAATGCCCAGACTTATGGCAAAGACACACCCGCACACAAACACAATTCACACTTAACAATGCTGCTCTGTCTTCTCAAAAACAGGTTTGACAGCATGACAGAGATTCTCATGGCATACCCTTTCGGTCTTCTGTACACCAATCCCATTGTTCCTGATGGGCCAGGTGTAAGGACCTGATCAAGTAAACCCAGCAAGAATAAAGTTGATCCGGTCCCCAAAAAAGTATACTTACAGGTCACAGTAAGGACTGGGGCCAGTCTGTTTAAATTCACTCACTTCAAGAAACAAATTGAAATTCACTTATTTTGAAATTACCAGACAGTTTCTTCCTTCTGGGAAGTTGAAGGTGAATAAAGAGAAACATTAAAACTCTGCAGCTCTATAGTTCAGGCCGTTGGTTCATTCAAGCCTTATTGTCCTGATAAGTTTGTTTTTTGTAAAAACAATTATCCATGCTAATGAAGACGCTAGCTCAGCTTCATATGCACTTTCTACTGTCCTCTCCACTTCTTATTGTCATTAATGAGCTTTGCTAGTTATATGCAAATGGCTGCTTCCTTTTCACCTTTTGTTCTAGAGCGCTACATTTTGTTCTTCTCTGGCGCGGATGGTCGGCTCCATTGGAACCGTGTGGGTAGGCGTAATGTGTCGTGTGTGAACTGTGCGAAATGCTAGCTTTATAGACTTCACTTGGAGCCCGTGTCCCGGTGTGAAAGCTTTGCTTGCCGCCGTTTTCCCAGGAATTCGCAGTTGCCAAGACGAGCAGACGCTATACTGGAGGAACCATGTGTCTGCGTCATTTCTGCACCTGCCGCTCTCGCGCGATGGCCTGTCTGCTGTCGCCCTCGGGGCTTTCACTCGGCGCTTCTTCCCCGCTGGCTGGTCCCCTCCAGCTACGCTGCCTCACTTGCTTCTGAGATGCAACAGACCCCCCCCCCCATTTTGCTTCTGTTACAGGAACAGGCAATACTCCTGGAGCCAGCCATCACTAGGAGACTCTCTTCACTGTTAGACATTCTTCACTAATTCACCCTTAAATTCTGCTTCTGTACATTTCTACATTACTTTTTAAAATGATGTTCTCTGACCCTGAAAGGAGTGTCATCCCATCTGAATATTCTGGAATATCATCATCCGTTTCTTCCTTCATTGGACATTTCACTGAAGTGACTGCTGTTTCACTATGGGAGTTTTCTGCAAATATTTTTTAATAGCTTTTAGTTTAATATTTCAAATGTAGTGGAAACATTACACATTCAATTCCAAATCAAAGCATTAAGAAGTTTTATCAAGTCTGTGTTATTCTTTTACAGGAAGCAAAAAAAAAAAAGGAATATTAATCTGTTCAAAAAAATGGCAGTGTCGACATTTTTCTCTTCAAACTCAAACACTTACTGTATAAACTAAATTTTTAAAAAAAGATTTAACTTCACTTTAAATTACTGAACTAATATTTAGTTGCATAACCATTGTTTTTGGTTACGCATCTGCATTGCATCGAGTCAACCAACTTCTGGCACCTAGAAACAGGTTTTTCAGCCCAGGAAGAACAAACTACATTCCACAGTTTCTGTGAATTTTTGGGTTCAGAAACTGCATTTTTAATGTCACCCCACAAGTTTTCAAAGGGGTTGAGGTCGGGGGATTGAGTTGGCCACTCTTTTACCTCAATTATTTTTGTCTGGAACCAAGATGTTGCTCGCTTACTTGTGTGTTTGGGGCATTTTTCATAGAATGAATGAATTCTCTAATTAAACTCCACACTGCTATTATTTTGAACACGCCCCTTTTAATGAATGAGTCAATTACTCAGAACAAGCAGCGTGTATGTCATGACAGTTGGGTCTGTTGTTTTTTTATTACACTACTACATCTACAAGTAAATTATTTGCCATGCAGAAATATCACTACAACTAATAACAGTGGTTCATCAGGTTACTGATGTTGTACTGCTATCTTTTTGAACACAACTGTAGCTTTCACCTGTCTTTGCTCTATAAGGAAGGAAGAACCTAAACAACACAGCTGTGAGATGTGACACAGGCACTGACACTTGGACGCTGCTCCCCGTCACTGTTAAAATGGGCCTCCATGGAAAAATTCTCATTTTGTACGCCCTGCCTTGTCGGAAACCAAATCTTTCATCATGTATCTGCAGAAGACCATTTGGAGTGATGTCATTGGGATAGAACAATGGATTGGGAACAAGTCTATTTTTCTATATATTTCTGAAGTCACAATTACATTATTTAAGACATTTTAATATCTACTGTCTAGTTTTACATGGAGTGCACCCTCCAGTAAATCATAAATCATCTGAATCCATTCACTACAATGGGAGAAAGGGGGAGGCATTGTTTTTGGGTAGGGTTCTGTACATTTTGTTTGCTGTGGCCTAAAGTATTACATATGCTGCATTGGAAGTGAGATGGTAGTTATTCTTTAGGTACGGACCGGCATATTGGATAATGATTTTTGGTTAGACTTCTCCTTTAAGACTGCTGGTGTCCTGATTTGTTCTGCCGAAATCTGGATCGCCCGACCCGAACCGGACGGGCCCAGCAGCACTCTTGTCCCTGGGATGAAGACTGCCTTTATTTCAGTCTCCTTGTGGTGTCTCACTCAAGTGGCTGCTGGCTGTGGTGAGGATGTGCGTTTGGAGAGAATTTGGCTCGGTTATCTCTGCTATCTCACAACGAAGACGCCACATTTCCTTCCAGTCCCGCTCGTTACCGCCTACAGTTTCGCCCAGCGTCGGCGGTTTGATCTGACAGACGTGAACCTTCCTCTTGCACTAAATAAAGCCCTATTTCTGGGGGTTTATTGCATTAGATTTCGAAATGCTGATGATTTGGTTCCGTCTTAATGATCCTGCAGGGAGGCTGCAAGTGTTCCTGGTTTTTAATTCCAGCTCATTTAACATCTTATCGTCTTTTTTAAAATCATTAGTTGGATCAAAAGTCAAATGGCCTGTTGGTTCTTACAGAAACATCCTGTAAACATTGAGTATCAATGACTGGATTCCGCTCCTTTACTGCTTAATAGATTCTTATCAAATATGATTTTATTTATATGACCATTTTTTTTCTTTGCTTAACCAGGCAGGCCTTCTGATAACTAGGATGCAGTGGATAGAGAATGCAAGAAATTTTGTAGCCAGTTTGATTATGCTATATTTAACACTACACCCCCAACCCAGTTTCTGACTTAAAGCAAAATATCCTCATTCTCCTGCTGGCACCTGCTATTACACTTAATGTTGTGCTGCAGGTTCAAGCAGTGAGACTTGACATTACACAATGACACTACCGGTTGCAACACTGATTACTTGATTTGGGCTCTGCTCTTTGCCTAAACCTGTACACCTTTGTAAGCTGCTCTGGATAAGAGTGTCTGCTTGATGACTAAAGTAATTCTAATAACTAGTAATGTAGGGGTGATTAGGTGGTCAGCAGTCTTTTTGGGGAATATGACCAAGATGCCAGTCAGGTCAGGACGTGTGGTTAATGTGCGGGACTGCGTAGGAGTTTGTTAGGCAGATTGTTGTTCTTGCGTCTTGATTTGGCTGCACCTGCAGTGTGAGAAAAAAGTGAGTGAGACAGCCAGTCACATGCCTGAACAGCCTGAAGGCTTTGGGACTAAAATGGAATAAAATGGAGAAAAAGCAGACGAACTCCAATGTTCACAGTTTAGTGGCCTGGCCTTGGGAATGGCCCTGTCCTCTCCTGTGTTAACCAAGGCCTACTGCAAGAAACAGGCTGAAGAAGAGAATCTTAATGCTGTTTGGCTGTCTGATGGCATTTGAAAAAATACCATACTTAGAATTACTTTATTTTTTTAAACCCTTTCATAGTGCCACATTTTTAATCATTGTGAGGGGTATTGAGGGTTAAAAAGGATATTTTTAAAGTTGGGTTTCTATTACTTGCTGAGGCCTGGATGATGCCTCTGACTTGGCAACTACATTAAGAGTGGGTGTGGCTGCCCTGGTGACTCAGTGTCACTTCTCACTCGGCCGCATTTTTCTGTGACTGGAGATGGCTATCTATAGTATTGGTACTTGGCAATTGTAATTATTATTAACATAAGTGGACATATCAACGAACCATCAAAACTAGGGTCAAGTTGTTCCCCTGGAAAGTCTACTCAACCTCCCCATTTTTGTTTTCCATTGGCTTAATGGATGGCTGTGTTTTGATTCCTGGTAATACCTATAGTATCAAAGAGCTTGGAGAAGGGGCAGCAGAGGTGAAGAAGGCCCTGCTGTGGAGTGGGGGGGGGGGGGGATTAAGATGACTTTCTTGATAGTTTAATGGCTCCATTACTTCTTCTATTTAGCTGTGTCATTTCCTCTCTGATACCTACAGCACGCAGCCTCAAAGCAATGTAGCTTTTATAACAAATAAATATTGTTTTTCCATCCCTGCAGCTGTGTTTAACGGACCTGCCAAGGTGAGACTGAGTTAGTCTCTCAATCAGTCTTTTGTAAAGGGACAGTTCACTTCCTGGGGTTTAAAAAATATATATACACGTTTAACCTCTGGAGGCATACGATCGTTACACAAACTGCTTTGGAGAGCATTTTATTGCATTAGGCCACAAACCCTAAATGCACCCCTGCCTGCCATTAAAAGCCAGCAGGTCATCAGAAACTTCTGTAAGTGTCTGAAATATCCTTCAATGCAGGCAGAAGCTGTTTGGGCCAATCAGAAACATATACTAAAACAGAAATAATATTTCAAAAAGCCTAGAAAGAAACCCATTTTAAGCCAATGTCTGCATGCACCAGAACCAAGTTGGTCAACACCATATGCTGTTGATGGAGAAGCAGTTGCTTGATCAGTTTGAAGTGCTTTTCATTTAGTCAGGCTGTGATAGCAGGTGCAGGGTGATAATAATGCAAGCCAGCTGTCAGTGCAGCTGTGCTCCATTCAGTTTGGTCGTCTGGGTGATTTATTAGTTTTCTGCACGGTCAAAGGAAGCGCAGGCACGGTAAATAAACACCTCTTTTAAATGAACCGCCTTTTTATTTATTCTCTGTAAAGGAAGTTAGTTTGGGGGTATTGTGGATCCTACAGTGGGTGTAAAGCACTGTCTCCCTCTGATGAACCTCTGATGAGGGTTCTGCAGACAATGAACAGATCAAATACAGGCATTATACATTACATTACATTATAGACATTAGTACATAACAATTTTCAAAAATAGAACAAGAAAGTTTTAAAAATAAAAACAAAATAAAAATAGAACAACTAAGTTTTTTTTTTTTTTTTTTTTTTTTTTTTTTTTTTTTTTTTATTTTTTTTTTTTTTTTTTTTTTTTTTTTTTTTTTTTTTTTTAATAACACAATACAAGGGGGAGAAGGAGGGAGGGAGGAGAGGAGAGGAGAGAGGAGGAGAAGAGAGTCTCTTCTCTTGCTGTTGCGGTCTGCGACTTTTCTTCTTCTTCTTTCTGCCCCACGAGGTCCCTCCACCACCATTCCACCACCAGAGGGACCGACAGACAGGGGAGAGTGGGGGGAAGGGGGGGGGGGGGGGGGGAGGGGGGGAGAGTCGGGAGGGAGGTGGCGCAGATCTGCAGGTTGTGTAAGGTGTTTGGGTTTTTTTGGGGGGGGGGGGGGGGGGGGGCAGAGACTCTGCCTGGAAGGAGTTTTTTTTTTTTTTGTTTGAATTTGATGATCACCAGCAGGGGGTGGGGGTGTGGGGGGGGGGGTGGGGGGGGGAGGGGTCGGGGGGGGGAGAAAGACCGCGCGCGCGCTGCTGCGTCTGCTGAAGGGGGGGGGTCTAATGGCCCTGGGGGGCAGCCAGCCAGAGAAGAGTTGCAATAGTCAGCAGGCGGGACCCACCATTGCTTTGGACCTGGGTTGAGTTGTGGGTGGGTGAGGGGGGGGCGGATCTCCCTGATGTGACAGGAGAAGAACCTGCATGCCCGGGTTACTGCTGCGATGTTCTCGAGAGGGGACAGCCTGTTGTCCATCACGACACCAAGGTTCCTGGCACAGGGCGTTGGGGTCAGTGGAGTGTCCCCTAGGGAAATAGAGAGATTGAGAGGCATCCCTGCTTTATGTGCTTTACACCAATGGTTACCAACCCATTGGACCACGCATCCAAACTAGAATATGTCGTGGGCCACAGTGGGGTGGGGTCGGGTTTATGAAATGAGTGCACACATTTTATCGTAGAAATGGCCATCAAATAATAATTATAATTTGGTATTACACTGTCTCCTGCTTCTCTGCCAGAGAGATGGACAATCTCTTAACAGATGCCTCAACCAGAGCCCTGTCATATTCTGTTACGGTTCACGCTTAGCTTAGCGCGAGACTCCCGCTGCGTCGCGGTGACGGCCAGGGGTGGCGCACGCCATTACACCGAACCGGCTGATGGGCAGATTGACAAGTGTGTGCGCACGCACATGCTCACATGCATACATGCATACATAGACATACACTGGACAGCGGGGGCTATTTTTAATCGTGAAGTTTGGCTGTAGGCTATTCCACTTTTATTCACTTAATTAGTTTGATTAATGCATTGATTCTATTGAATGTCTTTATTTGATATGTTTGTTTGTGTGTTGTGGGTCTGCCCCACTGTCTGTCTTTTTTTGTTGTTGCTGGTGGCTACAACTAAAGTTCCCTAACGGGAAAATAAAAGTTATTCTATTCTATTTACATGCATGTATATGCACACAGAAACAAATGTGCGCGCAAGCTTGCACACCTGATAATTAAATTTAGCCCAATGTAATGCATAGATGAAACTGAGTCAAACTTTCTCTTTTCAGGTGGAGCTGGCAGACTCCCACAATCAGATGGTGGTGCACTGGGCCGGGGAGAAGAGCGACGTGATCGTGGCGCTGGCAAGGGACCGCAGTGGGGCTCTGGGAACCAGGAGCAGCTCTGTGAGTCTCCCTACTGGGACAACAGTCATACTGTATACAGGCTCCATCACGCCCCACTACACCTGCTCATGGAAAAATGATCTACGTTATAGTACATTTTACCATTTACAACCTCTTCAGATGGAGGATGGATAGGGTTAGACTTGTGATTGCTGTTGACAAGTCTTTTGGACTTTCCCTCTCAGTTCCCTGTTATTTTGTGGTTGAGTTAAATGGTATATTGAGCTTATTCTCAACATAATGACTGTCCTGAGGTTGATTCTGTGGGGGGGAAAAGAACACTGATAAAATAATAAGATGATTTTTTAGGACAGTAATCACAATGATGTCAGTAGTTAACAACAGAGACATGACCTACTCATGACTGCAGATGGCTATTATGATCACATTTAAAGTGTTCATTAAGCAACAAGATACAGGTACTTTTTCAAATGTGTAAAAAGGGGGAATAACATGTCCTGTTGATGTCTAGTGTGTCGTTTCTAGACAATAGCTGGATGGCGTGTTCTGTACTGTGCTGTTCCATTCAGTTATGTTGGGCACTGTTGTGTTATGAACTGAACTGTGCTGTGCTGGTAAACAGAACCCCAGAGCCAGAGGACCCACGCACAGGCTGCCTGCTAGCACATCTGGCCGCTAGCACATCTGGCCTGCCTGCCTGGCCCGGTCTTTGTGTTCAGTCACGTGTAATTTCCCCAGATTAGAAAGTGGATTACACTATCCATCTGTTTGTGTATACAAACTATTGCTGTGCACACCACCTCTCTGTTGCTCTTTTCATTGTTGTGCCCATGACGGCAAAGCCTGTCAAAGAGTCACTGCCAGCACCCAGTAGATTGGAAGTGTGAGTTCCTTGCACAGGATGGGTCATTTTCTGGTTAAGGGAGATTTTAGGCATCTCACCTCTTCAACACCATCTAACATTCACACCAGTCTGGCTGTGTCAGATGGGTTATTGGACATTTGCCCGACACCATTTTTGTTTAACCTTCAGTGGCGGTGAAAGGGCATTTCCTTGCAGGTCATACTGTAAACTAGTCGCACTACCTTTATACAAAAAAGCTCTGCAGACAATGCACTTTGCTGTTTATCGTCACTGCTTCTAACCAAAATGTGCATGTGAATTCCACTTGAGGGGTTTATATCCCTCTATTTTCAGACAGTGCCCAATGTGATGCAAGCAGATTTAATCAGTTTTTGTGTCTGTATTTTGTGAAATAAATGCATCATTCTAGTGGTATAGTTGTGTAACTTTAGTATGCTTTTTTTGCCTCTGAAAAATAGCTAATTCCTCTTGGTGTTAGAAAATGCTTCTCTGAGCTTCTGTGACTTTCCCCGCATCAAAGTATTGATGTGCTAGTTACTCGTCAATGTCCATGTTTCAACCAATTCGCTAATGCTGCGGGCGGGACATGGAGCCAGACTACAAAACTGTACCTTCAGAGAGGGGCGGCTGTACTTACTTTTATTTTACACTGCAAGCATGTCAGTCAAAATGCCCATTCCAGTCGTATGAAAAAGGACAAATGTAGGAGCCGACCATCGGCCGGACCAATAATCGGTCGACCCCTAATCTGCTGTGCACAAACAACCCGTGGAGTATGCTGCAGCTTTGCTGTCTACTGTTGATGCTCATTTTGCTTTTCCTGTTCAGTTTAGCATTGTCCATTTCCAAAATGCCACCCAACTATCAGGTGCCATCGATCGACTATTCAAAGTCGCTCATAGTAGAAGAAGGTCAAGTAGACCGAAACTTCACTCATTGTGCAAAATAATTTTATTTTGAGAGAAGCTGTTGTGTTGCTGTGGGTGTAATTTTGGTTTCATTCCAGTCTTTGTTTGGGGACCATTTCACCCAGTTACATACAAGGTCGATTGGCAGTGTGCATGTTTACTTTTTCCTTTTTTGGGGGGGAGCGCGACTGAACAAAACTTTGGACACAAATTGAACAACAGCTTATTTGGACACCAATGTTTAGAAAATGAAAGGGCTTTGTTGAAAACAGCAGGCTGTTCAATGATTTTCTAATTGTTAGCACATTAGACGACAAATATTTTTTTACATAAATTAAAGACAAGCTTTGTCAGTGCCTTTCATAATAAAAAAAATTCACACATCAAATGATCAAGCTCCAAGTGTATTTACAAGGCTAGGCCTAATAAAAAGGGGTAAGAGACATGGAAAATGTCATTTCAGCTCCATCTTCACTCCTGACACAGCCAATCTTTAAAATTAAACTGAACGCAGCTCAGCCTGAGCACCTGAGAAATTCAAAAATGGAAGGTTTTGAATTTCATTGCATTGCGGGTGTTCTCTCCAAATATGAAACTAAGTGGTGAATGTTTAGCCTTTGGGAGATTGGTTAAGAACAGTGGAGCATCATTGAACTATTTTTCTCCACAGATTAATGGAGTTTATAATACACTACGGTTGCAGAAGTTTACCAATATAAACCGAATTCAGCCTATATTTTTTGGCTCCATTACAAGGACAGCTGTGTCTTCTGTGTCGATTTAATTGAGAATAATTAGCATACCCCTGTTGGATATGGTTCTCATCTAAAACTGCAGTGAGTAAGACCTGCAACAATGTGCAACTGTCTGTTAGGCCAAGAGAACTAGTGTCAGTTAATGAAAATTCAGTATCTGCAGCCTGTGAATGATTTCAGAGTATAGCTGGCTCTGTGTCCCAAACAGATATCTCAGGTCCTCTGCTCATGGCTGCTCTGTTTACCAGAGGGTTGTTCTCCGCTTTCCTATTGGCAGGTCTATGTGTCCTATGACTACGGTGCCACCTTTGCATCAATCTCCAACAAGTTCCAGCTCCCCAAAGAGAAAGCTGGTAGCAAGGAGCTCATCGCCCAGTTCTACCACAGCCCTGCCGACAACAAGAGGGTCAGTGTTGCGTTAGATTCCGTTATTCCTCTTCAAGCCCTGTGGGATATAACGCTACAGTGTGTGCTGTGCAACATTTCCTATCCTTACCAAACATGTTTCCCCTCTCGTCAAGAGAGGTTCACACAGCTAGCTCATCAGTCACAGTCCTGTGCCAGGTAGTTTTTGACTTCCCTGGTTTTCTTTTGCCTGGCGGTGTCCATATTAGGGCAGTTTTTTGGATGCGACCCCGTGGCTTTGCCATCGAAGCCTTCTGTGTTTTTAATTTCTTTGATGATGTCTCGGCTTCCTGTCATCCTTGAGGGTCGGTCTTACTGTGGTGTTAACTGTGAGGGTAGTGGGGGAAGATTTGGGGAAATGGACTTAAATTTCTTTGGTGACTAGTGGGTTCAAATGCCTCACAGTCTTCAGTGTGAGCAGGGGTAAATTGGTGTAAGATGTTTAATACTGCACTGTAACACTCAAATCAGTCCCGTTTTTTGTTTTTGTGGCATAAAAATAATGTAATTTATTTTAATCCATACTTTATCCCCCCAGTCCACCCTCTCCCTCTCTCTCCATGGTGCTTTCTTCCCCACAGTACCTCTTTGCAGACACCAATAACAGCTATGTGTGGAACACGTTTGACTTCTGCAAGACCATCCAGGGCTTTTCAGTCCCTTTCAAACCCATGGACCTGCTGCTACACAGCACAAAACCAAACCTGGTATTGGGCTATGACAGCACTCACCCCAATAAACAGGTATAGTACCCCTCTACGCCATGGCACTCCAATGCACCTGTCAGACAAGAGAAAGCGCCAACATACAGATGCTTAACACCTGTACTTTACACCGGTATGCAGGTACAGTATGCCTTTAAGGCATGAACTCCAGACATGATCTCATCTCACAAAGTAAGTAGAACTCACCTCATTAATGGATGAGTCACTGATACAGGCCCCATGCAAGCCACTGATGTAATTCAAATGTCTCACTCCAGAGTTTGTCAAGGATTTGTTACTCCACTTAATTACACTGATAATTAGCCACAGAGACTCATCCAGTTCCGTGACAGTCTGCATCCTCACTAATGACGTTGGTAGGTCGAGACCGGTTGTATGGTCAATATGACAATTTCATACTAATTTCATGCTCTTTGAGACAGACCCAGTGGAGGACAAATTTAGGCGAATGTGAAAACCTTGCTTGCTGCTTATGTATGCTTCTAAGAAATGTGTATTGCTCTGTTGCAGCTATGGAAATCGGATGATTTTGGCGAGACGTGGGTGCTGATTCAGGAACACGTCAGATCGTACTGCTGGTAAGGCTGACATGTCTTATGTCTGCATCTGTTTTCCCCTCTTCTGAAATGGGCTGTTCGGTCACCCTCAGTCTGTTAAAGGATCCATGAGCTACAGGTGAGTTAGTCTGTGGGTTGGTCAGTGGGTGAGTGAGTCTGTGGGTCAGTCGGTTGGTCTGTGGGTCGGTCAGTGGGTGAGTGAGTCTGTGGGTCAGTCGGTTGGTCTGTGGGTCGGTGGGTGGGTGAGTGAGTCGGTGGGTGGGTGGGTGAGTGAGTCTGTGGGTCAGTGGGTGGGTGAGTGAGTCTGTGGGTCGGTCAGTGGGTGAGTGAGTCAGTCAGTTGTAGGTTTGTGTGCGTGATTGCAATGGCTTTTCCTATGCTGCCTGGTTGTCTGCCCCCCAAATGCACACACACTCCATCCAGCCTCATTAAAACCAATGAATTGGCAGCAGAGAAAGGATATCAGATAAATGCCTTTAATGGCTCTTGATTGCTCTCTGCTTCTTACCCTGCGCTGTATGATTTAACTCCACAGCTCACTGTAATCACAAGTTGCGTATTTTCACCGCACGGAGCACTGGGCTCCTAGAGGGACCATTGATATTTCCTAAACTGCAAACACTAGGGGGCTAATCTTTTACAATAATGTACTAACAAGTGAAGTCATTTTATTAGTGAATAATATATTTATTTATTATTATTATTATTATTTTTTTTACAACTGATACACTGGAGAGCAGGGAATAATGGCTTGCTTTTAGATGCATAACATATCACAGAGACCAACAAAAATGCAAATATGGAAATGCACATACATTATAAAAATGTAAAATATTGTAACATTTTGCTCCAGCACTTAATACTCTTTGTTTGGAGCACAATAACATAATACATGTCTCCCTTGCATTTATGTAAGTCTTGGTACTTGCAACAAAGATACAAATGACTTGGTAACCACTGGATTCATTTTGTGTACAGAAACCTTATATGTATTTATATATTTTTATGCTATAAATGAGCATGGATTTGATAGTTGCTTGTTTACCAGTTGGCCAGCTCCGGTTAACTTTGGCTTTAAGGTTTCCTACTCTTTCTGGTTGCTTTAAAGCCCCAGGGAACAAATATTTGTGATTGCCTTCTAATAAGGTTAATTTGAGTCTTGTGGACATACAATATGCATATACTTTATTGGAAATAATTACTTTCTGAATTCCAGAGATACTGGATACTTTTATCATAGTTTTTGGATTGAAGTTGGGCGGTACTATAAGTGGGAATAGTGACGTCACTAATCCCAAACCAATCACAAGGCTGATGTCGCTTGTCCCTTTTACCAGCATTTGTCAAAACTAATGTGGTCCCGCATTAACGCCTTATTCGAACACGGCCAGTGTGTTCGCTTTCCCTGTGGATTTAGCTACTACTTTCAGTAACGTTACACGTATCTTGACTAACGTTGAGCGTGTAGCACTAATGTTAGCTAATTATGTCACATATGCCTTCTCTTCGCTGCGCTCGCCGGTGCTGGGTACAGCGCAGTTGATTATTATTTTTTTTTCAAGGCACAGAACTGAAGCAGAGCTTTAGTTGCCAGGGTTACTAAAAAAACTATTCCATGGCATTCAACATGCAAAGCTACCCAACGTCACTAGCTAGCTAACTAGCAGCAATCCCCACGTCTTTATTGGAAGAAACAAATGTTATAACAAAGTTAAGAAGTGTGGTTTATTATTACATGGAAACTTGGTATGTTGAAACCCATCATTCCGTCACCAACTGTGAAGCCAGAGAATGGGGGTTATCTGGTTGTAGAATTTCTACACTCTCAAATTCAGTGTCCGTAGGTTCGTACATATAGAATAACTTTTATTTCTCTTTCGGGAAATTCAGTTGTAGCCCCAGCAACAACAAAAAATACATAGACAGTGGGGCAGACCCACAACACACAAACAAACATATCAAATAAATACATACAATAGAATCATTGCATGAATCAAGTGACTTAAGTGAATTAAAGTGGAATAGCCATGATTAGAAACAGCCCCCGCTGTCCCGAGATGTCCAGTGTCATAAGTCCAACACACAAACTCCACCTCCGCCTTTCCTCCATACACACAGTGCTGCGGTTTCTGTCCACTGTCGAAACGGAGCTCAGCCTTCTCAGTCGCACCGCCTCACTCCTCCGCATTATCTTCTCCTTCCCTGGTGGCCTTCTGAAGAGTACCCGCACTCCCGGATCAGTCCCGACATCTTCAACTCCGGTGAAGAGTGATGGTAAACTTCGTGGCTGCAGATCCAACGGACATTCCCAAGCGTAATGCGAATGCATCTCATGGTGACGACCACAAACAAAATCATCCCGGCTAGACAATTTGTAAATATTACAAAAACGAGCAGCAGGAGTGCCCCAAAAATCTCCATCCGCTTCCCCGTACCACAACAGACACACAGCGCATGAAAAAAAAAAAAATACAAAAGCCAGACACAACAAAACACATTCAAATGAACAATCACGTACACGAGAGACAGCTGGACTACATGTAGCCATTACAGTGCCACGTGACGTCACAACACATATATGGTTGTACAACCCCGATTCTCCCCGATATTTTGTATTTTTGTTGTGTCTGATGCCAAGTGTCTTCTTGGACAGAGGAATGTCAATCGAGCGTGCTCATTATAATATTACGACCACGCCCGACAGTCCTAATACAGGTCTGATCAGCTAATGCAGCTGTTTTTGAGCAGTGTTTTATCATATTATATATTTTTTTTTTTTCATTCAAACTTTGGTGGATGCTTAATAACACACTCAGGTTTGGTATCATACATACATTTTAATGATGTTAGGCTTTGTTCCTCTAGGTTAACAGGGTGAGGGAGCAGTCTAATCGAACCCCCGGGCAGGGTTTTTTTGTTCCTCCCTTCCCTGCTTTCATCTGCTGCCCAGTCTTTTCCCACCCCTCTCTGCTCCTGAAGGTTTTGTCCCTGCCAGTCTCCCCTCCTGTCGAAGCCCCCAGAAAGACTGCGTGCTGAAAGTTTCCCTCTGCGCTGCAAACCCTATTCTTTCCATTCACACCCTTGTTGGGGACAGAGTTGAATTCCCCATAAGAATAGGGAAGGCCACACTTATCCCCACTCAGAGGCTTGGAACGCAGCCTTTAGCTGTTTATAGAGCAGAAATGTGCTTCAAGCTCGACACCATTACAATGCATTCCAGAACAGTAGGACAGTACAGAATTAGGGCTAATTAGTTTCACCATTTTGTGGCAACTTTTGTTCTTACTTAGGTTGTCATTTATTTGATCAGACCTTTTCTTTCCAAAATCATGAGCTACAGCTGCAGACTGCACATGCATCTCTGATGATAGTTTTCCATTTACATTACAGGCATTTAGCAGACGCTCTTATCCAGAGCAATTTACACAACTTTTTTTTTTTTTTTTTATTTATTTTCATTGATTCAGGCAAGGTAGTCAGGTTAGGTACCTTCAACAACGGTACCCTCCCTGCTGGGAATCGAACCTGCAAAACAACCTTTCCTTGCAAGGCCAGTAAGTTTTTATACTACTACTACACTGACTCGACTGTGTTTGTCTGAGGATCCATAATAGCATACCACCAGTGTATGGTGTATTTCGGGGGGGGGGGAATTTGGAGGATCATGTGCAGTGCATTCAGTTAGTTGTTGTTGTGTGTTAGTTACCGGTCACACAAAACTAATGGTGTAGCATACAGATTTTGTGACGTTATGGTTGTCTTGCTGTGTAGCACCCACTATGCACAGTCTTTTATTGTTCAACACACATCTGGCGTTATTACTGCCAGAATGGGGTCTTACATGAAAAAAGGTATTTGGCACATGATGAACACGCTCCCAGTGAAGCTTGCTTGGTTGAATGGCAGACTTGACTGAATGCAGAAGAGGCAACTTGTGACCACCCCGTTGTTCAACCAGTCACATTTTCTCAATTGAACAGGATCTCTGCCTTAACCACTGTATTTTTCATAATGTTCCTGTAAGAGTGTTCTGTAAATCGTGTAGACTAGAGCTATTCAACTGGTGGTGACGTATGTGAAACCCGAATTGGTGGTTAGTGGAGCACCGGGTGCTTATGACTACATTCGTGAACTGTAATCCAGCTGACGTTACCTTGCTGCGGAGCCAGCAACCAGAGTTCTAACATTAGTTGGGGGCGGGATAACTGGTGCACCCGAAACCGAGAAAGATTCTATGAACCTTTCTCTTTCTCGAATTTCATGCAGGGTACAGATGCGAGATTCGAAATCGGCTATCTTCTCACTCAACCTCGCATTTAATTTATGCTTAAGTACAGTTTCCACTAATGACGGAGAAGAAATAGGTAAACATATGTTACATACCAAACAAGAGGTAGCCCAATAGGGCGAGGAAGGAGAAACCGAGTGAGGAATAGGAGAGACCGAGGGGTCAAACGAAGCCATAGCTTACCCTTATATTAGAAGATATACAAAATTTGTCGGAAGCAGGATCAACACTGCTGGCTCAGTAGCGGCCCACTCAGCAGCAAATTCGTCTTAACTACCGTTAGTTTGTAGCCTAAAATGTTGTTTTGTTTTTAAGAATTTTTATTTGTATCTATCACAGACTTGCCAGCACAATACGGTCCACCACCAAACTTTTCTACAGCACAGCACAGCACAGCTCAGCTCACTCACCAAACCGGAAATGGGAAACAGCCACCTCTTGGCCCTTCAAAATAAAACAAAAAATATATATTTTTTCAGAAATAAAAAATTCTCATTGTCCAGGTCTACATCTGCCCAGTGTCTGCTTACATCCCACTAGCGAGAGAATAAAAAGTAACAGCTCTATCACTTTGTTTGCACACATGTGCATCTTATTCAAACACAGTTTGCTGAACGGCATGTGGGAAAATATTTGGCCCCTAGATACCATTTTAAAAAGATAATCTGGCCCCCAAGAAAAAGTAGTTCAAGAACCCTGGTGTAGACGCTGGATATTTGCAGTCCTAATGTGAATTGTATTTTTTGCGTGTTTTTTAAAAGTTTAATAATGGCTGCGTAGAGGTGTGGCTTTACCATTAAAGCCTGTGGTAAGCGGCTCGTTAGACAGGAATAGTTGTACAGTAGCTGCTCTGTGCTGCAAGCAATGCTCCAGGCTAAAGGGTAAACATTGTACCATCCCCAGATCTTTGTTGCGGAAAGGATTTGGATTATTTTTGGTTGGTGTGCATTTGCATTTCTTATGTAAGTCTATTTTGTCAAGGGAATACCATCAACAAAATTCTCTGTAAATACCAAAACACACACGCAAAAAAAGAACACTAAAAAGCAAAAAGTTATAAAATAAAGCTAGCTTAAAGTACACCTTAAAGTGAATTTCCTTAACAAAGACTTGAAAGAACTCCTTTTATAACTTTTAAGCAACCTGCACTCACAATAAATTTAAGGTTAATACATTTGAGTGTTTATTTGCCTGCAACGCAAACGAGCCTTGCTGTTTGTTGGGGACCTGCTGTTGTTGGACACGTTTCTTACTTATGCTGGAGGGCTACACCTCATTCTAAACTAGACTATTGGCATTGCTACTGCCAGTATATAACTTTTCAGTTGTACATGACAACAGTTAAGTACATGATAAAGAATTAGGGGAACTGAAAACGTATTTAGCGAAGTACATGGTGTATTCATCCACACAAACCAGAAGTGTCATTTTGAAGATGCATTGAACTCTGGTACAGGTGGATGACTGACTGTTTTCTGGCTTGTGTTGAAAGCACAGCATTCAACTTATTAGTCGTTTGGGCTGTAGAATATTTATGAATATCTATTTTCCCTTATGTCTGTGCATTCGCTTGGAGTCTCGCTGCAGCTCCATTCAAATTTTTCAAATGGAATGTTACTTGATAGCATCTTATTTAATAGCAAATCTGCTTACAATTATTGGAGCCTGGTGTTTATTTGCATTTTTATGTTTTGCTCCTGGCTATTAAGAGAGCAGTTCTTGTTTGAGGATTGCCGTCTATTGGACGTTTTATGGTTATGATTATATCAGTTCTTATCCATATCGCACCTTATACATAAAGCAGCATAACGTGCTTCACCCAAACATCATGAATGCATTTTAGTAATATTTTACATAATTTTCCAGGGCTTGATGATAAGGCATGCCGGGTTTATTTATTTTAGGCTATGTGAAGGCAGTGAAAAATTCACTGGTGTGGAAACCAAGTTTGTTGATAGTGTTATCTTTCTATTTTTTTATTTTTTTTTATCACCTGGGTGGGTGCTAATCACTCTTAGCATTTAAAACCAATCAAGCCTACAGGGGCTACAGACACCGGCAGTGCTTCCACTAATGAGGAAGCAGCCAGGGAAGTTGTACTAATGACAGGGATACAAGGGGGGAAAGGATCATATTTAGAATCTCTTCCCCATTAACTATCATTGGTTGTTCATCTGTATATGTGTGGGTCGTTTAATGGATTTGTGGTTTCATCTCATAAGGTAAAATTGCTGTACCATTCAGCTGGGTGTGGGTGTATTTTCTGGACCTGTCATTTTTGAATCTGTCGATTTAAGATTGTTTGAGGACTACTCAATTAAATCTATTTTTAAAATAAATCATACCTTGTTTGGCAGATCTTTTATTGAAGAATCAAGCCTGATGGACACCCTGTAGCTGTCATCTCCAATTGGCTGACACTGTTTGTTTCCTGCCAGGGGCGTGGAGCCATACGACCCTCCCACTACCATCATGGTGCAGCGACAGGAGCCCCAGGGCGTTTCCACCGTGATCAGCAGCACAGACTTCTTCCAGAGTGAGCAGAACCACCGCCTCATCTTGGAGCACGTGGACAGCTTCCAGCTCCGGGACAAGTACATGTTCGCCACCACCACCAGGGTGAGCCCCCCAAAAGACCTTCATCAAAGCATTGTTGGTGTGTTTGTTCCCCAAGATTACCGCAAGATACAGGGTGCGGGAGTCATTGACATTTATTCAAGATTGATCTCTTTATCCAAGCACCCATGAAAGTCAACTAGGTGTGCACTCATAACCTTCTCAACACTCTTCAAATCTGGGGGGAGGGGGGGCACAGGGAGTGTGAAAACACTGGCCTTTCATCGTAAGTAGGTTTTTGGTGTTAGCAACAGTGTGCAACCTTAGGTTGCAATGGTCTACCCTTTGTGACTCAAGGTCTGCTTTTCTTTTGAAATTGCTCTTGGATATATCAATTTTATGCACAGGCATTACATTACATTTCAGTAGTTAGCAGACGCTCTTATCCAGTGTGACTTAAACAGGTGACATTTTTACATACAATCCATTTATAAAGCTGGATATTTTGCTGAAACGGCTCAGATTAAGTAACTTGCAAAAGGGTTAAATGGCAGGCCCTCAGCTAGGAGTCATGCCCATAGCCAGTTCTCTATCCAATACATGCCACTCCTACTTTCAGCATTTCTTCTAAATGTATTCAATGCCTTTATTCAAATTCAAACAGTCATGTCAAATGAAAGACTAGAATAAAGTAAGTGGAAAAACAAACTGGCGCTAACAGGATTGTGCCATTTGTTGTCGCGTGTTGAAAACGGGGAATAATGTATTGTCACTTCATATAATATTAATTGAATAGGTTCCATTATTATTCTCATGCCCACACAGTGAGGTGAACTGGTGGATGACTGACTGTGTTTTCTGGTTTGTGTTGATAGGACAGGCCTTGATGCAGTACACTGGTTTGAAATGATTTGGGTTTGCGTGGTGTGACTGTGTGGAACATACTGCTGTATGAGAGAAGAGATGAGATGGAATTTACTTCTGTCTGTGGTTTGCATTCTTTTGACCACTATCATAGACTGTGAATGTTCTACCAGCTCCACAAGGGCCTTATCTGATCTGTGACAAGGTAATTTTGTCCTGATTCGCCTGTGCCTGTATTTGAGGACCTACACTCTTGAGACAAACACTGACCTCTTTGTTTGAAGTGGTTTTGTGATTTCTGTGCTTGGAAATGGAGTCCTCGTGCGTGCGTGCGTTATAAAGCTTTACCCTATTCTAGTTATACAGGACAAAAAGGAGCAGAGGAAGTGTAGAAGCTCAAACCTGATTGGCCAGACTTCTCTGCCATGGTTTCTTATTGGCTGTTACCTCTCTGGCTGTCAGTGAATGTTGCCTTCATTTGTGTCAATCAATTGATGTGAATGAGCACTTTTTGGGGAAATATTGCCATTTGCAGTGGGTTTGAATGAGAGAAAAAAGGAGCACTACCTGTTGTAGTGGGGGCTTAGCTATGCAAACACATTACCATACCCAGTATGTACTTACTGTAGCTCTCTGACTCAAGCCTGTGTTTAAATAAGCTCTTCTTACGTTAAGCTACGTCCTGCTTAAGGGTGGCATCCATCCACATGCTGTTTGTCTTATGGGAGACGCACAAATAACAGATGCATGGTTTTATTTCATTTTCCCTTCAAAGCGGGTGAGAATTAATATTGCATTTACTCGAGCACTGCTCTGCGTGGGCTGCGGGAGGTGGCATAGCCACCGTGATGAATGCAGAATTTGGGTGAAGTCAGAAGAACAGCTGCTCTCGCTGAGTGGTTTTTGTAATTAATAGCCGTTGATCTCTGTGCTGCTTGCTCATTAAGTACAGTAGAATTAAGTGAAGACAAAGGCCTCCAAAGGTACTTTCCGATTTTTTTTTTTTTCTTTTTTTAAAGTGGATGCTCGAAAACAAGCAGTTTTGAGTGATACACTCGCATACTACTGAGGCCAGAAATCAATACATAAAATAATGATGTTGACCAGCCACAAATTAGGGTTGCAGGTTTATTTTTTATGTTTTTTTTTATTTATTTTTTTATTTTTATTTAATTTGTTGGGAGAACAACAGGAAACATTCATTGTATATCCATCAATTAATCATTCACACTTGTGCAAACTGGGCCTGTCGTAGGATTCCTCTGGCAGCAGATGCCTGAGACACAAACAACCGTGTTAAAACGGCATCAGCTAGCTAGCAGAACACTCATGACCTGAGTGGTATACTACGAAGCGAGGGTATATTTTAATTCGGGTATATTGCCACGGCTAACCTGCTCCGGGGCAGGTTATGTTCAGGATAACATAAGATTGAAACGTATAAAAGCACCGCCCTTTGACCACTTCAACTTCTTTGCTTTGGAAAAAGGCGTCTCCTTTTCAAAAGAGATATGTGCGGATACTGAGGGAATCTCTTCGCAGGGCGAGATTATCAAGTTCCACAAAAGATTTTCCGGAAAATGCTTGAGACTTTTCTTTTTTTCTTTTTCTTTTTAAAAAAAAAAAATGAAAAAACGATGTGATTGATTCAGCAATATTTTAAACATGCTGTATCAAGTTTAAAGTTTAGAGCTCTAGAATGTAGTAGTTATTTCACATTCGAAATAAACTATGACAATGTACTGAGAGTACAGATTTATTTGTTACGCGTGGTAAAGTGAATAAGGTATTAACTAGCCTAACGAATTTAACCTACACGATGAGCATTTGTATATATTTCTTTTGCAAAAGCTCCTTCCTGTTTTTGTAGGAGGCAACGGTGTTGCTTTTTGCTCATATGATGTTTTTATCTGTTTTTATCTAGTTGATAACCACGTTCGTAGTACCGGTTAAGCCAGATTGTGGTGTTTAGGCTTTCTGAAGCCAGCTAACGCAAAGAAACCCTGGCTATGTTAAACTTCCTTTGTTGTATACCCCCCTGGTGTCCTCCTGATCAGCTTTGCAGTTTATTTACCTTGTAATGTATGAGTAGAATATGGAAACCTGCTCTTACTCCTGAAGAAACTTTATGAATATAAACCCAGAGTGCATTATGTTCCCTGGAATTGTGGGTAGAGAGTAGGATCCATGCGCACACCAGCCACCCCCCTCTCTCCACTAATAGGATTACCAGTAATGAATATCACAAATGGCTCTGGCGACCACAATCTGCTGAGACTAATTAAAGCCGCATGGAGAGACCTTCTCATTGACTGTTTCATCCAGCCAATCGCTGTCATTTCAGTCTGCACAAGGACAAACACTTTCTCCAAACATCTTTTCTTTCTTTCTTCCAATTCCAATGGAAAACCCCACTGACAAAAAAAAACAACAAAAAAACAAAAAGCTAATTATGCGCTGAGAATTTTGACAAGTTCGTGTTGGCATGTCTTTGTATGCCTACAGTGTGTGCGTGACCCATTTGCTTTGAGCACAGGGCCTGTTTACTGGAAACCAGGGCTGGGTTTGGCCTGTCTCCTGTCTCGTCGGTTTCATTTTTCATACAGACAGGAGTGATAGATTTCACACAGATTCCCCCAACTTTAGCCTGCCAGGACAACCGAGAAAAAATATCTTTCACTCGACAACGGGAGGGCGATACTCATGCGGTGGAGCTGGAGCTGCCACGCTCCCTGCCGCTTGATTGATTTCCCTTGATTCCTTCAGTGGCCCTCGCTGACATTGGGATCTCCCTGGGGGACACTTTTTTTTCTCAGGGCAACAGGGCAACACGCTCATTGAATTGTTCAAGTTACAAAGCAAAAAGGAATACTAAGAGAAGTTAATATTTAAAACTAGTATATAAATAGGAGGACTATAATAATGGCGCTAAAGATAGCATACCTGCTGCTGCTATAGGTGGTTCCGTCCACCCTTCTCCCTGCCACTCCCTAACCCCGGTGAGGGCATAACCTCTGTTTCAGCTGTGCACAGTTTTTACCAGACCTAGGTTCATGATTGAAATACTTCACACGCCAGTAGGGTTCCCATCAGCAACAAGATTTGCACCACTACCCCTGCAATAACACCGTCCTGCACGTCCACCCACCATTTTAGAATGACAGGAGCCAGCATTCTGATGTCATACCGCAAACACTGTCAGTATTACATTAAGTAGTGACTATTCCACCTCATTCTATTGCGGAAATCCATCTTGGCCCCTAGCCAAAGTTTTACTAGTTAACTAATAATTTTTGGAAACGCTTTAACCCCGTGCACACTAGTAAACGTCCTGCAAGTTACTGAGGATTTAAAAAAAGAAAATAAATCGCACTTTGAAAAACAAACTTATTTGACTCAGATCTGTATGGCTCTTCTGCTGCTCCTGTGGCTCACTGATCCCGCACTGATTCCCCATGTGTGGGCCCATCACTTAGGGGATTCCCTTTTCGCTTGTTTAACTTATTTTGCTCAGTTGGGAATTACTCAGAAGAAATCTTTATGATTCCTGTGCCCTCAATCATTGTGAGTTTTTAGTGTATGTTACTGTATATAAACTGGGGAAAGTAAAATATCATTTATTGAGTTTACTGATTGTTTCAGATCAGAAATTGTTCACACTTGTGTTGAAATGCCTTCAGACCAGGATTGAAAGTGGTGGTTGGTGAGAAGGGCTTCCAGTGACTGAAGTACTGAGAGAGAGAGGACAGCAGTAAGGAGGGACAGAGGTAAAATGGTACAATTGTGGAGTCCCTTCCTTGCAGGACCTTGACTCATAACCCCCCCTGCTGGCTGCTCATGGTAAAACTGCACAGAGGTCAAGGCCCTCTTTTATGCATTTCTGTTTGCTTAGCAGTTGGCAAGTCTTATCTCAGACCAAACCCTTTGCAAAGCTAATTTATACACTACTGGAAAAAGTGGTTTGACCCAGTCAAGCTTTTATGAACAAACGTGTAACTGCGGGCAGCTGTTAAGTTTAACCGTTTGATCAGACTGACATGCAAAGTAAATCCAGCCAGAATGCAGGACTTAGAAATCATGAGACCAATAAGAACAGATGTCAAAAAATATATTGTTTGAACAGGAGGAATAATAAAAGCCAGTTTAAACACAGATGCAGATATAAAAGGATATATAAAGTAACATGTGGAAATTAACCACCAAGTCTCCTCATAAAAGTAGATTAAAGCAGCAATTAAACAGCATTAAAAAGCTGGGCAATGAAGATAAGATTATAATAAAAAAGTTTATACAAGTAGCAAGTCTAAAAAACTGTTTTTGAAAGTGTCTTAAAATGGTCACAGACATTGTACTTTTTTATATTTCCAGGCATCGAAGCCAGATCACTTTAGCCAGCCATTAGGAGCAATGAGGAGGCCCTTGCTCAATAACATTAGAGCTCCATTTAGATTATAGAGCATCAGCAGTTCTACTGTGTGAAGTTGGCAGTTTGCAAGGGTAACAGACTACAGTGCGTCTTAATGAGCTTCTGTCTACGCTTTGAGAGATCATGAGCTTGGGTTCTTATAGATAGTTGAGCCGAATAGTTGAATAGATTGTCAGTCTGTACAAAGCATGAATTATTGTCTAGTGATTTTTCATTGTGACAATGCCTGTTGGTAGAAAGCAATGTTAGACCTACGCAGGTATTATATAGCACCTACGCAGCACCCTAACCCTAATACAGAAAACCAGGGGTAGGTCCTTCACAGGGCTCTAAGGTGATACATGACTGATATCACAGCCTACTTTGGGAATGACAACCTTGTTGCTGTAGCCCATTTGTTATCACGCCGTTTTATAAGCACATAGTCTGTAATTACACCTCCAGTTTGTGATTGTAATGCATGTTATGAGAGTTAAGTACACTGATTTTCCTCACTTTATTCTCCATTCAACAGTTTTTTGTTGAACATGTGATCCTGTATTGTGTGCTGAAGGCCGTATTTGATTTGATTGTGTATCCCCGCATTGTAACTTCAATGAGCTTTAAAATGCTCTCCTGTGTGTGAGTCTCAGAGCAGTGCTGTAAGCTCCAGTCTTTTGTTGATTCTGTTATTTTCAGCAGACATTGTGCCCAGGCTCTCATGGAACTGTCTGTTCTGTTCTGGAAAATCGACAAATGGACACGTGCATGTAAAACTGGGGAATATTCAACAGCACCAAAACGTAACCTGAACGTTTTTAGAGCTCAAACAGGACTGAACTGTTTTCAGAGTGAATTGAATGAGCAGTGGCCTTTGTACTGTGACCAATTGCGGACCGTGACTTGTTGCAATATGCTATCCCGCCGCCAACGTGCCCACTCCCGCAACATAACGTATGAAAGGCCTCCAGAGGATCGTCACAACCATTTAGAGTGAAGTGTCTGTTGAACAGGAGATTTGAAAAGTAGCAGACCTTTGCACCTGTGGGAGGAGCCCCTGAACGTGTGTGATGTGGGTGTGGCCAGGTGGTGTCAGGTGAAGGAAGCTACAGATTATGAACTGGGAAATAAATGACGTCCTTGCCCAGTTGCATGAAAGAGCTGGCTGCCTCTAAATCTGATCTGTTCCGTCATTGATGCCCTTGTTTAGACTGCTCTCAGAAAATAATCTTTCACTCTTTGTACATTAGTTGTTTTTTGGTTAAAAATTAGGTTGTTTTGTGGTGACTGTTAATGGAACAGGAAAATGGGTTGCTCTGTTCAGGTGGGGAAAATTAGCTGGGTGTGTTTCCTCTCCGGCACTTTCCGCCGCTGATTGGGTGTGCGACAGAAAGAAAGGGAGAGAGAGAGGGGTTCATGGATGGGGAAAGAATAGGGGGAGAAGGGAGAAGGAGGGGGAGGAGAGAGGAGAGAAGGGGGAATGATCATTTCCCTTATTATTACTGGGCTGTCTGGTATGTTTATGAGGCTGAGTTAGCCACAGCAACTATTTAAAATAAATCTTTAACAGGATATATCCCCAGCTCTTTTCACTCTGGTTTACATTTTGCAGATGCTAACAAGACAAAACTGAGCTAGTCATCTGAGCACTGCAAAAACCAAATCCAAACAAGCATTTTAATCTTATATTTAGACTTTAGAATCTTATTTCTGTTGCTTTTTTTGATAAATAAAGCAAACTATCTGCCAATGGGGTGAGAGTTTTACTCATTTCTAGATTTGCCAGTGAGGTAAGATAATTTAACTTGTCAAGCAAAAAATTACTTCAAACAAAATTATATTTTCCACTTTTCAGAAGAAAAAAAAAAGATCTCTAAGTCCAATTACAAGACTAAAACACTGATATTTTTTTCAGTGAGTGAATCGCCTCTACCTACCATGTAGGTATTGTGTCGGCATGTCTGTAGAGTGCCTATTCAGCCTATGACTGGGATGATCAGAGGCAAATTTACGAACTGTCAGCACTGGAAACTGACCCCCCCCTCCTGCTTCCAATGCCAGCCCTTTCGGGTGATCTGCCAATCAGAAACCACTGTGCATCTGGGGCTTGCAGGGCCCACGAGGCCTCCGTCTTCTATTATTTCTGTGTATATGTTGTAGGTTGAGTTCTGTCATTGGAGCATTGGGGCATAGAAATTGGCTGAGGATGGATTCCGCATGGATATCATATCAGGAAGTATTTCTTCACACTGAGGATTGTCGATGCATGCCATGGGGCAGCCCGCCAGGTTATGTGCTTGCATTGTCAAGGCAGAGACCCTGTAGGTCCAGGCTTGACACAGTTCTGGATGTTCTTTAGCCTGTAGCTATAGTCATGTAGCCTGTTCTCATCGTTATGCGTTTTGATGCTCTTATGTTTCTGCAACTCATGAAAGGGTTCAGCACTGCGTAACCTTGCTGGCATAAACGGGCTGCTGTTTATGCGGTCTGAATTCCAAAACCGAAGCCGCACTGGGATAACTTCCATCACCCACAGACCTGGAGAGTATGTGAGAGTCCTGTAAAATTGGAGCTTAAGAGTTCTCCTTCCACAGTCACCAGTTAGGTGATTCGCCATGGAGACGGCCGGTGTTGGAGTGACGGGGTGGACAATAGAGCGTATCACAGCCAAGCCAGCCTGAAAGGCTGCCATTGGAACTCCACAGTTAATTTCCTTGCACACATGGTTGGAGCCAGCTACTCAGAAATGCAGCAGAGACTTTATTTTCATTCATGTGTGTAAATATGTCCTAAAATCATTGACATTCAGGATTTACCACTCGGATGAATCAAACTAGCATCCAACCGTGTTAGACCATGTACTGTGTAATCTGAATGACTTTGCATAGTAAGATTTATGTTAATTTAATTCTAATAGAGGTTATATGAGTCCAGTAGAGGTCACATGTAACAGGGTTGAGAGTCAGTTCCACAGTAAATTCAGGAAATTAATCAAAATTCAAATCCAGTAACTGAATTTCAGTGCCTATAGAACATTATGGCTTTTTAAAAAATTATCAAACCTAAATTAAATCAACCCCACCCATGATATGTACTTTATCAAGGTAAAATTGACTGTCAGAGTTAATTCAATGGAGAACATTTTGCTGTGTAATACTAATTATGGCTGTACCATACCTAGATGGTACGTCTGTCTTGTTCAGAATAACCCTGGTCTGTACTCATTGTGTTTGCCTGTACCCTCTCGCTGTTGTCCTAGACTCTCTTGGGGAGCACAGAGCCCTCTTCCGTCCAGCTGTGGGTTTCCTACAACCGCCAGCCAATGAGAGCTGCCCAGATCATGACCCGCCACCCAATCACTGTGAGTACTCACAATACAGTTGGAGAGGGAACATGTCTCAGAATGGCACAGGAGTCATGACTGTGCAGTCACTCCTGGCTAACAGCCATTCTGTTTGTTTAGCCTGTTTAACCCGATTTTCTCTAGAATACTGTAACTGCAGTTCCTTGGAACTAGTAGCCTCCCGGCCTATATTAGCTCGAACAAGTGACTCAGCCGAAGGACTATAGCCAGGTTCTGAACACGAATATGTGTGTGTACATACATATACATTTGTACATACATACAAAGAGTGGTGGTACTGTGTGTATTTTTCAATTTAAAAAGTTTTTCATTAAGAAAAATACCAAAATAAAAATTTATTAAATTTTTTAAATTAAATATTAAATTATATACAAATGAATATATTCTACAGTGACTATGTGGCAAAAATGCACGTCACGTGGCGCTGTAATGGTGACATGTAGTCCAGCTGTCTCGTGTTCGTGTTTGTTAATTTTAATGTGTTTTGTTGTGTCGGGCTTTTGTCTTGTTTTTTTCATGCGCTTGTGTGTCTGTGATGGGACGTGGAAACGGGCTGGATTTTTTTCAGGGCACTCTTGCTGCTCGTTCTTAGAACATTGACGAATTGTCTAGCCGGGAGAATTTAGTTTGTCGTGGTCACCCTGGAAACGCATTCGCATTATGCTCGGTAATGTCCGTTGGATCTGCAGTCACAAAGTTTACCATCACTCTTCACCGGAGTTGAAGATGTCGGGACTGATCCAGGACTGCAGGCAATCTTCGAAAGGCTGCCAGGGAAGGAGAAGATAATGCGAGGCAGGAGTGAGGCGGCGACTGGGAAGGCTGAGCTCCGTTTCGACAGTGGACACTGGACAGAGACCGTGTCACTGTGTGTAGCCTGTGGAGGAAAGTCGTGGAGGCGGAGTTTGTGTGTTGGACTGGTTCATGACATTGGACACCTCGGGACAGCGGGGGCTATTTTTAATCGTGACGTTTGGCTGTATTATTTGATATGTTTGTTTGTTGTGGGTCTGCCCCACTGTCTGTCTTTTTTGTTGTTGCTGGTGGCTACAACTGGAGTTCCCTATCGGGAAAATAAAAGTTATTCTATTCTAATGTGATAAATATTGTATTTTTTTTCACATTTGGATATTTTGCATATTCCAATGTGCTTTGGGTTTTTTTCACTAGGAGCATTTTACTGAATCGCCAGACTGGTTGTGTCTCCTCTTTGTCCCCCCCCTCTTCAGGAGTACTACATCGCAGATGCCTCAGAGGATCAGGTCTTTGTGTGTGTGAACCATGCAAACAACGTCACACATCTGTACATCTCTGACATGGAGGGCCTGGCCTTCTCACTGTCCCTGGAGAACGTGCTGTACTTCAGCCCTGAGGGCACTGGGAGCAACACTCTTATAAGGTGCAATGCTAATGCTAATGCAGTCTGATCAGGTACAATGCTAATGCTAATAGTTTGATTAGGTACAGTGCTAATGCTAATACAGTCTGATTAGGTACAGTGCTAATGCTAATAGTCTGACTCGGTACAGTGCTAATGCTAATACAGTCTGACTAGGTACAGTGCTAATACAGTCTGACTAGGTACGACATTAATGCTAATACAGTCTGATCAGGTACAATGCTAATGCTAATACAGTCTGATCAAGTAGAAGGAAATGGTGTGATTAATGAAATGTGACGATCCGGATGTGTATGTCTCTGGGCAGGTACTTTGCGAGCGAGCCGTTTGCAGACCTGCACCGTGTTGAGGGTCTGAGGGGGGTCTTCATCGCCACGCTAATCAATGGTTCTCTGACTGAGGAGAACATGAGCTCCGTCATCACATTCGACAAGGGCGGCACCTGGGAGCTGCTACAGCCCCCGAGTACTGACAGCTTGGGGGGCAGGCTTGACTGCCAGGTACCACTCACTGTGTGTGCGTGTGTGCGTGTGCGCATGTGTGCCTGTGTGCCTGTACGCGCATGTGCACTGCCTGCCTGTTTGTGTGTCTGAGTGTGTATGTGTTTGTGTGTGTGTGCCTGTGTGTGTGCACTGCATGCCTGTTTGTGTCAGAGTACCTGTGTGTGTGTATGTGTGTGTGTACGTCCATATGTTTGTATGTCTGAGTGTATATGTGTGTGTGCGCCTGCCTGTGTTGGCGTGTCTGAGTGTATTTGTTTGTGCCTGCCTGTGTTAGCGTGTATGTGTGTGTGTGCCTGCCTGTGTCGGCGTGTTTGTGTGTGTGTGTGCGCCTGCATGTGTGTGTGCCTGCCTGTGTTGGTGTGTCTGTGTGTGCCTGCATGTGTGTGTGCCTGCCTGTGTCGGTGTGCCTGCCTGTGTTGGCGTGTCTGTGTCCTGTGTTGGCGTGTCTGTGTGTGTGTATTTATATTGCTGCTGATGATGTGTGCCTCCCCCAGCTCTCAGAGGGCTGCTCTCTGCACCTGGCTCAGCGCTGGAGCCAGCTACTGAACGTGCAGCTGCGCAGGGCGCCCATACTGTCCAAGGAGTCTGCTCCTGGGCTCATCATGGCAACAGGTGGGTCTCACCACGGTGATGGGAGGGGGTTACCACAGCAACAGGCCAGCTTAATCGCGGCCACTGTGCGGGCAGCTCCATAGTTACTGTGCATGTGCCCGTGTTGTGGAAACTTCTCTCCATTTCACCTAGCTGCTAAATTGAGCTGTTGTTCAGTTAGGGAATAATAGGAACGTCTGGTTTCATCACCGCTCTGACACAGAGGAGACCATTGCAAGCTGCTGCACCCAGAGGATAATGAACACACGCAGCTCCTCTGACTTTCCCCCTGCCCCCCTCCCCACACAAGCTGCAGGCAGGTCTCGATCACGTGCTTTTCACACCGCCTGCTAAGTGTTTTCCAGGTGATGGTGTGCCATAGCCCGAAATGAAAATGGATGGATCTCAGCTATCTTATTATTATTGTTTATTATTAGTATTATAAACTTTTATAGTGAATTAAACAACGTATACTTAAATGTATTACTTTAATTAAAACTTAAATGCATAAAGGTATATAATTTGCATATTTTATGTAACCGATATTGTTATTATTGATTTGATTTTAATGTTGTGATTATTACGTGCTATTAACTCGCCTTTGGTATTACTTTAGTGGTCGTGCCAATAACGCATATTATAATTATATTTTAGAATGTCTATATTTTGAAATGTTAAGCTCAAAGATCTTTGCTTGGCTGCATAGACATTTGTCAGAGGAGTGAGCGTTACAAGTACAAGGCTTAATTAAAGAAGGTTGCATCAAAACCAATTAAACGCATTATTTTTCCCAGAATTAATGTTATAATTTCTAATTGAAGACCAGGACATTTTGTAGGGAGACTGTCACAGGGCAGGTTCTATAGCACACGCAGACACTGTTGCAAGCTGCTTTGCTAGCGCTTTAGAAAATCTCTGTCTGAAATTCTTCAGGCGCGAGTAGTATAAGGTTCAGTGAAGAAGTGAAGTGTACCAGGGTGAGCCTGGTGCTTAAAGTTGGGGGGTCAAGCGGATGGCGCTGACTCACTCCATTATGGCTTGTAAGCGGCGTATGTAAGCAGATCTATCATTTTTGGTACAACGGTCTGGAAGGGAATTCTCCAAACGAACAAACGTTCACGGAACACGATGACGGGGGTTAGCTTAAAATCTAGGTCAAATATGTATTTGAAATGCATGTTAAAATCGGAAAAAAGCACCTCCAGATCCCTGAGATTTTTTTGAAACCATTACAATGGCATGGACAAAAGAACATACAAAAATATTGGTGAAAATGGATGTTTCTTTTAAAAAATGTCAGTAACCTGCAGGAAGTTTACTGTTGTCTAAAGAGCTAAAGTATTTGTAATTATGATTTGTCCCATATTGATTGGTAAAGCTGCATTTAGGGCCAGTTACAGCTTCGTGCTCCGCTGACCGTGTTGCTCAGAATTCTGACTCCTGTCATTCTAAAATGGCAGGTGGACTTGCAGAACCGTGTTATGGACATGATAGCGGTGTGAATCCAATCCTTTTTGTGTATTTTGCTGGCTTGTGAGAAGAATCTCTATAGTGGCATTGCTTTGATTGCAGCTTTATTTATCTCTAGCTCTAGTGGTGGTTGTCTAGCCAAATTAAATGTAGCTGCTGTAAGTGGCTTTTCCTGTTGACTCCCTGTCCCATGTGTCTTTCCCTCTTTAGGGTCCGCTGGGCGCAGTCTGGCCAACAAGCCCAACGTTTACGTGTCGAGCAGTGGTGGAGCGCGGTGGAGAGAGGTGAGCGGTGGTGCTGTGCATTGTGGGTCAGGGCCACTCGGCTACCTCGCCCCTAACACAGAGCCAACAGTGTCAAACAATGTACAAGTGTGGCACTGAAGATGGTTGCCATGGCAACATGCTAGATGCAATGCTGGCCATTGAAGAGCAAATTAAGGTTCGGTATTAGCATCTGACAGGTGGTGCATGGAGCAGAGGCTAATGGAGAACTTTCTCTCCCCTCACCCCTCCCCAGGCCCTGGCTGGTCCTTACTTCTACTCCTGGGGGGACCATGGAGGCATCCTGATGGCCATCATGCAGGGGATGCCCACCAAGACACTCAAGTGAGCCTCTCATCTCTCTCAGACACATGTTGATGGGGCACGTGATGGTGATAGCTGTGTGTGTGTGTGTGTGTGTGTGTGTGTGCGGGTTTCAGTCTGACTCTAATCCATGTGCTGATGCATGATATGATGGTGATAGCTCTGACTTGTCTTGTATCAGGTTCAGCACTAATGAGGGGGAGACGTGGTCAGATTTCACCTTCTCCACCAGCGATGTGTACGTGTACCAGCTGCTGACGGAGCCGGGGGAGAAGAGCACCGTCTTCACCATCTTCGGCTCTTATGCCTCAAGGGAGCACAGCTGGCTCATCCTGCAGGTTAATGCCAGCAATGCTCTGGGTGAGTGAGCAGGGTTTTCTACTGCTATACAGTCTGCACATGTGCCTCACTGTGCCCGTGTTATCTGGCGCAATCTTGCTATGCCCCTGTGGTACTGTGGTATGTGTACGCGTGCGTGTTTGCGTTCATGCATGACACTGTGTGTATGTGTGTGCTGGTGTTCCAGTATCTGTCTGTATTGTATTGCCGTATCTGTGTGTACTTGTGTGTTTCAGTGTCTGTGCGCGCTACAGCCTCGTTTTGTGTGTGTACATGTGTATGAGTGTGTTTGTGCTTTCGTGCCAGTGTGTGTGTGCTGTCTCAGGAATATTGTGTGCGTCTGTGTTTAGGGGTCCCGTGCACAGAGAGGGACTACAAGCCGTGGTCTCCGTCTGACGAGCGAGGGAACGTCTGCCTGCTGGGCCGACAGGTGGTGTACAAACGCCGCACGCCCCACGCGACCTGCTTCAACGGCGAGGACTTTGACCACCCCCTCACCGTGTCCAACTGCTCCTGCACCCGCCAGGACTACGAGTGGTACCTACCTGCCCTCCCCCTTCGTTTCACATGCAGATCGGTCATCTTGGAGGAAGAGCCGCTAACTCACTCACTTCCACCTCTCCTTTCCTCCCGCAGCGACTACGGCTTCAAGCTCAGCGAGGATCTGTCTCTGGAGGTGTGCATTCTTGACCCTGAGTTTTCCGGAAGGCTGAACACACCGCCCGTGCACTGCCCCGTGGGCACCACGTACCTCCGCAGCAAAGGGTCAGTAGCCGAAAACTCTTGCGCACAATACAGAAACCTGGTCCTGGAGAGTTGCGGGGTCTGCTGGTTTTTGTTGTTACTCAGAAATTGTTTAGTTGTGCCAACTGTGGCCGATGGCTCCACAGGGTGACGCACAATTGGCGCCTGCCTCTCTCAGGCTACGGGAGGGTTCAGTCAGATGGGGATCCGCATTTCATCGCTCTTGGACATCCCTCGCTGGCCCATAAGGGTGCTTGTAAGACTACATGTCAAAGCCGCATATGAAAGGTCCTTCCGATGCTGCTCTGTTTTTAAAAATTTTTACAAAAATTTATTTTTGGGTGAGTGGTACGGTATAGGTTCCAGGTATTTCCTTTATAATGAGCGTATTTTTAAAAGGGGAAAGGTTGGCACTCTGATTTGTATTTGTGCCGTGTTATTTAAAGTGTGTGACCATGGTCAGTAAAGATGTTCCAGTTTAAGATGTTTGAGCCGGCAGCTCAGTTGTAGGTGATAATATGGACTTCCTGTGAAAGAAGGGCAGAGATGTTTAGTGTACAGTTTGTCCCCATCTCTCCCTCAGAGCCAGCCATACTGGTGCTCTTTATTTTCATGTGCTAATAGCACAGCCTAGTGGGGGAAACTGGAATATACAGCTCTGGAAATGATCAGTTGTCTCGTTATTTTGGTTCTGTACTCTAGCACTGAGTTTGAAAGGATACAATGATAATGAGGTTGAAGTGCAGACTGTCGGCTTTAATTTGAGGGTATTTTCATCTATGAACCATTTCGAATTTATAGAACCTTTCCTACAAAGTTGTGGGGAGGGACTCTTAATTTGATCCCTGTCTGTCTGTCTGTCTGTCACACATGTATGTACCAGAGCCCACCACCAGAGGGGTGCTATTACAATGCATTTCCCTATAGCCAAGTACATTTTGCTTTGTACATAAAAAAACTATGCTTGCTGTCTCCGCATAGTCTCTGGCATTTCTACTCAGCAGACCGTCGACTTTCTATATCCACAGAGTTCAGTGCTTAAGGTGCTTAGTAGCTCTTTGTAGAAAATGTAGAATGTACATGCATTTTCCCATTAAAGGTATACTATGTGCATGGGCAATTTTATCCATTTAAAATTAAATCTACAACACAATAAAGTGTGCAAAAAGTGAAGGGGTATGAATACTTTCCGTCCCCACTGTACATCAGATGTCAACAACTGTACGCTACATGATAACGACATGCACGTGGGTGGGGGACGACAGGTTTACTGTGCATCAAAACATATTGGACAGTGTAACATAATGTAGAATAAAGTAATAATTTGTAATAATTGGTGGCATATCATTTGCATGCCATGACTTCTTGATGTCTGTGACCCAACAATATCAAAATACTTGATATCTTATTTTCTGGTACTCCTGCAAGCGATATAACGTCTATAACGTCTCTGCATTTGAATGGATCTCTCTGGGAATTGGGAGGTGGGACTAGATTTAGCTGTAAATTACACCAGAACAGTGGTTGGTAAAATGGCTGTAGGTCAACAAGGGTCTGAGGTATCAAATGAGCCTCAAACCATCACTCTTCTGCCAGAAATACAGTAGATATGGATGGATAACTTTAAGGGTTTCTTCTCCTGACGTATTTTTCCGTAGAGTTATAGGAAACCCTATCATGCTTAAAGTGATTCATCCATATCTTCTGCATCTCTGGCAGCAGAGTGCTGGTTTGAGGCTCATTTGATACCTCAGACCCTTGCTGACTTACAGCCATTTTACCAACCATGTGTTCGATACTGTTCCAGCATAATTTACAGCTAAATCTAGTCCCACCCCCCAATTGAGGAATAGTCTGATTTCTTGCTCTGTATTCTCCAACCTTATTAGATGTTATGGAAGAAGACTCAGTGCTGTTTTATTGGCAAAGGGAGGTTGTACAAAGTATTAAATGTAGGGGTGCCACTAATTGTGGCACGTGGTTTTGTTAAAAATAATTATTTCTTGAGGGATTTTTTTTTCTCAGAATACATTTACTTCAATTAAAGGTTGGATTTTTCTAATTCTTTCAGTGTGAGATTAAGCGAATTCACCAAACGGTGAATTTGTATAACCCTTTTTACTCATCTTTACCAGGGGTGCCAATAATTGTGGAGGGCACTGTATATCAGCCGTAAGTTGGTGTCAAATGTGTGGGGGAAAAAAAGAACTGGGTTCTTATGGTGTGTATGCGTGGGAATATTGCACTGCATGTTTGTTTTTGTCCGTGCGTGCGTGAGTGCGTGTCTCAGTGTATTAACCCAGTTCTATGTGTTTCAGGTACAGGAAAGTGTCGGGGGACAGCTGCACTGGAGGTGATGTAGAGGCCAGACTGAACGGAGAAATGCTGCCATGTCCTATTGGAGGTCAGCCTAGCTTCACTCTGAGTAACACATACAGTCAAGCCGGAAAGTCTGCACACCCCTTTCACCTTCTCCACGGTTTATTACGTTACAGACTTACAATAGATTGAGGTCATTTTTTGCACTCAATAGCCAATAATGACGAAGTGAAAACGGATTTTTAGAAAATATGCTATTTTATTTTACTGACAAAAATAGGTTATTTAGGGGTTACATATCTGTACACACCCTTAGCCTAATACTTGGTTGCTGCACCTTTGGCAGCGATTACAGCTTCAAGGCAAAAAGCTACCAGCTTGGCACACTTGTTTCTGGACATTTTTGCCCATTCCTCTTGGCATATTCTTGCAAGCTCCATCAGGTTGGATGGGGAGTGTCGGTACACAGCCATTTTCAGCTCTTTCCACAGATATTCAATTGGATTCAGGTCTGGGCTCTGGCTGGGCCACTCAAGGACATGCACAGACGTTCTCCGAAGCCACTCCTTTGTTCTCTTGGCTGTGTGCTTTGGGTCGTTGTCATGTTGGAAGGTAATCCTTCGCCCCAGTCTGAAGTCCAGAGCGCTCTGGAGCAGGTTTTCTTCAAGAATCTCTGTGTACTTCGCTGCATTCATCTTTCCCTCTATCAGGACTATAGTCACCCTGTTCCCGCTGCTGAAAAACATCCCCATATCATGATGCTGCCACTGCCATGCTTCACTGTAGGGATGGTATTAGCCAGGTGATGAGCGGTGCTTGGTTTCCTCCAGATGTGACGCTTGGTATTCAGGCCAAAAAGTTCAATTTTGGTTTCATCAGACCAGAGAATCTTGATTCCTCTAGGTGCCTTTTTAGAAAACTCCAGGCGGGCTGTGATGTGCCTTTTTACTAGGGAGGGGCTTCCGTCTGGCCACTCCACCATCAAGGCCTGATTGGTGGAGTGCTGCCTGGATGGTTGATCTTCATAAAGGTTCTCCCATCTCCACAAGGATACGCTGGAGCTCTTGTCAGAGTGACCCTCAGGTTTTTTTCTCACCTCCCTGGCCAAGGCCCGTCTTCCCCGATTGCTCAGTTTGGCCCGGCGGCCTGGTCTAGGAAGATTCTTGGCGGTTCCAAACTTCTTCCATGTATGACTGATGGTGGCCACTGTGCTCTTTGGGACCTGTAAAGCTGCAGAATTTTTTTCCATACCCTTCTCCAGATCTATGCTTTGACACAATCTTGTTTCTGAGGTATATCTTATTGCAGATAATTCCTTTGACCCCATGGCTTGGAGTTTGCTCTGACATGCACTGTCATCTGTGGGACCTTATATAGGCAGGTGTTGGCAATCCCCAATCATGTCCAATCCTGTCCAATCAATTGAATTTATCACAGGTGGACTCCAATTAAGTTGTAGAAACATCTCAAGCAGTATCAGTGGAAACAAAATGCACCTCAGCTCACTTTTGGGTGTCATATCAAAGGGTGTGCACACTTGTGTACATATGATATTTTACATTTAGATTTTTAATAAATTAGCACAAATGTCTAAACCTGTTTTCACTTTGTCATTTTGGGCTATTTTGTGTAGAATTATGTGACAAAAAATTAACTCAATCTATTGTAGAATATGTCTAACGTAATAAAACGTGGAGAAGGTGAAAGGGGTGGGCAGACTATCCGGCTTGACTGTATGCACATGCACACGCACAGACATGTAGACACACATATACGCATGCACACAGACACACACGTGAGCCACAGCAAGATCATCAGTGTTGAGTAGAGTGCATTTTAAGTGGCTCTGTGATGCTGAATCAGGATGAGGCCCTGCCAGCTACATATGGGGCATCCTCAGAGACCAGCTCATGGGCCCAGCTCAGCGTTTAGGGCCTGGGGCCTCTCTCTAACCACAGCCGTGCCACTTAACAATTTCCCAGCTCTGCTCTTTAAAAGCCATAAAAAGAGAAGACTATGACAACAGGCCTGTGTGTGGATCTCTTAAGTGTGTGTTCACCAAACTTAGGAGTGAATTTGAGGTGAAAGGGGAGGGCTTATTCTGAGGTCAGGATCTAGAACTGTGGTTTCAGGACTGTGGGTTGAGACCGACTGGTTGGTTGTGAGTCGGGTCACTAGACTAAATTACAGTACAATTACATTTAGGCCTTTGGGCATGACTCTGTTATCCAGACGTTCACATCTTACATCTTTTATTTTTTTATTTTTTTAAACTTCCAGTCCATTTGTACAGTTTAGACAATTTTGTGAGTTTTTGATATTGTTTCAGTTAGTGTATTTTTTATTGGCCCAGACTGTTTTATGTGCACTTAAAGATATTTTTGATACTTACAGAAGTTTGATGACCGGTCGCTTTACTGTGTCTGGTCTGAGGGCATTTGGATATTTGGGCATCGCAAATTATTTATGCGATGGATAAATGGTACTACAATGTTTGTTCTCTGCGCTACCCACAGAGAGTAACGAGTTCATCCTGTACGCCGTGCGTAGCTCCATCCACCGCTACGACCTGTCCACCGGCATTGACCAGCCACTGCCCCTCTCTGGCCTGCGCGAAGCCATCGCCCTCGACTTCGACTACGATAGGAACTGCCTGTACTGGGCCGACATCGCCCTGGATACCATACAGGTCGGCATGCTCACTCTCTATATCTCTCACTCGCACACACATATGCACATGCACATGCACACACACATGCACACACATGCACACACGCACGCACACGCACACATGCACACGCAGCCTGTAAGGGGCCGACATCACCCTGGATACCATACAGGTCAGCATGCGCACTCTATCTCTCTCACTCTGCTGTGTTTAGTACACACTCTGATCCCACCTCTCTGTGTGACATCATAGAGGCTGTGTCTGAATGGGAGCTCGGGGCAGGAGGTCATTGTGCGCAGTGGGCTGCAGAATGTGGAAGCACTGACCTTTGACCCCATCAGCAGGCTGCTGTACTGGGTGGACGCAGGCTCTCAGAAGATAGAGGTGAGGGGGGTTCAAGGCTTGCTCAAGCACAGCATGCACCACACACAAGCTATGCTATGATTGCATTCTTATGTGTAGATCTGAAGAATTCATTAACTACAGTCAGAAATGTTTCTGCGTTTTTATTCCAAACAAGGCTGAAACGATATCAGAATGTTGCGGTTTATAGTGAAATACAAAAACACAAAGCACTATTTTCATTGTGAAGGAAATGTACCTTAAAAAGGAAGGAAAAGTTTGTATCGTTTAGCCTTTTTTTTTTATTAAAAAAATAAAATATAAAATAAAATAAAAACGTATTCAATGCCAGTGTTCTGGAACACTAACCCTCAGAAGTGGCAAGCCAATATGACTGCCGACATTCAAAATTTTTCGATTGATCCTGTCAATGTGCAAACGTCTTAATAAAACACATTATTTTACCATAATTTATTTGTTTGGTTAACATGACTCTTACATTGGTGATGTGTAATAATAGTGAAAACAGTTTTCCATAAAAATCTGCTCATAAACATAGCCATTTGTCATTATATAGATATGTACAAATGAGCTGTCCACATGAGTTACTTTGTTTCAACCGTTTCAAACGGAAGCAGTTATCCTGAGGCAAAAAAAAACGTAGGCTAAAATCTGTGGTGTGAGGGACAAATTAAAAACAGAACCAACAAAACGATAGTCACTGGAGGAGATATGGGAAATAACTGGACAGAAGTGGAAATCAGAATAATTAAATATAAGTCTGGAAAGGGATATTCTAAAACTCATTGATGGTAGGCTACTGTCCGTGATTCAAACGTTTACCAGACGATCGCGGAATGACTGAAAGCTAGGGGAGTAACTTTCTCCTTTTACTGAGACAGTAGCATAGCAGTAACGTAGTTGGTTATATTGCCCCCTTGATTGTGTTCAATTTCTTTAAATTGTTGGTCACTGGCGCAGAAACATGTTGGTACAAATTGATGTTATTCCCATGTCCCGATGTTGGTTTAGGTGGTTAGACATGAGTTTTTTTATTTATTATTTTAAACATTGAACAAATAAAACTTAAAATATTTATATAGAACCATGTAAAAAAATAAATGTATATAATAATAATAAAAATACATAAATAAATAATAATAATAAAAGAGCAAATCTGGGTAAAAACATAATTTTAAATTGGTCGATAAAAAAATAAACCGGTCGACTTCAGTCGCCCTCTGCACTTTAGATGTTCGTTGACTAAAGTCGCCCGTGGCACTGAGTTAAAGGAGAGTAGATGGTCTGCTCTCCTTTTGTGTTTCTCACTTTATTTAGACCGGGAAAGGAGAGAGGGTTACAGACAGAGATGGGATCACAATACAGAAATGGCACGACCGGCAATCGAACCCCTGGCATCACGGGGGGTAATGTGGCTCATATTTTGGTCGAGAGTCGGACTGCGGACTGTGCTACACGGTCTCCCCATTTAGCATAGTCTTAAACATAGACCGTGAACACGGTAAACAGTATCACGCACGCCTGTGTTTACCACCAAGTGTATGGTCAGGAGTGTGGTCCCCAAACCGTGTCTCTCTCTCTCTCCAGGTGGCCAATCCGGACGGAGATCTGCGTCGCACCCTGATTAACTCCACCGTGCTGGAGCACCCCAGAGCCCTGGTTCTGATGCCTGGAGAGAGGTACAGTCTAGCCATGCACATCCTCACTTTTTACTTTTCACATTTATGGGTTTTTTTCTTTGCCCCTTCTAAAGGACAGTGCCAAGTTCAGTTATCCCTCTTTTTGTATGTTTTGCTTTGTTCAGACAGTGAGAGTGGCGGGTAGGGTACAGAAGGGGACACAGCTCAGCAGGTGTGGGAGGGAGAGGGGCTCATGTGTGGCTTGAGTGGCCTGCAGACTGTACAAGACGTCTTGCCATGTTTTTTTCTGTTTTTTCCCCCCCCTTTCTTTTCTAATTTTTTCATCACCACCCTTTCTGTTTGGAATATGTGACATAACCGATTTATATTTATTTATAATTTTACATGTTTTTTTTTTGTTTTTTTTTTTTTTACACACAATAATTTGGTACCTAACATGGGGCTTCCCATCCTAATATGGAACTGCAGCCGCGTTCATGCATGCCGATTCGGGAAAACGTGTGGTGTCGCCAGCCTGCTTCTTTTCACGCTGCAGCTTAAAAAAACTATAGTCCTTTGGAGGACTATAGATGGGAGATCTCCTTGCTCTGATAAAGGATCCCAGCAGAAGTAGTCTCGTGTAGGCCTTTCTGATTTTGAATGCCTGTGCTGTGTTTTGCTGTTTGATGTTGGATGTGTTACTGGTGTTAAGAGTTTCTGAGAGTGCTGAATGCCCTGTGTGTGTCTCCAGTCTGATGTTCTGGACAGACTGGGGCGAGCGTGCGGCCGGGGTGTACCGTGGCTGGATGGACGGCTCTAACGCCTCCTGCATCGTGTCGGAGGGGGTGCGCTGGCCAAACGGCATCGCGGTGGATGAGCACTGGCTGTACTGGACAGAGGCGTTTGGAGACCGCATCGAGAGGGCTGACTTTCACGGCCAACAACGCAGCGTGCTGATGGAGGGCCTACCGCACCCCTACGCCATCGCCGTGTTTAAGGTTTACTGCCTAATGAGGACACACACACACACACACACACACACACTGGGCCTGCCCTGGCCCTATGCCATCACTGTGTTTAAGGTTTACTGCCTAACTAGGATGCGCACACACACACACACACACACACACACACACACACACACACACACACACACACACAGGGCCTGCCCCACTTTTATACCATCCCCATGTTTAATATTTTTACATTTACTGGCCAGCAGGAAACACAGAATTTTCATCATGGAGATACTAAACTAAAGAGGATGTATATTTTTGTGTTCTCTCAGAATGACATCTACTGGGATGACTGGTCTAGGATGGGCATATTCAAGGCCCCAAAATCTGGCGGCTCAGTTGGCGAACAGCTGGTGGACCGGCTGTCTGGAGTCATGGATCTCAAAATCTTTTACAAGGGCAAAACCAGAGGTGAGTCCTCACAAACTGGGAAAGGACAGAGGCACACAATCTGTCTGCTCATAGAACATCTCTTACAGAAAGTTGACATCCATTTGGGGTAGCTAATGACTGGTAGTACTCAGACTTTAAACTGATGGTTACATAGTTACAAAGTTATTAAATAAATAAATGGGAGGTTGCTGGGTGACTTATTTGGTTAAGGATGGATGAGCCCCATGGTCTCAGATCGAATCCAGATGTACCAGTGCAGACTGGCTGGTAGCTCCATAGGGTGACGCACAATTGGCAATTGCGTCGCCCACTGTGTGGGACAGTTCAGTCGGTTAGGGGTCTGTGTTTCAATGCGCTCTGGCGACCCCACTGGTCAATCGGGCGCCTGTGGACTGCACGCCAAAGCAACACATGAAATGCTCTATGCTAGCTTGGCTGCGGGCTTCGATATGAAATGACGTGTGACCTATGACGCATATGACTTCACCCTCCCAAATCAGCAATGGAGATCACACATGAACGCAGCTAAAAATAGTCAAATGGATATTCCCAATAACGGTGAGAATTGGACAAATTCAGTTCCACTTTGGGCAAATGATTAAGCGCTGTATTTATTTAGCACTTTTTACAACCCAAACTTCATAAATGTGAACTTTCATTTCCCAAAAATTTGCAAAAAGAACAAGACATAATTGGTTGTGTTGCCTTTGGACAGAATTTTTTTGAAAATGCAAATAACGTAGAAATACTCGTTACGTTTTCATGAATGTAATGTAGAATAGGAAATCTAGTGAGGATTTGCCTATATCTGCAGCTGGAGCCACATTTTCTTGCACAGTCCAGGGTTTACTCTTGCAGGGCTGACCCTGGAGAGCCGCAGGGTCTGCTTATTTTGGTTTTCATTTTAAGAGCAACCATTTCAGACTCAAGAAACTATGGCTGTGTCCGAATATGACCCCTGTTCCCTGTCCACTCAGACCCCTGTCTACTATGTGCTCTGTCCCCTCACTTTGCAAGCAGTGTGCGAAAGAAATCCCGCAGAACTCTTTCCAAACTAGTGAGGAAGTAGTTCGTAATATATAATTTTTATTGAGAATATCAATCATTTAACATATGACTATTGTTACAAAGTCTAGATTATGAATGAAGATAGAAATAACTAAATTTTTTAACCCCGGAAATAAGGGGTCCATCCTGGTATTTTAAGTGCCCCCATTTGTGAGAAATTCGCCCACTCAAAAGCTTTTTAACGAAGTGGACTCAAATATGCGCCCTCAAAAGGGTGTCGGGGTCATATTGGGACACGGCCTGGGACAGGTTTAACTCATCAGGTAAGTGTTGAGCAACAATGAAAACCAGCAGGCCCTGCGGCTCTCTGGGATCAGAGCGATTCCCTGAGTGTTTGAATGAAAGACCCTTTGTGGTCCTACGCCGTCCTGCTCCGTCCCGTTTCTCTGACGCGAGCGATCTCTGTGTCTTTCTGTTCCCTCCCCAGGTCACAACGGCTGCGCTGACCAGCCCTGCAGCTTGCTCTGCCTGCCCCAGCCGGACCATCGCCATACCTGCGTGTGCCCAGACGGCGTGTCCAGCACGCGCCTGCCGTCAGGCCAGCTGCAGTGCCAGTGCCCCAGCGGCTACCAGCTGCACAACAGCACCTGTGTGAAAAATGGTGAGTGTGGAGCGCAAAGATGAGATCCTGCAGAACACACACACACACACACACACACACACACTTGCCTACAATCAACACTTTACTGCACAAGCACCGCAGCGCTCTTGAGTTTTGTCTGACAGTCTGAGGGTTTGTGATGTGCAAAACGTGTATTACACTTGCAGGAGGCAGGGATTGGGTAGAGGGAGATGTATGAGTGGAGGTGGGGCTATACAGTGTATTTATTGTCTATTTATTGCAGTAAATGCAAAATGCCTCCTAAAAATGTATCTGTAAACTGCAATCAAAAGTGTGAATTTATATTGTATAAAAAAAGAAGTGCTAAACCTGTATTAAATGGAAATCCAGACTTGCAAATGCATACAATTCATATGAATGTATTTGAAATGCTGCCCATCACTGAAGATATTGTAACAGGTCCTGTCAGAGGACTGTAAGGAATGTTATTTATCAGGGACGAAGCAGGAGTGAGCACATCCGACATAACTGGCGACCAAAAGATAAAGACCAATAAAAACTGAAGAGAAATTGCAGTGCATTGCCAGTGTGTTTTTTTTTTTCTCTTTCTTTTTGTGAACCTCATATATGAAAAATGCTAAATGAGTACAGATGTCTGAGGTCCCTGGCTCTGTTCATCCACCTCACTGTCCCCGTCTTTCTGTCTTTACCCGACATCCCTCACCAGAATACACATGCCTGCCCAACCAGTACCGCTGCTCCAACGGAAAATGCATCAGCAGCATCTGGAAGTGCGACAGCGATAATGACTGTGGAGACATGAGTGATGAGCAGGAGTGCCGTGAGTTTTCCTCTCAAACAGTGAAGCTGTACCATGGAAATATGCATTTTTACATATTCTTTTATTTGCTCTTCATGGAAAATTGTGACTTCTTTTGTATGCAGTTTTGGCTACGTATTAGCAGTGCAATACGAGTACTACTCCTAGTGTTGAAATATACAGTGCCCTCCACAATTATTGGCACCCCTGGTGAAGATGAGTAAAAAGGGTTATAAAAAATTGACTGTTTGGTGAATTAGCTTAATATCACACTGAAAAAAAAGGAAAAATCCAACCTTTAATTGAATTACATTTATTCTGAGGGAAAAAAATCTCATCAAGAAATAATTATTTTTAACAAAACCACTACGTACTTCAGATGCATGTCAATCAGACAGACCTGTCAATCTTGCCATGGAGCTTTAGATCTTTCCCACTGCCCCTCCCATTGCAGCCACAACCGTATGTGACCCAGCTGTGCAGTTCCGTTGTGTGACCTCAGGCTCCTGCATCCCACTGGCCTTTAAGTGTGATCACGAGGACGACTGTGGGGACAACAGCGACGAGCAGCACTGCGGTGTGTGTGTGTGTGTGCTTGTGTATGGTGTGGTGTGTGTTTGGTGTGTGTGTTTGTTGTGGTGTATGCGTGTGGTGTGTGTGTGTGCGGGTGTGTGCATGCATGTTTGTGGTGTGTGTTTGGTGTGTGTGTGTGTGTGTGTGTGTTTGCGGACGTGTGCGCGTTGTGGTGTGTGCGTGCATGTCTGTGGTGTGTGTTTGGTGTGTGTGCATGCATGCGTCCGTGCATGTGTGCTAGGGATGCAAATTTTAAGGAATTTCCTTAATCGATAGTTGTTAACCTTAACAAACAATCGTCGATTAATTGATAACATAAAAGCTAAATATAGCTTATGATAGACAGAAAACAAAATGCATGTTATATTCCTCAATCAAAGATTTATTGTAACATTTGAGAAACAGGCATTATTGTAGCATAACAAAAATAGAATATGAAGGCGTGTATAGGCTACTTTAACAGAAAAGAAATTGCGCTCCGTCTCATCTGTTGCAAGTGAAACTGTTGCTCCGCTAGGCACTTGCAACATTAACATAATCGCTCTTGAAATTGAAAGGCGACAGTTAAACTAGTAGACCTAGCCTAGAACAGTCAACTTAAAACATAGGCTATTATGTTTTGAATAGGCTCCTCATATGCATACTAGATAGACCTACGTATTTTTATTCAAGAACATTTAAGCATATCTACGTGGTCGGGAGTGAGTCGTGTACGCAGCCTGTTTATTAGCTCTCGAAATTCCTCACCGTCAACGGTGCTTATTGCCATCATGTCCTTTTCAACCATGTTGCATACCCTCTGAGTAATAGCCTACTCTCCGCTCGTCTATCGTCACACACCCTCTTTGGCAACACTGAGGTGATGGTAGGTCGCGATCCACTTTGCCCTGGCAGCACGGTTGGATGTACGCTTTTCAGGTGGTAGGCTACATTAACGAAGTAGTTATACTTCAAAACAGCACCACAGGTATTGCAATGTATTGCAAACCACAGGCGCTCTCGCGTGGAGACCTTAAATCACGATTACATTTCACACAAAAACTCCCGTTGAAACAAGACCGCAGATTGTTCAGTTAATCGTTTAATTTGAAATCTTATCGATTAAATTCTTATTAGCAATTAATTGATAGTCGATTAATTGTTAACATCACTAATGTGTGCGCGTGAGTGCGTAAAGTTGTGTTGAGTGTGTTCAGTAGCAGCATTGTATCCTCCAACAGAGAGTCACCGGTGTGGACCAAGAGAGTTCACGTGTGCTCAAGGCGTGTGTATCCGTGATGCCTGGCGCTGCGATGGGGACAATGACTGCAGGGACTGGTCTGATGAGACCAACTGTACTGGTGAGAGGAGTGTGTCTATCTTTCTGTCTCTGTCAAACTTTTTCTCTATTTATTTCTGTCAAATTCTAATTCATATTGCATCATTATGTATATATGCACTTACTGTACGTCGCTTTGGATAAAAGCGTCTGCTAAATGACTGTAATGTAATGTAATGTAATGTATCATTGGCGGGAAGTACTGCTCTAGGTATTGCCATCGGAATGTTTTGCAATGTAGGTTTGCAAGGAATCTATCACTCTTTCTCAGTTGACTTTGGTTCAGTTCGGTACTATCAACACAAGAAATAGGAATTTATAAAGTGCATGTATATTTACGTCTATCTTTCTCAGTGGGACAGCACACCTGTGAGGCTAGCAGTTTCCAGTGCCACACGGGCCACTGCATTCCGCACCGATGGGTCTGTGACGGAGATGACGACTGCCAGGACGGCTCTGACGAAGATCCTGCCAGCTGCGGTTAGAACCCCCGCCCCCTGCCCTGTGCATGCTCACAATGACACAAACCCGCTCATTGCGGTTAGAAACCCCGCCCCATGCATGCTCACAATGACACAAACCCGCTCATTGCGGTTAGAAACCCCGCCCCATGCATGCTCACAAAAACACAAACCCCACCTCCTGCCCTGTGCATGCTCACAACTGTACAAACCCCGCCCACTGCGGTTAGAAAGCCTGACCCCTGTACACACACACCCTAGCGAGCACATAAACCCCATCTATTGCAGTCAGAAACCATGCCCCCTCCCACTCGCCTATGCACAAACGTATGCACGCACGCGCCTACAACCAACATATTGGCAGCACTTCCTGAGACACTCACAGAATATGTGCTTTATGCCATTGCTACTGAACTCAACGGGTTGCAGGTTGTGTGTTGAAGGGAGCCGTGTGTCTTCACAGGAGGGAAACAATGCAAAGGCTTTCTGTGCTCCAACGGCACCTGCCTGCCCTCCAGTGCTCACTGCAATGGCGTGGAGGACTGCCCAGGGGGCGCTGATGAGCAGCACTGCGGTTAGTTTACTGCTGTATAACTTTGTATTGAATGCATAGTTCATAGATGATAGCTGTAACTTGGCACCTGACTCTTATATTGACCGCTCTGCTTAAAACATGTCAGACCTGAGATCAAGTCAGGATCAAAATACAGTTTTGTATTCAAATTTATATTATTGTGTAGAAAAGCCTGATGTGTGTGGCTGTGCGCCCCCTACAGACCCACTTTGCACGCGCTACATGGAGTTTGTGTGTCGAAACCGCGCTCAGTGCCTTTTCCAGTCTCTGGTTTGCGATGGCGTCCGTCACTGCGCCGATGGCTCTGACGAGGACCCATCCTACGCCGGCTGCTGTGAGTCCCGCCCTCCTGCTGTCTGTCTGTCACTCCACCTTCCAGGGATGATTCTTTCAATTCATCAGAAAATACAGCTTTTTCAGATCCCAAAATGTCTTGGATGCAGAGCACTTGAGTGCGTGAAGCTTTTTTGCACAGCTGACAGCAGGAGAAAAGAAAAAGCTAAAGCTAAATTCTACTGCCACCCGGAGACCTTTATGGTCAGACAATGTTTTTAAAAAGTCACATACCTGAAGAATGCTACTGCCATTCCCTTAATTTGTGTTCTTTCACATCACTTTTACAATTGTATAATGTGTCTCACTCAACTTCAAATTCAATATAATTTAGTGGAAGGAAATGCCTCTTTAAATGTTGCAATTAAATATTATCTGTATAAATGTAAGAGACACATCTGAACACAAACACAGGTGAACAATCAGTAAATACTCTCTCTCCTCTTCTCTTTATCCCTCCCTCTCTCTTACTCCACTCATCCCAGCATCGGGTACAGAGTTTGGGATGACGTGTGGCCCCTACAACTTCCAGTGTGAGAACGGCGTGTGTGTGAGCCTGGAGTGGAAGTGTGATGGCATGGACGACTGCGGAGACTACTCCGACGAGGCCAACTGCGGTGAGTCCCAAACGCTGTGTGCGTGTGTGCGTGTGTGCGTGTGTGCGCGTGTGTGCGTGCGTGCGTGCGTGCGTGCGTGTGGCCGCGTATGTGTGTGTGTGTGTGTGTGTGTGTGTGTGTGTGGCCAAGGCGGGCTCTGTGTGTATGGCTATATATTATTTATCTATAATCCAGTCTCTCTCTCTCTCTCTCTCTCTCTCTCTCTCTCTGTGGATCCCAGAATCTCCCACAGAAGAGCCCGGCTGCTCACGCTACTTCCAGTTTCAGTGCGGAAACGGGCGCTGCGTGCCCACCTGGTGGAGGTGTGATCGCGAGAACGACTGCGGGGACTGGTCAGACGAAAACAACTGCACAGGTCGGGCACAGAGACTGGAAAAGCCACTACCAGGCATCTAAGCAGCCAACTGCGTGCAAACGGCACCCCCAAGTTTCCACTTTCTGTTAGCAGCCAGGAGCAAAATAATTAACAGCCTGGCATTTTGCAATAGGCCTATCTCACATTTTCGGGTAGGCAAACCGGAAGGGGTGAATACTTTTTTCCAGTAGCTTAGTTTCCTCTGGTTCTGCCTACTGCACTGGTTCTGCCAAAGCCCATACAGAGAGAAAACCTACTATACAATCTCTGGTTCTGCTTTTATCTTCTTTGAAAATTGCTGCATTCAGAAGCAACAAAGCTTGCAGTGTTTCAAGACAAAATAACCCAGACATAAGCTAGGAAATTAGCTTCCACGTTTCTGTCAGTGCTCCAGCAGACAGTCATGTCTAGGGGCATACCCCTAGCAAACAAGCAAAAGGTTTTTTATCAAAGCTGCTCTTAAACTAGCTAACGTTACCAAGCTAACATTGTCTAACGTTTTAGTGGTGGATTTAAATAAAGAAGCTTTCATTTGCTAACTTATTCGCTACTAGTAAAAACTAGCTTAGCTTCTGTTGCTAATGTTAGTTAAAACTAGAAGACAGCCATGTCTGGGCATTATTTCCACTAGCAATTAAGCAATAAGCTTTTAATCAGAGCTGCTCTTAAACTAGCTAGCTAACAAGCTAGCGGTATCTGACATTTGAGTGTTCAATCTTTCTGTTTTAATTAGCTAGTGTAGTTCAGCGAACACTCATCCCGTCATTCGTCAGATTGATATAGCTTTAAATGAACCAGGTAGAAACAAATACAAAATATAAAGCCATCTATAAATATAGGCTATATGCCCAAGTATCATAGAAGCAAAGGTATTGTTAGTTTTGACTCCAAATAATTACATATTGTGAAACAAAAGCTTAAAACTAGCTAGCTAACGTAATAGGATTCACTCACTAGCGAACACGCTAACGCTATAGGCTTACCGTAGGATGCTATCTAACGTTTGTTAATCAAACTATTGATGAAGTAAAAATGCATTTTTATGACATTTCAGCATCGTAGCCAGGTTATTGACATATTAGTCACATGTTTATGAGTGCTTATGTAACATTTCTCATGTGAAAATAAAATATTAAAACCAGTGAGCTGGGCTGGGGTATCACGGCTTCTTGCTTTCGATGGCTAACTGAACCCCGCTCCAGCCACTGCCACTGTAAAAGCCACTGTAAAATATTTATTAACTGTTAATTTTCTGTAGCGTTTTGTATCTCCTGCCGCAACTTTTAATGTTTTGTTGCACAGAATTGGAAGCACTGTGAAATTTCAAGATTGATTAGCCAGGTAGCCACATTAGCTAGCTAGGCTATTATTTTTTCTGCCTGTCTGCCTACCTTCATAATTAAAATACATTTCTCAAAAAAGAACACGTAACACCTTGTCAAGCCTCACATCACCCTGAAACTTGTCAGCAATCCGACTTTTGGGAGTGATATTAGGGGCTGGGAAAAACGCACATTTCGTCCAGATCCACGGTTTCCAATGGGGAGTTACAGGTGTCCCTAGCACCAGAAGTATTCACCCCTCCCGGTTTAGATCATCATCTTGTGAAATAGGCCTATTGTTTCAGTTCAGTTTCATTTGTATGTATCATTCCTGACGACAAGCCGTCTCAGGTTGCTGAAATACAAAGCACAGCTCAATGAGTAGCATGCAGTCAACCTTAAAGAATAGCTGGCGTCTGCTAACCCACTGAAGTTCCCTCCCCTCCCGCAGGTGGAGATGCATCCCACACTCCAGCCCCGGGCCTCACCACCTGCTCCCCAAACCACTTCCGTTGTGGCTCCGGCGCCTGTCTCATCAACGCCTGGGTGTGTGACGGCTACGCAGACTGCCCCGATGGGGGCGATGAAGTGGGCTGCCCCACAGGTGAGGAGGGATGGACAGACAGACGGGCTCTGCCTCTCGCGCTCTCAAATGCTCACACAAGAAAACACAACCCCAAAGCTGACCACAGCTTCTCAAATACTCCAAACACTACCACCAACGCTGCCCAATGCTACTCAAACCGTACTCAAGAGATGACCACCAACGCTCACCGTAGCTACTCAGACCATATTCAAAACACAACCACCAATACTTACACCAGTTACTCGCACCTGTCAACACAAACACCAACCATCATACCAGCTACACACAACCCACTCAAGACACAATCACCATCAAATACAAACTGCTCATGCTGTATTTAAAACACACACACCAACACTCAAACCAGCTACTCACACCTGACCCAACAAAAACACCAAAACCCACACTAACTGCTCACATGCTACTGAAAACATAACCGTCACCGCTCACACCACAAAACATTCGATCATCATCAACACTCACACCAGCCACTCACACTTCACTCAACACAACCACCAACATTCAAGCCAGCTACTCAAACCCTCCTCAAAAACACTGCTAACTGGCAAAGGCTCTGTTCACATTGCAGGGCCTTTTTCTTTGTGCTGAAACTTTAATCATGTGTATCATCTTGTTAGGGTGAAGGCAATTACGCATTGAAAATAAAGTAATCAAACAGTGGGTTGGGTTTTTCCAGGCTGTGTAAAATGGTTAATTTTTACGGTTTAAAAAGCTCTGTCACGCTGAAAAGTTAATTGAATGAATCTGTTCTGGTTCAGCAAGCATTAGTTCCAGCTTTAAAGTCAGCTCTTTATGAGGAGAAGGTGGAGCACAGCCCTCTCTTCCATTCAGGTAGCCAGTCTCTAACAGTCCAGATCCCTGCCCACTCTCTGCTTTGAGTGGACGGTTTAATAGCTTTCTGGACCTTGCCCTCTTTCTCTACTTAGGTTGTGGGTCTCTTACAGTCTATAGCCATGCCCTTATTTGCACCCAAGTGGGCTGTCTCTGGCAGATTACAGCCTCGCCCTTATTTGCGCACACAGTTATTTGCACACAAGTGGGCCGTCTCTGGCAGTCTATAGCCACGCCCTTATTTGTGCCCAAGTGGGCGGTTTCTGGCAGACTTGGTTTGTGTTAGTGGTGTGTGCTGGCTTTGTGTTACAGGCTCAAACACCACGGTGAAGCCCACCACCCCTCCTCTGCACCCCCAGCCCCCGGGCAGCTGCAGCAGGGGACAGTTCCGCTGCCGCCACCCCCCCACCTGTATCCCGGACTGGCAGCACTGTGACGGGCGCTCCAACTGCCCCGATGGTTCTGACGAGACCAACTGCCGTGAGTGTGTGTGCGCGTTTGCGTATGTGTGTGCGTGCGTGCGTGCGTGCGTGCGTGCGTGCGTGTGTGCATGAAAACGTATACTTATCAGTCATTCAGTTTAGTGGTGCAAATGTTCAATACTTTTTTAAAATTGTTAAATAAATTTTGTGAAACCTTTTTATGAGAATCATGAATGTCAGATGGATGAGAATGGAGTGTAAGGTTCTGTAGATTGTCAGAAGGACTGGTGTGACAAATTTAGATGGTTATCCATGGCTCAGCCTTCTCCCTCTCTCTCTTCCCCTCCCCTCAGCGACTCGCGGGCCCCTGTCCTGTGTGAACGGAACCCTGTGCTCCGACAGGGAGGCCTGTGTGATGGACAGTGAGAGATGCGACGGCTTCATCGACTGCTCTGACCGCAGCGATGAGGAAAACTGCTCCGGTGAGAGGGACTAAGGCAGAGAGGATGGGAGAGAGGGAGGGAGGGAGGGTGGGTGGAAGAGAGAAAGAGTTAGAGGTGGACAGGGCTGCCTTTGCTGTCAAGCCTGCTTCAGAGACACTGACCCACCTTGGCTTCAAATTAGATAAGGGTTCCTCCACAGAAATCTAGCTGCCACAGCCCCAGGCCATTCAAACACAAATACAGGCCCTGATCTTTCTTTCTTAAAATTGAATTGAATAGACGTGGATTCCTGCCACTTACTCCTCTTTCACACCAAAGTAACAACCCTGGTAAAACCGTATTTGCTGTTGGTTTGAATCGTTCAATCCCCTGGGATTTACGCAGGTTCGACACGGCTCTACTTCAGTATGAAAGGGGGGGGGCATGGGTTACTCTACACAGCACAGCTAACTGACCCTCACATTTTCTGAATCAACACCCCACTGTGGTGCTCCAAGTCAACTGCCCTCATGCAGAAAAGATGTTCTGAAACTTATGTAAATTATGGAAACCGTATTCATGTAAATGTATATTAGAACAACTCAGGAATTATTAACATGTAATGGTTAATAACAAATGAAAATATGGTTTGAGACATCTTTTACATAAAAGCATTTGCAATATTTTGAGCACAGCATTGGACTATTGACATACTGGGTTAAACCAGCGTAATGGCAAACTACTTTGTATTCACTAACCAGTTGGCTACCAAACTTGCTGTATTAGCTGGAAAAAACAGAACATGTAGGCTCCGGAAGAAAACTTGCGGACCCAGGTCTTGTGTGAACGGCAAGCACCAGGTTCATTACATTGCATTACAGTCATTTAGCAGACTCTTTTATCCAAAGTAAGTGCATACAGAAATGTCATCGAAGTAACTACTGAACAGATGAGATAAAGCACATCCTTCCCATAAAGTAGCAGCTATCCCTAGTAATGAACGTTGAATGCAGTTCACAGTGAACTGGGTAAATCAGCTCTACAACAATTCTATTCTAAATATTATAAACTTCAATATACAGTTAAGCAAGAACAAGTACCATGAGAGGTCCTAGATAAGTATCAGTCCAGGTGTAGTCTGAAAAGGTGTGTTTTTTTTCAGGTACTTACCCATGACCATAGTGTGGTGTGAACAGGTGAAAAGCGGGTTGAACCCATATTCAATATGCCGTGTCAACCCAGGGTTCTGTGCATATAAGGGGTATTGCATGCCCTGTGTGCTCTGGTGAAGGCCTACATACGGTTGCAAGTTATAGCCCACAATGCATTGCACAAACATTTAAACATTTCTCAAAAGAAAAGGCTGTAGCTAACAGAATGTGTTCAAAACAGTGTGTGAAAATGTTTGAAAATGTTTGAAAATGTGATGTCATCTTTTAAACCGTTTAGCCTTACTGAATGACAGCACCTCTCTCCTCCCTGTAGCCGACTCCCGAGTCTTCAAGGTCCAGAACCTGCAGTGGCGCTCTGACTTCTCTGGCGCCGTCACCCTCACCTGGTCCCGGCCCAAAAACCTGCCCCCCTCCTCTTGCTCCTACCTGGTGTACTACAGGTACAGTGTCCTCCCGCAGGACGTGCATGTGCTTGTGTGAGCCTTATCAAAGGTTCCCACTCTCTCACACGTGTGTGTGTGTGTGTGTGTGTGTGTGTATATGTGTGGCAAGTGTGTATCTGTGGGTACGTTTGTGTGCGTGCATTTATTGCATGTGTTTGCATGTATCTGCAGGTTGGTTGGGTCTCAGACCTGGACCGGGACAGAGACTCACAGTAATAAGACCAGCTACAGCCTGATGGTGCTGCGGCCAGCTTCCACCTACGAGGTGAAGGTGCAGGTGCAGTGCCTGAGTAAACTGCACAAGACCAACGAGGTTGTGATCCTGCGCACACCGGAAGGATGTGAGTGCTCCACCTACATCACTGCATCACCACTGAATAAACCCTGCTCACTCTCGCAACTACATCGCCCAGAATACCACTGAATAAATCCTGCTCACTGTAGCAACCATAGATATAGAACCATAGATGTGACATATGTCATAGTTAATGGAACAATTTTTGAGACCATACCCAGGTAAGATGGTGGCCAGTAACCATGGTTTTATATCTATGAGCCAATCATCAGCTATCAGGCTTCTGAAACCCCAATTATGACATTACAGTGGGTTAGAAAGTACATGACATTTTTGCCATAGGTTCCTATTATAGCTTTACCCAGGTAAGATGGCTGCCAAATTGTTCTATTTCAGAATTCCAAATTACTATTAAATTACATGATATGTCATATCTATGGTTCTATATCTGTGGTAGCAATTACATCACCCAGAATACCACTGAATAAATCCTGATCACTAGCAACTACATTACCCAGAATAACTGTAGAGCAATGGTATGTGCAGAGCCTGTGCCCTGTTTAATTGGTGAATACAGGTCTCTGTGACCTGTTATCATGTTGCCAAACATATGATCAGATATGGAATGGAACATATGGAAGCGGTCTGTACACTAACTACGTCCTTGTGCAAATTAATTGTATCACTGGCTGATTTTGTTATTTTTTCATTTGAGTTTGTATGTCCAGCATTTGTTCTTATATTTTTCTAAAACCCTATAATGTTCTTCTTGTTAGTTTTAATTCTGCCAACATTCCATTCCAGTGATTTCTGTGGAATTTGCCTTCAGGTAGATGGATTATGCCATATTACATTATGCCAATGTAGTGTCAAATCAGAACACAGGAAATGTAGGAATTCAACACAAGTAGACTAACGTAATTCACAATAAGTATTTAATTAGATCAGGGGTGGGGAACCTCATCCGCAAAGGGCCGTTGTGGGTGCAGGTTTTTGTTTTAGCCCAGCACCAAGACACCTGATTCAACTAATTAACTAATCATGTTACAATCAGAGTGTCTTAGTGCTGGGCTAAAACAAAAACCTGCACCCACACCGGCCCTTTGCGGATGAGGTTCCCCGCCCCTGAATTGGATGAAGATGGATAAACGAGGGTGATGGCGACCAGAGTAATAATGAGCAAGAACAAAAGAATCAGGCGTGATGATGTAATGCATGAACACAACTGGATGAGGATGTAAATAATGCAAATGAAGATGTGCCGAATGTATGAATGAAATGGCAAACAAATTAAAATCCCAGTGTATGCTTGATTGTTAGTTTGCACCAGGATGTAGTTTTGTGCATGTAACAGTCTCATTTGCCAAGTGTGAGTAGCTGTGGAAAGTGAATAATGTTCTGCAATTTGTATTTTTAACACGTATCTCAGAACCCGTATTTTAGACCACAGTTTGGGACCACTGCTGTAGGAAGTTGTCGTGTTTGGTGAATGGTTTACTTTGTTTCATTGGTTAAGTTGTGAGTGCTGTCACAGACCTAATTCAGTCAGTCGGGTTCTGTGGTGCTGTTCAACGTTCTGTCATTGCGGAGCTGTAGATGCTCATGGGAATGTGTGTGTTGCAGTGCCAGACCCGCCCAGAGCTCTTCAGCTGTCCTATGACAAGGGGGAGGACGGCACGGTGGTCTGTTCCTGGAGCCCCCCCGACAACGCGCATGGGCTGATCCGGGAATACATAGTGAGTGGCATCACCTTCTGGCACTCTCCTGCTATGCTGTTGTTTATAATAGACCGTAGTGCTCTGTTTCCATTCTCAGGTCTGGCCAGGGGGGTATTTCACGAAGCTGGCTAAGAAAATCCAGGCTTACTAAAATAAGCCTGGCTTCAATTAGCCAAGTTAGACAGCATGGTTAAATTTGGTTTCACAAAGCTAGATTGCAGCTCAAGAGTTGAAGCTAATTCACGCCTGGTGAAAGCCAGGTTTTGGGGAATGAAGTAACGTGCGCATTCATGGACTATTTAAACAGCCTGAGTAAGTGAATGCCAATTTAAACATTCGATCAGAGTAAACTGGCAAAATAACGTACAGTGTCGTTTACAGCTGGGGAACAGGAATTCTGTTTTATGAAGATCAAAGTCTTTAATTACAAAAAAGGCAATGCCACAGTGATAAAGCGAGAGACGCAGCCTGGGAATTGATTGCAGAGCTCATAAATGCGTATGTTCGTATTTTTTTATTTTGTTGTCTAGCTATTTAGGAGCAATCACAGTGGGAAGAAAAACGACCAGAATACAAATCAAAATGTTGGTGAAGAGGCAATCAGAAAAATTATGAAATGATGACCATATAGCCAGATAGCTGTGGTAAAACTAAGCTAAGTTATAGGCCTTCTGCATGTATTGGCTAAAGGTTGTGCTTAGGCTATTTGGGTACCTACTGATATCTCGCTTGAATAATGTCTTATCTTCCACGAGATACTACAATATACATAAACTAGTATATATTTAATTTTGTTTTGCTTCTCAAGTTAGCAAGTGAGATTGTGCTTGTTGTTACATTAGCTTATGCAAAATGAATATCGTAACAGTCGAGAGCTTGTTAGGCTCGTAGAGTGCGAGTAAAGTGGCAGACAAGTGTTTTGTTTTTTTTGATCAATTTAAAACTGCCATTATAAGTTTGGCCATCACAGTTTAATACATTCATGGGAAACACTGTATACTATAATAGTATTATAATATATACTATAGTATAGCTTAGATATAGTACATTGTATTAGGCCTACAGCATAGCTAAGAGTATGTAATGTATAAATAGCATATATGGCCTATAATATAGAATTTTTGGCCTATAATATAGAATTTTTTATTAGCCTAATAGATATCTCTAGATTCAGTTTCTATATTGAACTACATGTACTATTGTACTACAGGTGAGCGCATTTTAGGAAAAAAATATATTAGGTGTAGAACGTGGGATGTTATGTGGAGGTGAAGCTAAACGCAATCTTACCTAATGAGGCTACACGTGCAATCAATCATTCATTTTCAAGATTTTGATCTCCTGAGAGCCTTTAGTTTTTTGGGTCTACGCTGGCCATGTAGTAGTGCTTCGACTGCTCCTTCCCTACGCCTCAAGCCCATGCGATTGGCCCTTCTAATTCCCTTGGTCCTCATTGGTCAGTTCGGTCAGAAGGTGTGGTCAACCTCAAGGTCGGGATTATCGCAAAAGAATCTTATCAAAACACAGAAGTTAGCGTTCTACTTTCATTGGGAGCGTGACATTAGCACCAAGTAGGTGTTGCATTAGATGGATTTAGAGACACCAACACCTCTCCAGTCTTACTCTAGTGCAGTGGTCTCCAACCCTGTTCCTGGAGATCTACCATCCTGCAGATTTTCACTCCAACCCTAACAAAGCACACCTCGTTCAACAGCTAGAGATCTCGTTGAGCTGCTAATTAGTAGAATCAGGTGTGCCAAATTAGGGTTGAAATGAAAAGCTGCAGGACAGTAGATCTCCAGGAACAGGGTTGGAGACCACTGCTCTAGAGTAAGACTGGAGAGGTGCTGGTGTCTCTAAATCCATCTAATGCAACACCTACTTGGTGCTAATGTCACGCTCCCATTGAAAGTAGAACGCTAACTTCTGTTTTTTGATAAGATTCTTTTGCGATAATCCCGACCTTGAGGTTGACCACACCTTCTGACCGAACTGACCAATGAGGACCAAGGGAATTAGAAGGGCCAATCGCATGGGCTTGAGGCGTAGGGAAGGAGCAGTCGAAGCACTACTGAAGGCTGAAAGAGGCTGAGGGCTAATGGCGGAAGTGCTCTGTAGCTCTCCCGCCGTGAGCACTGCTGTGGAAAACGGTGCGTTAACAATAACTCCACCTGCAATGCCCTCTCTGTCCTGTAGGTGGAGTACAGCGAGAGTGGGAGTGCGGGGTGGTCGTCCCAGACCAGCAGCGGCACCAGTGCTGAGGTCAGGAACCTGCAGCCCAGTGCCCTCTACAGGTTCAGAGTAAGTTACTGCAGCTGAGCAAATGCTGTAGACTCTCCAGATAGATGCACAGGTCCTGCATTCCTCTGTTTTACAGCACAGGACATCCCCTGCTGCAGTATTGCCCTTAATGATTTATTAGAAGCTGCATCAAATTTATTCCAGATATAAGAATATGATGAGTCTGAAGAATCCTCTATTGCTGTGAATAAAGTATAGTAATAAAGTGATGTGGAAGGGTGCGACTTCATACCACACAATACGTGGAGCGATCATGTGCTGTTAGTTAATGAGCTTTAAGGAACAATTAAAAGATCCATCTGTCAAAAGAACATGTGTGATTGGTTCTCATCAGTGACTCCAAAGACTCCACCCATTGTGTGAACCAAGACCTTCGTGCTCCCATCACTAGTGAAGTGCAACTTGAATAAAAGCGTCTGCCAAATAACTGTAATGTAATGTTCTAAGCTGTGTGTGTGTGTGTGTGTGTGTGTGTGTGTGTGTGTGTGTGTGTTTCAGGTGGCAGCTGTGACTAGCCGAGGTGTAGGAAACTGGACAGATGCAAAATCCTTCACTCCCCAGAAAGGTAAGCAGAGCCCCTTACTGTCACTGCTGGACCTAGCGAAGCAGCAACAGCCAATATTAATTCACAGAAAGGGGCAGAGGGCATGAATGAAAAAATGAGAAGGAAATTTTTCTTTTTTTTCTTTTTTTTTTTTTCTTTAAAAAAAAAAAAAAAAAAAAAAAAAAAAAAAAAAAAAAAAACTAAAGAGTACTGTCAGGTGTTGTCTAATACATTTACTAAAAAAAAAAGGGGGGAGGGGGAGGGGAGGGAGTGGGGGGGGGGGGGAGGTGTGTCCATCGTCACATGCATAAATGAACGTATATTACATTGTACATTGATTTATATATAACTCGGATCAAGAAGTTGCAGAGAATCAAATGAAAATCAAGATTCAGCAACTGGCCTATCTTCTCTCTCAAATTTTCAAAAAAAAAAAATTTTGGTTTTTTTTTTTATAGGGAATAATATTTTTTATGAACAGGATGGATTTGTGTGTTCCGGTTTAAAAACGTGGAAAAAAAACAAAAATGTAGTAGTGAGTCTAACCAATCAGGTGCTGGCTGTTTTTTTTGTGGGCGACAAAATGATCCATATGATGTAGAGGTACCTCCAAAGAGGTACTCTGACATCACGATTGGGGCGGGGGCAGTGTGGGGAGCAGAAATGGAATTTCAACCGTTAGGGGCAGCACAAAGATTATTTTCTACCCGTTTATGATATATAATATTATTTCAGAATTGTTGAAATAACGGAATGGATGAATAGGTTTCATTATAAGGTAGGCATACAGACACGTTTACAGCGGAAAAAAAAGTGATCTAGGGTATAGTTCCCCTTTAAGGCTTTTTATGCTTTACTGCGCGTATGGGGAGTGAGAGGGGGAGAGACATGGTTGGGTTCAAACCACTGACTCCGCAGCTCGCAATTAGCATGTGGATAGTGCTCTGCTACGCCACCGAGACACCCAGCTAAGACCTTTCTAGAAAATGTACAAACGTCAAATAATGGAATAATTTATTCTGATTAATCAGAGTTTAAACACCTTATTTTGTGCTGTAAATTAGTGACAGCAACAAAATGTAGGCAATTATCTTTACACCCAAGTGAAAGTATTCTTATTTGTAACTTGTAAATGAGAATGCATCAGAGATGGTGTGAAATGTGCTAGTGGAGTGTGAATGTATTGTGGAGCTATTACTCCTCCTGCTGGTACAAGGCTGTATTGGATTAATGTGGCCTCATCTTGGGTCTCTCCCAGCTCTGCAGCCCCCCACGGTGGCCGTGGATGGCATTACCGAGGACTCCATCAGTCTGACTTTCAGTTTCACTTCCCAGTATAAGGTCAGTGTGTTTGCATCTCTAACTGAATCCCTCTGCAAAGCAGCACTGCAGTATAATGGGCAGAGTAACTGGGCTTGTCATGCAGAAGGTAGCAGGTTCAGTTTCCAGGTTGAGCTCTATCATTGTACCATTAGGCAAGGTTTACTTACCCAGCTGTATTAACATGTAATATGCAAACGTGCACACTTTGTAAGTCTCTCTAGTTAGGGCCTTAAAAAAATACCTAAATGTAAATACGTTTGTGTATATATTTGTGAGAAAAACCTAGCATGCTTTTCTTATAACTGTTATAAGTTTGGTGAAAGAGCTATAAACCCAATTTTTGTGACTCAACTAATATTATCTAAGCAGTCACATGAGCACAGTGAGGGCACTTGGAAGCTGAAGGCAGTGATTCAGACATAAGCTGCGAAACACAGCTAGAGCAGGCGCTTGTCAAATGTCACACTTACACTATCCGCCCCTCTGAGAACCTGACCACTGTCTTATCACTGCTACATCAAGTGCTGTTCCCGCATGGCAAAGTGAGAGTTTTTCTCGATCGGAACCCCTACTGAGTGTAACCCTGGTGTGTGTGTGTGTGTTTGCTTGCTTGTGTGTGTGTGTGATGGTGGTGTGTGCCTTCAGGTGGAACAGTACGTGGCGCTCCTGTCGTGGGTGTTTGACGCTCACGTGAAGGAGAGCAGGAACATGAGTGTTACAGAAAGAACTCTAAAAGGTGCTGCCCCTCTAATGACCGTCAGTTCAGCAGGGATGGCAAAAATAGACCCGAATGCCTCCGAAATGTATCTGTACACCCGAATGCCTCCGAAATGTATCTGTACACCCGAATGGTGAATTGCTTTGCAGGTTGTTTTCCAGGTGGCACAGAGGTATAAACTGTAAACCATAAAAAGACGAGCAATATTATTTTAATGAAATGCATACATTCAAATACATATTTAATATACTTGTTTTTGGATTTTTGAAATGCTGACCATCCCTGCAGGTCAGTTCTGACATGTCCAGAGATGCAGATCATGGGGTTTTTAAACCGGTGGGCATGTCTTGTGTTTGCAGTGGCTAACCTGACAGCTGGGACAGCCTATGAGCTGGCAGTGTGGGCTCACACCAGTGTAGGAGACAGCCCCACTGCGCTGTCCCGCCTACAGACAAAGGGTACCCAGCCAGCCCCGCCCATTCTCAAGGCCCGCCCTCTCAACCAGAGTGCTGTTGACTGCAGCTGGACTGGCCCACAAGCGGCGGTGAACACACACTCGCATAGCACACACACACACACACACACACACACACACGCTCATAGTCGTATAGCATGCACGTGTACGCAGACACGCACACTCGTATGGAATGCACACACGCACTCATATAGCATGCGCACGCACACATACACACTCATTTAGCATGCATGCTCTTACACGCACGCACACACAATCATATAGCATACACACACAATCACTTGTACAGTGCACACACTAATAGTACCCTCTACTCACACGCGCACACACTCAATATGCAATCGCACAATGCTAGAACAGACACACGCACACACACACACACACTTGCAATGCATATAAACACACACACTCATAGGCACATCTATGTCCAAACACATCCACTCATAAGTTAAATAAAAAGTTTTTCTGAAGTGTTGCACTGTGTAAAATGTGTGCGTTTGCGTGTCTGTGTGTGTACGTGTGCGCAGGAGTACGGTGTGTTCTTCTCCACCTCTTTCCTGGAGCTAAACCGAAACCCTCAGAGTCGGAAGAGCCACAGCAGCAACCTGATTGTCACTGTGGCCACAGACAGCGATGAGCAGTACCTCTTCTTAGTGAGTAACCGTCACATCTTCACCCTGCTCAATGCCTGCTCCTCACTCAGACTGGAACCTACTCATCACTGACTCTACCTCCGTCTCCCCACCAGTATGTAAAGATTTCTATAATGTCCCACTGGCAGTGCTGTTATAATGTGTGTGTGTGTGTGTATGTGTACAGGTGCGGGTGACCTCTCCCTACCTGGGCCCTCCCTCTGCACACTCTATGGTGAAGATGATCCCGAGCAGCAGGCTGCCTCCTCGTAACCTGCACAGAGTGAGAGTGGAGAAGACCCAGGCCACGCTCAAATGGCAGCCCCCTTACGACTCTCCCAACACCCCGCTGGTATGCTCCCACACTCCCTCACACATGCCCCAATAAGCTCCTTACCTACGCTCCTCCCCTATCTGTGCTCTGCACTGAGCACACTCACACCTCACACACCCTCACGTCCCAATAAGCTCCTTACCTACGCTCCTCCCCTATCTGTGCTCTGCACTGAGCGCACTCACACGCAACCCTAACGGTAAAGCCACACAGAAAGCGGTGACATCACATGCCATCGTTCTCGCCTCCCACAATCATTAATCTGATTGGTTATTTCGCTACCTTTCCCGTCTCGTCTGGAAGCCTCACATCGCAAGCAATCCAAAAATGCCTTCCAGACGCGAGGAATCGCCTCTCATTGAAAATGAATGGAGGTGGTGTAATCGCACAAGAAATCCGCTCCACACCGTTTTCTGTGGGGCTTTGCCGTAAATCTGTACTGAGTATACTCACTTGTTCTTACGCTCAAGATGCTCACACAAATCTCCTTAACCAGTGATGGGAGAGTGACTGCTCATGCAACCCAAAATTGGAGGATTATTATTATTACAAGTGAACCAATCATTGTGTTTTGCAGTAGAAAGCACACAAAAAAATCCAATAATTTTTTAATTGGTTTGAGCAAGTCCACGATTGATGGTTTGGTGTACCTCCACCCATTATGTGGTTCATGACACCCCACTATTTTATTGCTACTCTTGAAGCATGTGAATATCACTGTATTTAAACACATAAGTGTTGCATGGCTGAACGATACGTTTTCAGCGGCCAGCCTGATACACCCAGAGCAGTATGTGGTTACGGGGCATTCTCGTACCCCATCCGACCCTCTTCTTGTCTAATCCTCCCCCCCGTCGGCTCGCACAGGAATATGCGATTCACCTGAGGGACATTGTGCGCAAGACGGAAGCGAACTACAAGCTGACCACGCAGAACAACACAGTGGAGTACAACCTGAAGGGCTTGGAGCCTGGCGGCCGCTACAGCATTACTGTACGTCTGCGTAACATGAGCAAGGAAGCTAGCTACACCCTCAACACAGGTAACACCACCTAACCACCACCCAAAACCCTGCAGCTGTCAATGCTCAACTCCAGTCTTATCATGCCTGCGCTGATTCCATGTTTCCATGGCCCATTCCAACAATGCTGGCAAAGACCTACAGCTAGAGTATTCAGGTTTTCCCCCCAACGGTCACATTTGTTGTCACAACATCTCTTGGCCCTGCCCACAGAAAAAGAGACACACCCCCACCCCACAAAGTCAATCACACAGTTGATTGGTCCGTGATGTGGTCATGGTCATAAGCCTCTGTTTTGAAAACAAAATTCAGAGCGAATTGCTGGTTTTAGAATGCAGAATTTGAGGGTATAAACACAGTCCATGGTGCTGGATTTCTCACAGAACAGTTCTTTCTATGATTGCTACCAACTAGGATGACTGTTCCCTGATATTTAAAATTAGTTTTTAAAGTCACATAATCTAGCTTTAAGACTTTTATTAATGCGGTTTTATTCACTAATGGTTCTATTTTGTTGAGCTTTGCACCGTCATTAGTTTCACACACAAAATATCTCTGCGCATTACGGCATGCACAGTGTCATTTGACCATCTGAAACCACTACAAATATGTTAATGCTCAGTAACATTCACTTTGTGAAAGAAAATTACATTTTGGCATGAAGCAGATGCTTTCCTCCAGAGCGACACAGATTACATTCTTATACATACAATCCATTTATGCAGCTGGCTATTTTACTGAAGCAACTGGGGTTAAATACCTTGATCTCTAGGGTACAATCGGAGTGCCCCACCTGGGAATGGAGCCTACTGTTTAAAATGACAATCTTTGCCCCCCCCCCCCCCTACTGTTACACTACACTGTATCAGGTGATCAACTTCGATTGAGAATGATGCATAACAATGTACATGATGCACAGTTCATGCGAAATATAATAATAATATATAATACTGTTCACTCGTGGTGCTGCCTTGACAAAGAAAATAAAACCTACAGAAAGAATATTTGCATATTTTATTGTGTATACAGTGTTGTTTGTATGTATATGTGTGTGTGTTTATATACAGTGGCCTCCACTATTATTGGCACCCCTGGTAAAGATGAGTAAAAAGGGTTATAAAAAATTCACTGTTAATGTCACACTGTAAAAATGAGAAAAGTCCAACCTTTAGTTGAAGTAAATTTATTATGAGAAAAAAAAAAATCCCTCATCAAGAAATAATTATTTTTAACAAAACCACATGGGCCACAATTATTCGCACCCCTGCATTTATATATCAAATAAAGTAATCATTTTTAATATTTGGTCACATATTCTTTGCATGCCATGAGTTCTTGATGGCTGTAACCCAACAACATCAAAAGACTCTTGATCTCTTATTTTCTGGTACTCTTACAAGCAATATTATAACGTATATAATGGATCTCTATGGGAATTGGGGGGTGGGCCTAGATTTAGCTGTAAATTATGCTGGAACAGTCTGGCATACATGGTTTGTAAAATGGCTAAGTCGTCAAGGGTCTGAGGTATCAAACGAACCTCAAACCATCACTCTGCTGCCAGATATGCAGTAGATATGGATGAATCACTTTAAGGGTAATTTTTCCTGACTCATTTTTCTTTTGAACTCTGGAAAAATAAGTCGGGAGAAGAAACCCTTCCAAGTTATCCATCCATATCTACTGTATTTCTGGCATTTCTTTGATACGTCAGACCAGTGATTTTCAACCACTGTGCCGCCGCGGCACACTAGTGTGCCGTGAGAGATCGTCAGGTGTGCCGTGGGAAATTATCTTATCCTATTAACTTCACTTAATTAGTAACACTTTTGGTTGGTGGTGTGACTCAGGATTTTTTTAATGTAAAAAATGTGCCTTGGCACAAAAAAGGTTGAAAAACACTGCGTCAGACCATTGATGACTTGTAGCCATGTAGCCAACTATGTGTTCCATACTGTTCCAGTGTAATTTACAGCTAAATCTAGTCCCACCCCCCAATTTCCATAGAGATTAATTCAAATGCAGAGACGTTATTGTATCGCTTGTAAGAGTACCAGAAAATAAGATGTCATAATTGTGGCACACGTGGTTTTGTTAAAAACAATTATTTCTTGAGGGATTTTTTTTCTCATAATAGATTTACGTCAATTAAAGGTTGGATTTTTCAAATTTTTTCAGTGTGACATTAAGCTAATTCACCAAACAGTGAATTTTTTATAACCCTTTTTACTCATCTTTACCAGGGGTGCCAATAATAGTGGAGGGCACTGTATATATATATATATATATATATATGACATTTTAATATGATTTAAAATATGTAAATACATAAATTTTAAATGAAGATGTATAGCCATTTCTCGTGTAGCCCATCAGCCTAGACTGTAGCTTAGAAACTCTGCTTTTCAGAAGTGTGTATTTTATTCTGTTATTTGTGTGCTTAGCAGATGCCATTAGCCTCACCATTTTTTTTACATGTTCTATGTATATTTGCACAAGCAATTCAGGTTAAGTACCTTCCTCAAGGGTATAACAGCAGTACTTTATAATAACGTAACATAAATTATGAGAAACTGGGATGTACTTGAATGGAGAGTGGAGGCTTGAGTCAAGTACACCACACTTCTGTGAACCACCCCTTTGAGAATCTAACCAGCATCTAAACTGTTCCCAGATGGTACAGTTAGTTCATTGAGATCTCTCGATATGACTATCTGGGTTCCAAGACTGCTCAGAATGTGATTAGGCGATTAGTTAGGTGTAGAGCCGCAGGTGCACATTGTTGGTGACGGTGTAAATTGAACACCTGCCACCATCTAACTGCTGGTAAAATTTTAATTGTGGCTGCTAAGAATCCACAACTCACTCTGGCCAGTGAGGGAAAAAGTTATTTCATGTCCTGGTTGGTGACGAGCAGTCAGGTGCTCAGCTGCAGGTGAACACTGTTGGTGACGAGCAGTCAGGTGCTCAGCTGCAGGTGAACACTGTTGGTGACGAGCAGTCAGGTGCTCAGCTGCAGGTGAACACTGTTGGTGACGAGCAGTCAGGTGCTCAGCTGCAGGTGAACACTGTTGGTGACGAGCAGTCAGGTGTTGAGCTGCAGGTGAACACTGTTGGTGACGAGCAGTCAGGTGCTGAGCTGCAGGTGAACACTGTTGGTGACGAGCAGTGAGGTGTTGAGCTGCAGGTGAACACTGTTGGTGACGAGCAGTCAGGTGCTCAGCTGCAGGTGAACACTGTTGGTGACGAGCAGTCAGGTGCTCAGCTGCAGGTGAACACTGTTGGTGACGAGCAGTGAGGTGTTGAGCTGCAGGTGAACACTGTTGGTGACGAGCAGTCAGGTGCTCAGCTGCAGGTGAACACTGTTGGTGACGAGCAGTGAGGTGTTGAGCTGCAGGTGAACACTGTTGGTGACGAGCAGTCAGGTGTTGAGCTGCAGGTGAACACTGTTGGTGACGAGCAGTGAGGTGTTGAGCTGCAGGTGAACACTGTTGGTGATGAGCAGTGAGGTGTTGAGCTGCAGGTGAACACTGTTGGTGATGTGCAGTGAGGTGTTGAGCTGCAGGTGAACACTGTTGGTGACGAGCAGTGAGGTGTTGAGCTGCAGGTGAACACTGTTGGTGACGAGCAGTGAGGTGTTGAGCTGCAGGTGAACACTGTTGGTGATGAGCAGTGAGGTGTCCTTCGACACTTCCACAGTACGGTTGGAAAATAGTATGGAGGATATTTTTTGCGTACTGCACGTTGCGGCTAAACAGTGCACATTAAACGGCACACACCTGCCTGTACACTGTACACAGGAGACAGGACGCAGTAGATAGGGATGAGCAGGCAGCTGAAGGTTTTTGTTTGTCCTGCCCAGTTGCCCTGGCCCCACCGGAGGCTCTGAAAATCCTGACGGAGAAGGATCATGTGTTCCTCCTGTGGAAGAGTCTGGCAGTGAGAGAGAGGAGCTTTAACGAGAGCCGGGTAATTATTATTATTATTATTATTATTATTATTATTATATTAATAAACTTTTAATTTAAATAGCACGTACTTAATGGCTCGTACTTACTCAATGGTAATTATTTATTACATGGTTATTTTTTATTGAATTAGCATAATTTACATTAACTAACCAGAATGCATACCTTTTTAAGAATGTGTAGTGCTAATGGGCTCTGTATGCATTGTGTGTGTGTGTGTGTGTGTGTGTGTGTGTGTGTGTGTGTGTGTGTGTGTGTTATGTGTTATGTGTTATGTGTTTGCACGTGGGTTCATTGCGTGTACACGCGCACATACGTTACACCCGTGCACGTGCGCGCAGGGCTACGAGGTCCATGTCTACGACAGCCTGACCAACTCCACCACATGCCTGGGAAACACCACGGAGACCTTCTTCAAGATCAGCAGCCTGCTGCTGGGACACAACTACACCTTCTCAGTGCAGGCGCGCTGCCTGCTCAACGGCCAGCTCTGCGGAGAGCCCGCCATTCTGCTGTATGACAGCCTGGGTGCAGGTGGGTGTGGCCAGGGCACACGCTGGGCCGTCAGGCTGTAATGTACACTCTGCGCTTTCTAGCATGTGATTTTTTATTTTATTTTTTTTCATTTTAAAGCAAATTTTTAAATGAAAATATTTTAAATGCCATTTTAAAGTGCATAGTGTTTATAATTTGTTATACACTGCTCAAAAAAATTAAGGGAACACTTAATCGTCACAGTTTAATTGTTGCCCTTCTACGGCCCTGTCCAGCCCTCCTCATGTCATTTTTTCGGCCTGTCTCCCGAGACTGTATCTTGAGACTGTGCTGGGATACACAGCAAACCTTCTTGCGACGGCACGTATGGATGTGCCATCCTGGAGGAGCTGGACTACCTGTGCAACCTGAATGGGCTGCAGGTACCGCCTCATGCTACCAGTAGTGACAAGGACATGAGCAAAATGCAAAACTAGAGAAAAATCAGTCAGGAAGGATAAGGAGAGAGAAATGGTCTGTGGCCACCACCTGCAAAACCATTTACTTTTTGGGGGTTGTCTTGCTGTTGCCTCTCCTGTCTATCTGTTGTCACTTTAATTTGCACCAAAGCAGGTGGAATTGATTCACAATCGTTTACGCTTCCTAACTGGACAGATCGATATCCCAGAAGTTTAATTGACTTGGTGTTATACTGTGTTGACTAAGTGTTCCCTTAATTTCTTTGAGCAGTGTAGTATACGTGATTGCGTGGTGTAGTGTGTGGAGTGATCTCCGACTCATATCCTGGAGGACTGAATTTGGTTTAACTCACTGATTGACTATATCACAAACCCTCTTACTAAGTCATAAATCGGCTGGTGATTAAAAAGAACCCAGAAAAAGCTGCAGGTCTTCCGGCCCTCTCGTACAGGAGACGCCGTGTGCGTTGTATGATGCAGCGTGTGAGGTAATTTGATGTAGAGCGCAGGAACAGTGAGCTAGCTCATCCAGCGTGTGAGGTCATTTGATCATTTGAACATTGAGCTAGCTCACTCTCTCTCTGTGAGGTCATTTGATGTAGAGCACAGGAACATTGAGCTAGCTCACTCTCTCTCTCTGTGAGGTCATTTGATGTAGAGCGCAGGAACATTGTGCTAGCTCACTCTCTCTCTCTGTGAGGTAATTTGATGTAGAGCGCAGGAACAGCTAACTAGCTCATTCTCTCCCTCTTCTCAGTGCCGGGCAGTAAAGGCGCCTCTCAGGGGGAAAAGTCGGGCGACATGGCGGCGGTGGTGGTGCCCGTGCTGTTTGTGCTGTTGCTCGGCCTGTGCGCGGGATTCGCGGCTCTGTACCTCAGACACCGCCGCCTTCAAAACAGCTTCACCGCTTTCACCAACAGCCACTACAACTCCCGCCTGGGCTCCGCCATCTTCTCCGGGGACGAGCTGGGTAAGGGCGCAATAAAGCCCCCTCCCCTACTGCACCCTCTCCCTCTTTACTCATTCTCTCAGACTTAAGGGGGAACTCCATCCAAAGATTCTACTACTCCCTTCCTTCCCACTGCCCTAATGCCCCCCACTGTACTCTCCCTTCCCCTTTTTACTAATTCTCACAGACTTAAGGGGGAACTCCACCCAAAAATCATAATTTGTTAGTCTGTTTTACTCGTCTTCAGAATTATTGAATCGTTGTTGTGACGTGCATCTCGTGTCTAAAACAAATCTGTGTCCGTACCTGCGACCCCCGCGTCATTCCCGTCTCCATCCCCCGCAGGTGACGACGACGACGACCCCATGATCAACGGATTTTCCGATGACGTTCCCTTGGTGTTGGCGTAGGGTGGGCAGGACAGTCGTTGCACCCCTTCTCTCTTCTCTGCTTCGCCCAAATCTCCACCCCCTTTCTCTAAACTCACTCTTGCCCCTCCTTCCTGCCCTACCTCCTCCCTCTCTGATCCAGGATGTGCGGTGACTGGCAGCCGCCGCCCAGAGGAGCCAGCCGCACGAGAATTCAGGAACCCAGGACGAAAAGAGAAAGAAAAAGAAAGAGATATTTTTAAAAATACTTACGATGCACTTTTTTTGGGAGGTGCAATAACTTATTTTTTTATATATATACTATGCGTACGCACGGGGATAAGACTTAGTGGGCAGCAACTGAAGCTGAGCCGGCCCAACTGTGAAGGAAATGGATTTACTCCCCATGTGTTTCTGGACCAGCATGAGAGAGACTGAGAGAGAGAGACTGCCCAGCTGGGCCACAGGTTTCTCCCCCACTTGGCTCAGCAGAGCAGGTTCACTTCCCCTAAAAAGCAAAAACAAACACCCGTCAACTCATACAGCCAGCGTAAAAATACATGTGTATGTGTACAATTTTGAATGACCTGTGAAGGGAAACAGACATTTTGGCTCTTATATAGTGTGAACTGCACAGGATTAGTGTCACTGAAGTAGCACACTGGCTCCATGCCGCTGGAAAATACAAGCGTGAGGGCAAGAAACTTCTATACTCAATGGTACAAATAGGCCTTGTTCTTAGAATGGTTGGTTTTATTATTCTGAAGTAAATGACAAAACCTACAACGAAGCCGCATTAAATAAGGAACACCGTGCTAGGTAGGATCTTGTAGAAACTCCACTTCCCTTGCCTGAGTGGCAGAGTGCTGCTTTAGCTGCAGTCTCCAGTGATTGTCCGGTGAGGAGTTCAGTGGAAATGTCATAGGCTGGGTTTCAATCCCCATTCACAGACCACGTTCCACACAAGCATGCATTTAGATGCACAATGAAATGTAGCCCCATTCTTAAAGAAAAAGCACGAGGCAGACGGTGAGCCTGAAGTTTAGCAGGTCATGTGATATGAACCAACTCCCGATGCTGGAGTGCGCTCAAAGGCAGTTTAACTTGTTTTAAAGGCCACTATGCACCACTGCATGCCACGGACGGCACACCACAGGAGAAATGGCCAACTGCGAAAGCAACAATATCAACTTGGTATTTAAATTGGCTTCCGCGGACCAAAAATAATTTCAGTATAGTTTCAGATTTGTAAAAAAGAAAAAAAGGTCATGTTGACGGCTCGGGAGATGAATGCCGGTGTTTAACTGTGCGGCTTTATTATGTGAGTTGCTCTGATTCAGCCTAGTGCTCATGCCCTTTCGGAAATGGGATATGCTGCATTGTATTGTAAATGGAACAGGCTCCAGAACAGAGTGAGAATCCCTGCAATTTAATGGTGTGCAGGTCATATAAAAGGGAATAGGGCATTTCACATAGAAACCAGAGAGGTGCTGCACCAATCACTGAGTATGTTGGTAACAACGGCAGCAGTGGTTGGTGAATATCTCCTGGCTGTTCTGTCAGGGCTTCTCTCAGGGAACATCATCCACCAATCAGCATTGGTGTCGTGCTGTTCCTTATTATCAATATGCTCCTTGATTGTACAAGTTCCTCCATGGTTTCTATGAGAACAGTGATAACAGCAATGTCTTATGCCAAATGTTATTATCCCTGATCATGTGAGGGCAGTTGAATGGTGTAGGTGGCAGTAAACCTGTGCAGTCCTGTCTTATCCCAGGAGCCAGAAGCATTAATGTGTGTAAATGTGCCAAGTTTGCAGAAAAAGAAAAAAGAAAAGAGCTGCTGTTTGTGTAAGCCCTCCTCACCTCTCTGTTGCTCAGATCCAATGAAGCTGTGTATATGTTTCACATGTTGAAGAGCCATTGTAACTGGATTTGGGGATATTTTTGTTTTGTTTTTAAGATTTTGTTAAGCTGAATGCTTTATGAATGTATTTTTTAAATGTGTGATTCAGCTTTGAGGCGATGCGGGAACAGATCACGTCACAGTCCTTAATGCATCCACGAACAGCCACCCGTCCCGCCCCATCCCTGGAATAAGATTGTGAGACTCGTGGTCTGTGGGTCTACAGGACCTTCTCAGGAGGCTCCACACAGGTGACATGTGCCCCACCCGTTTGCCAGCTTTACTATCGGTGTGGTGTGGGGTTAGCCTTCCGCACCCAAGGGGCGCTGTGACGCTAGCCACCGCCTATCCCCGCTTGTTGTTAGCCCGGTGACCCGGGCCGCACTGGCCTCACCCTCTCCCCTGCCCATCGTTGGCCTGGTAACCATCAGGCCTCCGTCACTGCAGGGCTGCTCTTTCTGCGTGTTCTTCTCGTGTCACTCTTAAGGTATGTGTGTCCGTCCTATGAGAATCCTAATGATTAATGATTAATGATGATAATAATGTTGTCTTTCAATGTGATTTGTTTTTTTTAACATTTCTCTTGCCTTTTTAAAAAAAAAATCTTTTTTTTACACCACTTTTGCCTTATGAAAGCGCACTGAGTTTGTATGTATTCACACTGACGCATACACACAAGGAGATGCCTACAGTAAGAGTGCTAGTCTGAGGACAATTTCAATGGAAACAGGTTGCTATGTTAGTGGCCCTTCTACTGGTACGACGCTTAGCTCGGCTGGATGGTGTCTGTTTTCTGTAATGTTTCTGTTCTCCTCAATTCCATAACAATACGGTACATAACCCACCAATTTCATGTCAACTTAGTAACTGTTTCCATTTCTGTACATTCTCTAACAAATTTCACATTCTTTGTTCTGTGTTATTTTTAATGTTCTTGATGTGACCGATTCATAATGTTTTTGTTTTTTTCCAGAATTTTTTTTTCTCTGTAAAAATTGGATGCTGAACTGTTTTTATTGCACAAAATGTAATTGGGACACCGCCATATTTTGAAATTGCTGAAATCTTCTTGCTCACAAGGGTGTTTTAAGGGAATAAAAGTTAACGTTTCAGGAGAGGTACGGTTAGTGTATTTTACGAACGGCTTATTCTGAAATAAACTTGAATTTGTTTGACATTCTCATCTTTGTGCGGTGGTGTTCGGGGTGTCGGGGGGGTTGAGACTGGCACAAAGCAGGGTTTTTTAATTATTATTATTTTAAAAAATTATAATAAAATACACTTATTTTTTTAAATCAGCGGGTCAACTCATCGTAGTTTATTTCTCATTTAGATCTTATGAGCTGGCCCTGAAGAAACGGGGGTTTTACGAGCTGCTTTTCTGCTGAGCGGTAAAGATTACACTGAGTTTGTACAAACTCCCTTGGATGCTGTTGAAATTGTAGCCTTTTTTTTTCATTTTTTTCATTTGATATGTCCTATCCAAGGATCTGATTAAGACCTGTGGGCAGATCCGCTAAGAAGAACGCTGAGTGTAGTTGACGCTTTTTGCAAATGCTATCCACGTCATGTCAATGACTTATTCTTTAAAGTATTGATGCAAACACCCAAATGGAAAGCAAGGGCATCAGGAGTAAGTGTTGATACGTCAGTGTTAACTCGCCATGATTAAATTAGGAAATTTAACTACAACGGAAAGGTCTCTGATAGGGAACTCTGTCTCGCATGATGGTCAGCACTGAAGGTGTTACTTGTTGCTGAAGGAGCAGATGTATAGAAAAGATCTTAAAAAGAAAAAATCTATTCAACTCAGGCATCCAGAACCTGTTGGGGCCCTCCAAATGAGCAGAGGATCAATGGACAACAAAGTATTCACCCAGAGTAGTAATCGGAGTAGTTGGAATGGTTGGTATGGTATTGGCACAACCCAGTCCCACACTGAAGATACGCTAGTGATTACACTGTGAATGTTACATAGTTGTTTGGTGTGTGTATTACTCATTTAAAGGGGTGTTTCATGTAGCCTAGGCCTAAATAATGACCATGTATAATGGCGTAAACACAGCAGCAATCAGATTTAGCACCTTGGAGAATGGCATTGCCACTGGCTTATACTGCTGTGTTGGTTCCAGTCCATGATTCTAACTGACCTCTTACAACAAACTGATCTCAGGAGGAGGAAGGGGTGCAACACTCGCTCACAAGTACAATATTCTGTCTATTTGTGAAACATTGTGTTTCTGCCATCAGATCAACCTTCATGCCAAGTGTCATCTATGCTGCATTAGTTTAATCTGCTATACAGCCACTTGTGTAAGCACTATTTTTTTTTAAACTCAAAAACTGGTCTTACCGTCGTTATCTCCCAATGCACAAATAAGGTAAAAGGCTGGTTTTGATCACACTTGTTTTTTTAGCAGGTGTTCGGTCAAAATTCAACAAAATTCACTGGAAACTTTTCTGTCATTAATTTTAACAATGGTGCATGGACAATAATGGATAAAAAAGAACCCATAGAACCATATTTTTTTTATGATATAAAGTATCATAGTTGAAGGGCAAATGTAGTAGGTCTAAATATTTATACAATGAAGACTCTATACAATGAAATGGCCTACTTACATTTTAACAGAAGGTACATTACACAGGGCCGATACAATGTCACCGTTGTCATCATGCAATTCTAGTATTGAATGACAGCCTGTAAGAATGAATCATTGCTGTGTCTGTTAACCCAAAAAGGATACCCTTGTATGGAATATCTGTTCTCTTGCTTGCCAGACATGTTGGTGGTGTCTTCATCTCGCCACTATAACAGCTGCCATGGTCCATGGCAAGTTTTAAGTAATGGTTCTGTACATTATCAGAAGTCTTATAGTTTGTTTACGCACTTATACAATACATCTTATTCATGCAATGTTTTAATATATTATATTATATTAATATTATAATATAATATATTATTTGGAAAATGTCTGGCCTGTAGCACCATTCTTTCAAGGAATGAGACCCCCATGAAGCAGCAGTGGAAAAGGGCTGCTCTTTACATGATTCATGATAATGCTGTACGTGCGGAACCTTACTGGATTCATAGACCATTTTATTGATCACAAACCTGAAGAGATTTCATTTGATACGCTGACATACACACAGACACTGGTGTAAAAATAATAATAATAAAGTTGGCTACTGAAACATGGAAAATATATTTTGGCATTGTAAACCTTTTTTTGAGGAGTATATAGTGCTGTTGATAAAACTACTGTCTGAAAATTGTCCTGTAAATTTGTCGGATGTATTTGATGAGTAATGGGTGCGACCAGTTGGCAGTAAAATAAGCAGCCGGAAATGCTGCGGTATCGGCAGAGGTGAAATGACACCGTTGGAGGGGAGTTGGGTGAGAAAAAATTCAACTATTTGATTGGGAACAGAATCAAACCCTTAGTTCAAAGGGGTTTTTTAACACAGGAAATGGGGGCTACAGATTTTCCAAATTCTATGTTCTTCAGAACCCACTTAACATAATGCATTCAGCTTAACAGCAACCACAACAATGCCTGCCTATGTTTGACCTTGCCTTTCAGTGCATTTCTTGCATTGCTGAAGTTAAACCTCTCGAATTTCGTATAATCCCGGACTTCAAACAGCGCCATCAGCACCGTGCACACACACACAAAGGTCCTGTCTGGAGCCTTGTCCTGACGTTGCCTTTAGTCCTGCTTCATCTCATTTAAAATTAAAAAATTAAAATTTTTCTCCCTGGGTTGCACTCAGATGGGTTGTTTCTTTTTTAAATTTCACACACTCCAAATATTTGTATCCATCTTTAAATTTTGTATTTTTTTTTATTCTCATTCGGAAATACAGAATGCACACTTGCACATGCTTTTTATTTAACCATGTGACGGTTAGCGTTTGCAACCATAGACCTTCATCAGTTGTTCTGCTGAACAGCTATGCGGTGAAATGTTAACCATTATGGGATTACATAAAAATATTAGTTTGTTTCTGGAGCATAAGTGTGCAAGGTTTCGTTCTGTATTTTCTATGTGGCTATTTGACACTGCCTTCTGCCAAGAACGTTTTGTAGAGTGCATGCTTATTCTAAAATGGTATTGAGTGCTCGCCCATCAGCCGTAGACCGTAAACTCAGACGTGCACAGATAATTCCGGAGTGTGGTGGTCATGTGGCCATTTAAAGTGGCGTGAACTTAGGTACGTTTTCACACTTCTGACTCACGGGTAAAATCCGGCGTGGCACTCATCCGTCGGCGTGCCACCTGACGCCCTCCCCTTTACTCCCCTCTCCCCACTCCCTTCTATATCTGCATCCTGACGTGATGCCTTCTGCCTCCTCTCTCACAATTACTTCTGCTCACATTTCTCTATCAAAGAGAGAAAGTGCACTTCTGATTGGACCAGATTGAATATACAGTGGGTGACCACTGGATCTGGGGGTGTCTGTTAGGTTCCTGTATGTACGCTAAAGGAAAAGTAAAGACCACTTCCACACATGCTATGATGCTACCTGCTCTGATTCCATGGCTAGACTTCAGCATGATATGCTTTGTGGAGTCAAAAAAAAAATGTATTCAAAATGAATAGTATACCAATTTTACAACCCACACACACATCATCATGTGTGTGTATGTACGTATGTTTGTGCTCACCAAATGAGCACCAACCAATGTGTTGTAGATGATCGTTAAATGTCAGGTGAAGCATGCCTGAATATAAAAAGTGTGTGTGTGTTGCTGTCTATTGAATGCCATCATGGTAACCGATCGCTCTGTCCTATCCCAGCTGTCTTAGCTGTGCAGGTGTGCTTTTGAATGGGAAATGGCAACTTGTCTGCATGTTTTAAAGTAGGGGTCCGCAGCGCTGACTATGGAGAGCCACAGTGGAAGCAAGGTTTCATTGTTACTCGGCACTGAACTGTGTAATCACCTGCGTTCGTTTATCAATTAACTCTGTTGGTGTCTTGGGCCCGTATCAATTGCTGATTGTAAGGGTTTGCAGGGTTGCAGACCTCTGTCAAGTTGCATGGGTGACCAGCTGCAGCCGTGCTGTGTTGCGGAGCAGGTCATTCTAGAACTCTCCGTCTCCGTTCTGTTCCATGTTCCCCTGGCCCAGGAAAGAAAGCCTTTACTGTATCTTCACTTCAAACGCTGGCGGACACAACAGAGGGAATGGAGAGAGGAGGCAGCTTTCTTCTAAAGGGGTACAAACAAACCCAAAATGCGTTCATTTGTTTTTTCATGAGAGAGCCACAGAGTGAGAGTCATAAAGAGTCATAATGGCAAACACCCACTTTAAAAAAAAAAATAATAATAATATGTGTTAGTTTCAGTATACCACAACAGAATTTTGGTTCACAATTAATACATAATTAATCAAGGAACTTGAATGAGCAGACAGTCCATCCTCCTTAAGTATTTATTTATTTACTATTCAGAACAAAATCAAAAGCAGATCGAGATGGGTCCCATCAGTACAGTACAGTACAGAAAGTGGCAGGGTATCTAACCACACAACCACATAATCAAGGGAGGTCACAAGGAGGTAGGGAGAGGTGCAGCTTGAAGAGATGAGTCTTCAATCTGCGCTTGAAGGCGGTCACTTTCTGTTGTTCTGACCTCCACGGGGAGGTCATTCCACCACCGTGGGACCAGGACAGACAGACGTCGGGACCGGGTGCTAGTATGAAGAGGAGGGGGGGTACCAGTCGTCCTGAGGAGGCGGAACACAGGGATCTGGCAGGTGTGTAGGGTCCGATGAGCTTTTGGCGGTATGGAGGGGCAGATCCTCGGACTGCCTGGAAGGCGAGCACCAATGTTTTGAATTTGATGCGAGCCATCACAGGTAGCCAGTGGAGGTCAATGAGCAGGGGGGTGACATGGGAGTGTCGGGGGAGGTTGAAGACCAGGCGCGCTGCTGCGTTCTGGATAAGCTGAAGGGGTCTAATGGCCGATGCTGGCAGGCCAGTCAGGAGAGAGTTGCAATAGTCCAGGCGCAACAGCACCATCGCTTGGACCGGGAGCTGGGTTGAGTGGGTGGTGAGGAAGGGACGGATTCTCCTGATGTTGTACAGGAAGAACCTGCATGCCCGGGTTACCACTGCGATGTTCTCGGAGAGGGACAGCCTGTTGTCCATCACCACTCCGAGGTTCCTGGCACAGGGCGTTGGGGTCAGTGGAGTGTCCCCTAGGGAAATGGAGAGATTGAGAGGGGGAGAGGTTAGAGCAGGAATGTAGATTAGCTCAGTCTTGCCTGGATTGAGCTTGAGATGGTGGTTGTCCATCCAGAGTGTCAGAGGAAAAAAAGGTTGAAAAGGGCATAAAAATTCAGCATAGCCGAGGGGACACCGGAGAGAAACGGAACAGGAGAAAACTAAAAGTGGTTAACAAAGGAAAATTTGGTGAAGTATGGGCGAAAAAAGCCTGAAATCCTGGGATTCAATGACTTAGTTTTACAAATTGAATGAACTCCCGGCCCAATTGAACTTTTCCCGAGCCAATTGTCCTACTTTCCACGATATGGTATGAGGTTGATCTCACCATTTCTTCTCTTGTTGATCTCAATTCCAGGGAGAGCAGAGGAGTGGAGGCGTCTTTAGGGTTTTCTTTGCTCAGAGCCAACAATTCAGCCTTATTAGTTTAGAGCACCATAATTTTGTAGTCTGAGACAGATCCTCTTCTTTTCTCCTCTCTCTGTGTTTTTCTTTGTAGACTGAGATTCAGGTGGCAATGTTTTGGTTGCAGTGTTCACATTTCACTTTTTTGTTTGTTTTTTTTTTTTTGTTGCAACCATATTTTGTGTGTGTAGAAATAACAATTTTTTTTTTTCATTTTTTTTTAGTTTTTATTTCAACATCATGCAGACAGCATTTCAGATTTTAAATTATTTTTTTTTGGTTTCATTATGTTTTAAACATCAATGGAAATCCAGGGCCATTTTAATGAAATGCAGCCCATTATATTTCCATGGAACCCAATCATGGAAAAATTTCCAGTCATGGTTTTATTAAAAATATTAATTTTGGAACATTCCCGCCGTTTCATAATGAAAAGAACATTGTTTCCAAAATTGTTTTTTGTTTTTTTTTCTCCGTTCATCTGATGTTGGTTTTCAAGTTCTTAGAAAAAAACAAAACTTCCAATGCTTTTGTAGTGTTTGAAATTGTGAAAATTGCTTTTTTCAAGGCTTTTTGCTTTGCTTGTGCTTTGTCAAAAGATGTTTGAAACAAAAGTTTTCTGGCATGCCTTTTTGGCAATTCTGTTTAATAAGATGCTATGCCCTGAGGGCTCTTTTCCTTTGTGATTCTTCCAAGATGATTTTCCCTCCTTCCCTTTCCAACAGTAATTCTTGGGGAAACTTTTTTCCTTTTTCCTTTCACTCTCCAAGTTAGTTCTTTTTGCGTGTCTTTTTTTTCTCTTTTTTTTTGTTTTTTTAAAAATTTAAACTTTGCTAAACCTTCAAAAGTTTGTAAAATTTATAAAAATTACAAATTTACAAAAAAAGTCAAAAACTTTAACATAAAATTAGAAAAGCGTTTAGATAAAAATTTTTAACTTTCACTTTAAAAATTTTATACTTTGTCCTTCAAAGCTAAATAAAAATTGAAAAAAAAAGTTTAAAAAACGAGCTGTTAGTGACAGCTTAGAAAAATGGAAAAAAAAAAAAAAAAAACAAGATGTGTTGACGGGATTTTTCTATGAAAAATACTAAAACGCAAAAAAACACTCACTCGGTGGGAATTATGAAATAACAAAAAATAAAACGGTGCCAGCTTTTAAAATTTTCCAAAACTATAAAAAAAAAAACTACATACAAAAATTAATTTGAACCCAAACACATCAAAAGACTCAAGATATCTTGATTTAGCTGTAATCTAATCTGGATGGGGGTGGGGCGAGATTTGGAAAAAATGACATTGAAAGATTGGAATTGGTGGGGGATTGGCACAAAAAAACATACCACAAACCAACTGGCAGCAAATACCAACCAAATAACCACAAAACAAAAAGCTCCTCAGAAATTGCAACATTAAAAACAAGAAAGCAACCAAAATTGCAATCTACACCCCAAACCACCCACTCCAACAAATTATTTTGCACCCTGGCCTGCTTTTTCACCCAATGCCACAATTTAGCCAAACAGAACACTTTGCCCATTGGCTTGTGGCAAGACACATATATACTTATTTAATTGGAGTCAGAACACAAAAATCAAAATCAATGCAACCAACGAAGAAAAATGAAATGAAAATTCACCAACGGTCAAGTGAGGACCAACAGCTAATTGCGAAACTCCAGTTTTCACAGAAGGGTTTTATTGCAAAATTTATGGATGTTAGCAAACACACAGAAAGGGTTTTTTCAGTATCAGCATTTCTTTTTTTTTTTAAATGAAATATTAAATTTACTTTTTTTTTTCAAAATAGTTGGTTATGTATGTTTCGCTTTCAAAAATAAAAAATAAATAGTTTTTTTAAAAAATAAAAAAAAATAATAGTTTTTTTAAAATATTCTGAAAAAGAGTTGGTTTTCTCTGTTAATTCAAAATGTTTAATTGTTGCTTTGTTTATGGTATTTGCACTTTCCATTAAATACATTTCATTCGTCGTTTTTTACTACCTTTTTTTCTAAAAGTGAGTTGCAACTATTTTACTGTGGTTTTTGCATTGGCTCATGGTGTTTGTGGTTTACATGCAAGGCTTGGTGGCAATATTTTTGCACATTTGTATGGCATTTGTGGAGCTTTGCTCGTTTGTGTGTGAGGTGTGGTTTTGTGGATTTTTTTGTGGCCTTTGCTTTGCCTTTGTGCAATAGTTTGCTTTTTTTTTTGATTTTTTTTTTGCTTTTTTATGCAAACTGCTTGTTTGCAACTTTTTGTGCATGGATTTGCCCGGGCAAACGCTGTCACAAAAATCAAAATATTTGGTGTATTCAAACAAAAAATCAAACCAACTCTAAAACATCACTATGCTGCAAGATATGCCCTATCACATGGATGGATGTTTTGATCTGAAAATTCCTTTTGAAAATTATTCTAAAAAATTTCTATGAAAGAAACCTTCGGGAGAAGACCCCTACTGTTAATTAGATACGTTCAGTCAGATGATGTTATTAAGGCTTTGATGATTAGTTTTTGCTTGATGTACTTGATACGAAATACCTTTTATTGTTGTAGTTGGAGATGACTGCCCGTTTTTGCCTATAAGTTTTATTATAGGTTTACTATATTATTTAAAATACATTAACCGTATGTTAAGCACTGTTGTTCCCAGTTTAGTTCAACAGCAACAATGTTGTACAACAAACAAACAAAAAAATAACAACAAAAAAACAATAAGTATATAAAATTAAATAATTAAATGAGTAATTAAGCCTAAACGTTACCTAGGCCCTTCGCTACCTCTCGCTGCCCTCATTGGGCCCTTCAGTGGCACTCTTTTGCTTCTCTGGACACACTTGTAATTATTGTTTTGGGCGTTTCTATACAGTTTTGCTATTGTTGTTATTGCAGATGTTTTTACTAGTTGTACTTTCATTTGTTACATAGCCGTATTAGGCTTTGTACCCCAGCCGTATTCCCCATTGTTTGCCTTCCCACACGCCTTGGGGCCGTTTGTCCAACCACTGATTGGACACATTGGTTTGTCATTTGTGGTTGTGTTTCATATTCATTATATAGGTCACCTTGATTTTTATCTGTTCATACTAACCGCATAGGCACTGGGTTAACCTGTTAGGCACATTGGTTGTTCAACATGGTTGAACAACAAGCAACAAACACAGCCACGGAACAACAAGAAGGAGAATCTGTGCAAAGGTGCCCGTAGCGCCTAAACCTTTCTGCTTTCTTAACACTTTCCTACCGCAGTACTACTCCCTACGCTTGTGCCCGGACATGATGCAGTTCAGGGAGCCTGCCTGTTCATGTCGCCGTCGCCCCAGGCCTGTTCCGTCTGACTAACCCCCAGCAGTCTGGGATGAGCTGGGTCTGGCTGAGCCCCCCACCTCTATCCTTCACTGAGCCCCCCACCCCTGATCTCTGGGCTAAACATGCTCTTTTCCCACATGCTCTTTCACACTTTCCACACCCATTCTTTCACACTTTCACACACACAAAATATCAATATTTTTATTTAACCAGAATACAAATAATCTAATGCTTTCTAAAGAACAAAGAATAAAAAACGAATGAAAAACTGGAAGCGAAGGAAGCGAAAGGGTTTAACTAGAGAGTCCTCACAGAGGGAGAAGAAGAGCAAGAGAGACATACTGCAAGGTGCACTTGACCTTGAGTAACTGGTGTGTGTGGAGGAAAGGGTTACACATGGTTTGTAGGTGTGTTTGGTGGTGGGTGTGTGGCAGTGTGTGGTGGCAGTGAAGGATAAAAGAGTAATAGTGATTATTATTTTAATATTTTTAAGTTTTATTATGCTTTAAAATAATTATTATTTATATACAAAATAAAAATAAAAATCATTCATTGTAATCAAAACATGTCCTGTCCAACAAACCCAAGCATGCGTGAGCAGGCACTGCAGCCCACCAAACACCCACCCCACCAACCTGAGGTTTCACAACAAAAAAAAAAAGAAAAAAAAAAAAAAAAAACAAAAAAAAAAAAAAAAAAAAAAAAACAAAAAAGTTCTGTTCTGTTTTGTGTGTTGTGTAAAAAAGGTAAAAAGATCAGCAGGTGTGAATAATGTCAGTGATCAGTGCAATGGTGGTGTGTGTGCAGTGTGAGGATGTGCGGATGTGCCATTGCAATAGTGTGTTACACCATAACATACAATCAATCATACAACCTCATTATATATAATTATGTCAGTCAGTAGTGTTAAAAAAGTTTCAGTGTATCCCCACAGACTCCAAGTGTCCCCCACACCAGAGTGTCTGTTCCTGTCAGCTGGGAGGACACTTTTTCTATCTGTAGGACAAAAAATTGGGCCTTTATGTATTGGCACGCCACGCATCTGCTCTGCACTGTGTTTTGTAAATGATGTTGCTTTTTCAAATCAACATCATCTAACAGTTTGACATGACATGGGCCATATGAGGCCTTTGTTCATTTTTATGATCTGAACAAAACAACAAAAAAATGACTTAATACTGACTCAATTTGGTACACTAAGAGAGGCTGTTATGTTATCTAGAGGCTAGCCAATATATCATATAGGATAAAAAATAAAAATCATATTCATATTATGCATATATCAAAGTTACATCTACTTAAGGATTTATATCATTATTATATTATTGATCTCAATCAATCTATGAGGAATGACTGGTCCCAACAAAAGTTCTAAAAGGTATAGTTAATAGGACCACAGGATTTGTTCCACAAAAACAACACAAACAATAATAATATAATTAATAATAATAATGTTTACGTTACGTTATTACGTTATTTGAGAGATAATAATTTCCGTTACAGATGTTAATTAACCTAGTAACGCTAAATTAGCCTACTATCAGACATGGTAGAAGGGAAAGAAGTGAGAATATATATATGAGAGTGAGAATATATGTATGCGAGAGTGAGAATATATGTACGTGAAAGTGAGAACATACAGTGAACACCATAATTCATTGGACCAGACACATTTTTTTTTGTTTTTTGGTTTTTGTTACTAGCACTTTTTGTTTTTGAAAAGATGTTGAAGTGCAGACTGTGTTAGCTTTTATTGAGGTATATTTTTTTATTAATACCGTTTAGAAATAAATTAACCTTTGTACATAGCCCCCCCCCCCCACATTTTTTTTTCAGGCATCAATAAATATTGGAGTAATTTTTTTTTTTATTATTCACATATTATTATGCATATATTACTACCTGAATGTATGATACCCCCCAAGAAAAAGACAATCTTGATATCTATTTTTTATTAGTACTACACAAGCTATACGATACCATAACTCTTTGAATTGAATGGATGGGAAATTGGGGGGTGGGACTAGATTTAGCTGTAAATTACACTATAAAAGGTTCTATAATTTCTAAACGGTTCATCCAATATGGATGAAAATACCCTCAAATGAAAGCTGACAGTCTGCACATCAACCCCATCCTCATTGTATCCTTTCAAACTCAAAGTGCTAGAGTACAGAACCAAAATAACAAAAAATGTGTCACTGTCCAATGAATTATGGTGCTCACTGTATGTACTGTATGTGAGAGAGAATATATGTGTGTGAGAGGTCCAAGATGAATTATGGCCTAAACGGCCCCTCAAAGATTTGTGCTAGTTACTTGAAGTGAATGCCGTATTCCTGCCATTGTAAAGCTTGCAGGTCATCAGAAACTTCTATAAATATCTGACATTCATTTCACTGTCTGGGCCAATCAACAACAACAACAAAAAATACACAAAAAATTTAATAATATCAAAAGACTTTTTGTCAACTAAATTTATCACAAAAAATTTCATTTTTTCAATGTTTAATTTGTTTTTTTTTTTTTTATTTTTTTAAATCAATCATCATCATTATAATTTTTTTTTTTTCAGAACACAGACCATTTTCACACAATCTGTGAGGATTTTTAAATGATCGCTTGAGGGATGCAACCCATTTTGGTGTTTGTGTTGTTGTGGCACCTCTCAGTAACAATATAGATCACAATCATGAAGAAATGCAGGAAGTCTGCAAAAAAAATTTTTTTTAACATTTACAGGGCAGACTCCCCTTAACAACACATACAAACATATTCTTTTTATACATTATATTTTTTTTATATATTTATTTTTTAATTTTTATTTTTATTTTTTTTTTTTTTTTTTTTAAAAAAAATTGAATAAAGACCCCCTTTTAACTTTCATGCATGAATTATTACAAAAAAACAAAAATGTGTTGTGTGTTTTTGTGAAAAAAATGCCCTTGAAAAAAAAAACATACACACCACACATGCTTAATCTCTGCTTGTGATGTTCAGTGGACAGAAGTTTTTTCGTATACAATACAAGAACTACGGTAATTCTTTGTTACAAATATAACTAATTCTGCTCCTTGCATCTTCCCTAATAAGAATATATTTTTAACATGCTCTGTTCTCTCGGAATAGAAGGTTTTCACAGCTACACCAGAGGGAGTTTGTATGTATGTTTCCACCTCCATTTTGACCTTCACTGTATCAAAACTAGAAAAGCCAATAAAATGTAACAAGATATATCAAAATTTAGGCAAAGGTGCAAGAAATCGGCTCTGATATTTTTTGGAGATCACAAATGTTTTTGACTATGTTAAAATAGACTTTGAAAAGCCTGTCTACTGTAGTGGACTCCATGCATGAAAGGGTTCATTCTTAGTATATCCTTTAGGTTAATCAAGTGGCAGAAAGTGTGCAAGAGGAGGCAACTTAATTATATTGCAACATATGACTTAAAGCGCTGATTAAAATGAGCTGACGAGTTCCATTTTTCAAAGATTCCTCAGGATAGCAATCATGCCCGGTCTGGTCTCTGGTGAGGTGACCGTTGGTCAGGGAGAGGTGATTTCTCAACTTGTGCGTGCATGTGTGTTTGCGTGTATGAGTCTTTGTTTTTGGATGGGCCTGTCCATAAACTGCAGGTAAGGGGAATAACAGAACATCCTGTTTATTTAATCTAAAGTGAGGTTTGTTCTAGCCATCATTTTGACATAATATGACTTTCCATTGAAGTTCCATGCCTGTACCTTCCTGAAATTGATTTTTAATAATTAATAAAAAATATATAAATCTTCTCTTGGGTCCGTTAGTAGTTTGTTAACTATATTTTTGAACATTCACTCCTGCTATTAGCTGTCAAAGAGCGCAAAAGTTTGTCGTGTGTGCGCCTGTGACATAACCAAGTCCTCTGCCTCTGGTTAAGACATCCTGATTAATCAGGTTTAAAAAAATCCCTTCCCTTGTTAAGCAGTGTGGGCCAGACAACCATACTGGCTGCCCAGGTCACGCAGCCGGCCAGGCCATCTGACCTTGTGATGCCAGGAGGTCCAAGGTCAATTGGCTGTAGGCTGCAGAAGGTCACCAGCAGGTCACAGCAATAAGCCCAGCCACATCTCTCAACCTAAGGGCTGAACATGAAACTGCTCTCTGTCGAGCAGTGTTGGCAGAGACTTGAGAATCAATTTGAACCACTATCTGAAATTCAGCTTTCTGCATGATGTGAAAACTATTGTAATGTGTGCATTTAAAATGCACCCTGAGTGGAAACAAAATAAATTCTGTGGGCATTGAAAGCTTTGCATAGAACAGGATGCATGTTAGCATAATGTCACACATTCAGGATTCATGTGCGAACCCATTTGGTGTTGTAGCATAAAGCAATCCTATCCTTTATTAATGATTAAAATAAACAAGTCTTGCATTGTAGTGCTGAATTGTAAAACATTGGTAAGCTTTGAAGATGTCTGCTTTTATATCCCTCAGTTACTCTGCAGCAGCTATTTCCCATTGTTCACACATTGCACCTTTACAAGTTGCTTGGGCTAGAAGCATCTGCCAAATGATTACATTGCAAAAGCACACTAGCACACGCCATACGTACAGTATGCACACATACACACAGAAGCACAGTATTGTGCATATGCACACTAGCACACGCCATAGGTACAGTATGCACACACACACAGAAGCACAGTATTGTGCATATGCACACTAGCACACGCCATAGGTACAGTATGCACACACACACAGAAGCACAGTATTGTGCATATGCACACTAGCACACGCCATAGGTACAGTATGCACACACACACAGAAGCACAGTATTGTGCATATGCACACTAGCACACGCCATAGGTACAGTATGCACACACACACACAGAAGCACAGTATTGTGCATATGCACAATAGCACACGCCATACGTACAGTATGCACACATACACACAGAAGCACAGTATTGTGCATATGCACACTAGCACACGCCATAGGTACAGTATGCACACACACACAGAAGCACAGTATTGTGCATATGCACACTAGCACACGCCATAGGTACAGTATGCACACACACACAGAAGCACAGTATTGTGCATATGCACACTAGCACACGCCATAGGTACAGTATGCACACACACACACAGAAGCACAGTATTGTGCATATGCACACTAGCACACGCCATAGGTACAGTATGCACACACACACACAGAAGCACAGTATTGTGCATATGCACAATAGCACACGCCATACGTACAGTATGCACACATACACACAGAAGCACAGTATTGTGCATATGCACACTAGCACACGCCATAGGTACAGTATGCACACACACACACAGAAGCACAGTATTGTGCATATGCACACTAGCACACGCCATAGGTACAGTATGCACACTAGCACACGCCATAGGTACAGTATGCACATGCACACACACAGAAGCACAGTATTGTGCATATGCACACTAGCACACGCCATAGGTACAGTATGCACACACACACACAGAAGCACAGTATTGTGCATATGCACACTAGCACACGCCATAGGTACAGTATGCACACACACACACAGAAGCACAGTATTGTGCATATGCACACTAGCACACGCCATAGGTACAGTATGCACACACACACACAGAAGCACAGTATTGTGCATATGCACAGAAGCACAGTATTGTGCATATGCACACTAGCACACGCCATAGGTACAGTATGCACACACACACACAGAAGCACAGTATTGTGCATATGCACACTAGCACATGCCATAGGTACAGTATGCACACTAGCACACGCCATAGGTACAGTATGCACATGCAGACTCTCAGACACACACACAGGTGCACATACACACAGGAATAGTATGTGCATATGTGGACAGACACACACACACACACACACACACACACACACACATAGTATGTGCACATGCAGATGCTCATATACACACACACACACACACACACATATTCAGTGTGTACATGTATAGACTCCTATAAGTACAGTATTCTCACAAGCACGCAAGGAAACACATGAAGATATGGCACACACGCACACATGTAACCTGTATCTCAACCTTTTCAATTAAATTACTTCCAAATTCACTCACAGATAACATATTTTGTCTGAAGGGGTTACACTGTCCTAGTGCTTTGTAGAGCCTTATTGGACAATCACACTGGTCTTCTCAGCCAATGAGACACGGTTGTGCTTTTTCTCTCCTAGCAACAAGACTCCCTTGCTGCACAGTGCAGCTAGCAAACTGACACCCTGAATATTACATCATGAATAATGGCAACTTAACAGCTCTGTAGTGGGGGGTAGGGAAGGAATGAGTTTTGTTGCTAGCTGCTTTCCTTTTCTTTCTCCCTGTCTTTTGTTCCTGGCAGCATCTTCTCCAGTTTGAAAATACATTTTGGAGCTCTAATTTCAGGGTATTATGGGGACAGCAGTGCTGTATTTTTGGTATCAGCAGCATAGTGTTTGCACAGTGTGATTATGGGTGACCTCAATGACTCAGTATTCATGAGAGTATTCGCTTAACATGCAATGCTGAGATGTTATTACAGGTTTCACAAATCCTTTGAAATTAAGAATTGGCTGTTAAATTATGAAACGAAAACTCGCTAAAATGCGCAGCGCCAAACATGCAAAATACTGTAGATATACCTCTCTCTGTGTGTATGTGTGTGCGTATGTGTGAGAGACAGAGCACCTGGTTTGTGTTACAGAATCTCTTCCACACTTGCCCTGTTTACTTTCACAATGCATTTGTTTCGTTTATCCCCCTCATAGACCGAAAAGCGATTATGATGAAGTAGAATAGAATAGAATAGAATAGAATAACTTTTATTTTCCCGCAAGGGAACTTCAGTTGTAGCCAGAAGACTGTCATCCTTAAAATAGGCTAAGTTGTTGGTGCACTGGGGTAGTGGGTAAGGCATGGATGTGTATAGGGCAAATTTAATGGTTTAATGACTGAGTTGGAGAACCATTGGGTTATGAAATAATAGGCTATTGATGACATCCATCTAGCTAGTTCTGGTAAATCCAAATAACAAGTTAACTAATGTTAAGACATTCAGACATCTAATTAACTCCATAGATTGGGGGGGTTCCTCTCAAGAGGAAAACTTCTGGTGGGGTTTCTATGCCATTAAAGCTAGAGTATGCAACTTTTTTCCAATGGTCACATTTGTTGCCAAAACATTTTAAAGTCACAACATCCCTTGGCCCTGCCCACAGAGAAAAAGACACACCCCCACCCCACTGCTTCCTTCCACAGACCTCGTTGTGAACATGCAAGTCTTCTCGATACGATTGCAGGATTAGCTAACAAGTCCAGGTAAAACAACGGAATCTTTTCTGTTGTTGCATAACACTTAGTTTGTGTAGCGTTAGTCTGAACCAGGCATTATCTGGCTACAGCTGGTATGCATGGTCATTTATAGTCACGTAGCCGGTTCGAGCTAATGCGGTCTATATGACATATAACATTAGCAAACATTTCCTTCTTCCAAGAACTAGCCACCGAATAAAGTAACGTTATCAATAATACCAACCTAGCTACTATTCATTATAAGTAATTCTGGCAAGCAGAATTCGTATTGAAACTTTTGACCTATCTGTCCAGTAGAATATGGGAGCTCCACATCTGTCTTCGTGATGCCAAGAACCAATTAGCTCCCAAACATCTCGCCACCTTCTGAAATGAGAACCTGTGTTTACTCCAGTTTTCGAGCAAGCTTTATCCAATTCCCTTTTCTTTTTCTTTCCATGAAATAGCGCCGGTGTAATGGGTCGCTGTGAAATGTCTAGCTGGTGAACTGGCAAGGTCAATCGCACTGTTGATTGGTTTGCGATGTGAATCTCTTAGATTGGTTCTACAGCCTATCAATAAGCCACATTGTTTTGAAAACTTGTTCTGGGCTGAATCGTTGATTTTAGAATGCAGAATTTGAGGGTAAACACAGTGTATGGTGCTGGATTTATCTCAGAACAGTGCTTTCTATGATTGCCACCGACTAAGCATGACCGTTCCCCAATATCTTTCAAAAAATACATATTCCAGCTTTAAGTACCAAACTAGCTAAATGGCTAGCTGGCTAATGTTATAGCTAGCCAATCTAGTTAATGTCTTATGCTGTCTGGCAAATGGATGAACAGATGATTGTTCAGACAGACAGATATCCATATCATCAGTCATAAGCAATGTAGTAGCCTACTAGTAGCTTGCTTCTTTTGAAATGTAAAGTAGCAGACAATGCCATATTAAGCATGTGCATAAACAGCGTTGCCAACTTTGTCACTATAGATATAAGGGGTTTTCAGATCCCCCAGCAATTTTTCACCCTCAAAAGCATCTAGCGAAAAATCTAGCTACTTTTCCAGACGGTCATAGACATTGTAACTACTTAGATTTTCAATGTATTTAGTGATTATTGGCACACTGAGTGGAGAGGAAGCAGTGAGAGCTGCCAGCTATAATGTTATCGCGAGCAGCCACTGCTAGGCGGCCAGTGTTTACCACAGCACCCCTCCTCAAGAAGGGGCACTATATGGAAGGAAAGAGGGGTAGAGTCGGCCATGACATACACTAGCTAGCGGTATCTGCTGAATGAGCTCATACACTGCAAAAACCCCAAAAAAGTAAATCTCAACAAGTATTTTAGTCTTATATTTAGACTTAATATCTTAGTTCTATTAACTTTTGATGAATAAGACAAAAACATTGCCAATGAGGTAAGACAGTTTTACTAATTTCAATATTTCCCAATGGGGTAAGATAATTTCACTTGTCCAGCAAAATGTAACTTAAAAGAAGCTAATATTTTGTACTTGAGAAAGAAATACATTTTTTAAGACTCATTACAAGACTAAAAGACTTAAGACAGACTTTTTTTGCAAGGTAGTTCATAGCAAACTCATTGCTAATATCTTGCTAGCATTTATCTGTAAATAATTCATCTAAATTAGCCTGAATGCCATCCAGCTCCAAAGACTTCTAGAGATGCATGTTCCAGGGAAATATCTGAAACTCAACAGCTAGTGTGTCTGAGTGTGCAACATTGCACTTTTATATGTTGGAATTGTGTTGTGGATGTTGTTGTTTCTATTATTTTACCTATTTAAAATCCGCAAGACCAGGGGGTTGTTCACCCATTTAGTAACCCCCCACTAAAATCCACTGCTGCCCGCACTGCAAATATACGTCAGTCTTCATCAAGACACACTGCCCTTTTTATTGACACTCACACGTTACAAAGTGAACAAATTTAAAGGAGAAACATTTCTGTCAGACTTTATTACATCATCATTCAGTAGCCACCACAATATTTAAATCTCAAGACATACTGCTCCTCTGAAATCAACTGAAAATGCTGTAGTTTCCTCATTTAGAGACAGAGAGAGAGAGGGTGAGAGGGAGAGGGAGAGAGAGAGAGAGTGAGTGCCTATACCTATCATCCCCTCTTAGGGGTGCCAAGTCCCACCGGACAAATTACGGGAGATTTATGATGGTCCATACATCACAGTTCTGTGAAATGAGTCACATCAGCCTGCTCTGAAAATAACTTACCAATGTAACATGTGAGCACAAAACAACAATGAAAAAGATCTTACAGGAAGCCAAAGGAAATTCCGGGAGACTCCTGGCTAATCCAGTAGAGTTGGCAAACCTACCCCCTCTCCTACTTGCCTCCCCACCTGCTAACCCTCCCATATCCCTATCCTCATTCTCACCCCTGCCTAATTCTAAAACTCTCCAATGTCTAACATCCCACTGTCCTACTACCTGTTCTCTTGACCCTATTCCCTTCCCCCTCAATCAATTTCCAAGCCATTCCTTTCATCTCCTGCCTCATCAGCTGCTCTCTTTCAACCTGCATGGCCCTGCTGCTCTTAAGGGCCTGTGTGTCATTCCTCTCCTCAAATAGCTCTCTCTGAACCCAGAAGACGTACACAATTACTGACCTGTCTCACTCCTCTAATTTTTATCTCAAACTCTCGTGCTTGTAGTCTCTCTATCTCCCGCAGAATAACCTCCTTGACCCCAACCAATCGGGTTTCTAGTCTGGCCGCTCCACTGAGACTGCTCTCCTTGCAGTCACAAAGGCTCTCATTCAGCAAGAGCTAAGCCGCTCAGCTCCGTCCTCATCCTCTTTGACTTTTCTGCTGCATTCAATGCTGTCAATCACTGGATCTCTCTTGTCCCTTGCAAAGATGGCCATTTCAGTCTCTGCCCTCGAATGATTTGATTTATATGTTTCTGACTGATCCTATCAGGTGACCTGGAGGGGATTTACACACACCCCCCCCCCCCACCCCACACGGCTCAGTGCTTGGTCCTGTCCTCTGTTTACATAGATCGCTTGGTCTAGTTATCCCTGCTCATGGCATGTCATATCATTGCTTTGCTGATGGCACCCATTTTCAGGTGCATATCTCTGCAGACAGAACTCCCTTTCCTACCAGTAAAGGGTTCCCCACTGACTGATGCTTCTGCTGCTGTTGATGACTGCAGCATCTACCTCCCACGGACCAGCTGAGCCTCTGTACACACTGAGGCCTCCACCTGGTCCTGTAGATGCTCTGTTCACAACATCAGGAGAATCTGCCCCTTCCTCACAGAGCAGTATACACAGCTACTAGTGCAAACCTTTGTAAATTCTTGTCTGGACTACTGTAAGGCCTTACTGGCAGGCTTGTGTCATCAGGCCACTGCAACTGCTCCAGTTGACAAAACTAAATGATGTTCCACTATTGAACATCAGCTTCACTGGTGGCTGTTCATACTCAATTAAAATCTCACATTCTGGCACAATCTACTCTTTCCTGGTCTCCTGATCGTGGAACAACTTAAAATCTCAAGTCAGTCAGGAAGGCAGATTCACTGACTGTCTTCTGCAGTGATCTCAAAACTCACATTTCACAATTTCACCTCAATGTTTCTATCATAAAAAAACCATTATCTTCTTTTATCTCACAGGTATGGTGACAAGCACCTTGACGACGGGACTTGTATGCTTTAACTGTATCTACCGCTACCTTTTAAAATGCTTGCTTACAAGTTGCTTTGGCTAAAAACGTTTGGCAGGTAGACTAAATTGTAAATTGTACTTTGTACCTAACGAGTTCCCTGGTTGAATGAACTGAACGGCCTCTCTCAATGTGTTCTGTGTTCATCTGGATTAGATTCTAATCATCCAAGCTTTGATGGCCATGCTGCCTTTCAAGTAAATCTGTCTGTGCTTAGCGCAAACACAGTCTCCAGTGTATATATTTGTATGACTTATTGCAAGTGTGTATATTTCTGTGGCACACTGTGTCCTCACTATTGCTAAAAATAGCCACTTTTAAACCTGTCGCCCTCTCAAAATGTTATACTGTCTATGAGAACATTATTGCAGTGTTAATGCAGGAGGCTTAGCCAACATCTGGGCTTTGCAGAACTTGCTTTTGGTTATGCATCTTGAGGAAAGAGATCCACTTGACCACATGGTTCTATATTAATTCCTCAACAATGTGTGTAGTGTTGGATATAAGCAGAGACTGGAAGGGCTTCGGAAGAGGAAAAGGCCTGCTATTGTCCAGTGGACAGAAATGCCATTTCTAGCATAATTAAATCACAGTTGTGATTGGGACAGACAGGGCCAACGTCTTGTGGCTCAGGAAGGCTAGGTCTTTTTTAATCCCCGAAATGAAGGCTCCGAGACATAAAGCTGTCAGCCATGTTGGAAAATTGCGAACCCTTATGAAAATGGAATATACTGCAAAATATTGTAAATATGTGGACAATCTGGAAGATGCGATGATACATTTAATAGAAATGCATTAAAATATTGCAATATATGAATTCAATGCATGATATGATAAGTAAGTTGCATATACAGTGCCGTGAAAAAGTTTTTGCCCCCTTCCTGATTTCCTCTATTCTTGCATATTTCTCACACTGGATGTTTTCAGATCTTTAGACAAAATATAATATTGATTTTAGGGAACCTGAGTAAACAAATGACACATTTGTTTTTTACTTATTAAATTTATTTAATGAACAATAAATCCCAACACCCATTTCCCTTGTGTGAAAAAGTAATTGCCCCCTTACAATAACTGCAGCCAATGTATAATAAAGTAATCATTTGTAATATTTGGTCACATATCCTTTGCATGCCATGACTTCCTGATGTCTTTGACCCAACAATATCAAAAGACTCTTGAAATCTTATTTTCTGGTATTTCTTCACTGTATCATATGCAATAACTAGAATATTTGCCCATATGTTCTGAAGTGTTGTAATGTGGTATCAGATCTTGATACCACATCTGATTTCAAAATATTGCGGTGTATTTAATTTCAGAAAGGAAAGATGCTCGCTGTGACTGAGCAGCGAGTCTTCTTGGGGTTAGGTTTTTTGGAATGATTCAGCAAATATTGCAGTCCTTACCACAGCGTGTTACTATATAACTGTACAGGTGCTAGAGAAAGCCAAAGTTACAAAAATATCTGGACTCACCAATAAAAATGAGAAGATATTTTTAATGTTAAATGCAATTCAAAAAGAAAATGTGCCATTCTGCATAATTGAGTGATACGTTTAAAATAAACATTGAACATATACAGAATTTTAACAATGAAAGTGCAAGAAAAGCTAACTATCAAAGATTTCATACCAATTATATCAAGGTGTAGCATGACTTGATAAGAAACTGTTACATGAAGTGTAGACCAACAGTTTACATTACAATCAGTTAGCACTGCAGACACCTTTATCCAGAACAAGGTACAAAAGTGGAGAGCATCACTAGAACTCTCAAGGAACACAAGACACAATATCACCAAGAAGCACAGAGAAAGAGAAAAAGGAAGGTTATCTTAAGGGGGTCAGGAGAGCCATGGTGCAATCTGAAGAGGCGAGTCTTCAGTCTGTGTCGGTAGTGTTTCTACTGTTCTGACTGCAGTGGGAAACTCTTTCTACCACCGGGGAGCCAGAACAGACAGGAGACATGACCTGGAAGTGCAGGTACATGGGGGGGAGGTGCCGTGCCAAACGCCCAGAGGTGAGGTTACGGAGAGGTCGGGTAGGTGTGTAGGGTCTGATAATCTTTTGAAGATATAACAGAGCTGTCCATTTTAGCTGCCCGATAGGCTACCACCTGATAGGTGAGCCAATATCAGTAGCCAGTGGAGAGAGAGGAAAAGGACAGTGACATGGCTGAGTCAGTGGAGGAGCAGCAGCACTGTGGATGAGCTCCAGAGGTCTGATTGCAGAGGCAGGGAGTTTATATTGAAAATATGTGTTGGGAAATATACTAATTCATGTTGTTTTGGTCTCAGTGGAATACATGAGTATTGTACCTTTGTACCTTTTAATATTTCATTGTGTCAAAAAACTGCTTTTAATTATCCGGCATGTTGTGTTTTTGTTTTGTTGCACTTTTTGAGTACTCGTAAATAATGTAGTTGTACCTCAGATCTTAGTTATGAAGTCCAACACTTATTCTAAAATAAATCTGTGCAAGATAAAACAGAAATTCTTGTCATTAACTTAAAGTGACAGATGACGTGGCACCTCTTTTCTATGTCTAAGGTAAGGTTTATTTACATGACACAGAACTCCCAGATAAACTGCATCCTTTATGACTTGTACTACTCTGTATTGGCTTCCTGTATCATACACTAATAATAGTAATAATGCCTTTGAGTCACTGTGAGGGTGTCATCTTGAGGAAGTTTGATAAAGGTTGGGGGCACAAGGAGGCAGTTTGTAGTGCTCCGATGGATGGTGACAAACGCTAGCATTGCCAGGCTCAAAACTACTATCCCATCAGTACCCTAATAACATGACAGAACAGGAAACATTTCACTCTGTTCGTCCTAGCCCCAGCTTGCCACCGCCACGGACCTGCCTTTTAACACCCACCAGCAAACCTGCTTATTTTTAGATGCCATCAACGCCTGTAGGCCGAGGGACGGCCGTCGCACGCCGGCAGGAGAAAGATGCATACACCTGCGCCCAGTGAACTCCCATCTCTCACGGATTCCCAGCGAGGGAAACTGGCCATGCTCTGGGAGCTGCATCGCTCAGTACGGATCAGTAGCGCTGGAGAGATCGTGCTCCAGCAGGCCAGCTCCAGCTCTGGCCCCAGGTCTGAGAGACTTTGCTACCCCCACCGGGGACAGAGCTGACAGCAGCTCCAGAGTGGGGCTCCGCACAGACTGCTTTGTGACTACAACGGGGCGCAGTCTGTTTTGGGGCGTCTTGCCAAATTCGGCTCTTTTCTGTTTAATTAGCCCATTCATTTATTTAATCTGACATATTCAGCTAACAGCTTCAGACGGCAGGCTCTATTTTCCGGGAAGCGCATGGCGTGCGGCGAGCCGTCATATTCAATAGCGTAGCGTATGGCGCACTGGGCGTGGCTACTGAATTTCACGATTTTCGGACCAAAGGCGAGAAGCGCACAGCTCACAGTGCGCTGTGCAGGTTGAAAATGGGCTGGGTTATGCTAAATATTTATCAGCTGCACCATAGCTAATCAAATTACTTATTTTCAGTCCTTTTAAGAGCCGTGTGCATTGGACTCGTTTTGACCATGTCTGGCTTTCCAGCATCACATGGTTTAGCCCATTCGGTCGTGGTCGGGAGGCCTCCCGCTTGCAGAACGAGAACGGTAAAGGTGATAAAAGTCACTAATAGGTTATCTGGACTGTGTAAAATAAAAAGCTTTTAATAATTTCCTTAGCCTCCAATCAGTCAATAAAATACATTTATATTTTACTGGCTCTTCTTTATTTTTCAACTCCTCTCTTTTCCTATTTTCTAGGCCCTAAGCATGCGTTTGATCATTTATCTATTTCCAATTTTCCCCATGCAACATATCCCATTTCCTCACCACATTTATTAGCCACTTTTGCCTGCATTGGAAGACGATAGGCTATCTATTTTGCATTGATTTAATTGAATGTAATTGAGTTAAGAAGTACGTTTTTATCGCTATACTTGCAATAAGAGTGAATGTATGTACCAAGTTTGTCATTATTCTCATTACAGATGGGTGTAAGAAAGAATGCAGCACCCCTGGGAACACAGTGCAGTATAATAACAGCCATAAACAACTAAAAACAGAAAGAAATACAACAGTTAAAAAGACAATGACCATTGAACGTGCTGTTTCTAACCAACTGTCGTCTTTCTTTACCCAGAACAACCTGCTAGATCCCCACCAGTCTGGCTTCAAACCTGGCCACTCAACAGAGACCGCACTCCTCTCCGTCAGCGAGATGCTTCATGCAGCTCGGGCAGCCTCCCTCTCCTCTGTGCTAATACTCCTAGACCTCTCTGCCGCCTTCGACACCGTAGATCACTCCATCCTCCTGTCGTCCCTGTCTGCAGCGGGGATCGGCGGCTCTGCCCTGGCCTGGATTGAGTCCTACCTCTTGGAACGCTCCTCCCAGGTTGCCTGGGCTGGTAAAGTATCAGCACCCCGTCCCCTTACCACAGGAGTCCCCCAGGGCTCAGTCCTTGGTCCCGTCCTTTTCTCCACCTACCCCAAATCCCTTGGCCCAGTTATCACTGCTCATGGTCTTTCTTACCACTGCTATGCTGACGATACTCAACTCTTTCTCTCCTTCTCACCCTCTGACACTCAGGTGTCAGCCCGCATCTCCGCTTGCCTGAAAGGGGGGATTTATTTGAAAGTCAAATTGGACTGCATATGATCCACGAAAACGGTTAATTGGCTTTTGAATAGGTTATGATCATGCACGCATTGGGGAAAGCCCAGAAATGAGCAACTCGCCGTATGCTGTGGTGCGATTTGCGCCGTTAACGTGGTCTCACCTGGCGGGTAGCGCAAGCATGAATCGCAGTGTGATTTAGCCCAAAATAGCATTCCGCTGCAGTAAAATTTAACTCGGCTGCTCCCTCTTGACAAACACACCCCTCCAGCAGCGGCTTACCTCCCACTTCAGCTCACGGCGAGTCCCTAAATTACCAAACAAGCTCAGGCACGTGTAAATCCATGACGAAATTGCTACCTCGCCAGTGATGGCTTGCCACCGGCTGGGAAATAGAGCCCCAAATTTGCACTTTTGCTGCTCGCTCTGGACTGACACACCTCCACCAGCGACTCTCCTCCCACTTCCGGTGCACGGCGAGTCAAACGGGCCCAGGAGCGTGAAAATACATGCCGAAAATGTCTCTTCGCCAATGCACTGGCTCACCACCCGCCATGCGCCAGCCGGAAAATAGAGCCTTGGTTAAAAAAAATTGGTGCAATTGTAGCAATTATTATATTGATGTATAGTTTACAAAATTAAGACAGAATACCTCCTACTGAATACCATAGAGTTCAATAGGAAAATGAGTCAGGAGAAACAACCCTTAAAGTGATCCATCCATATCTACTGCATATCTGGTAGCAGGGTGATGTTGTAAGGCTTGTTCGATACCTCAGACCCTTGATGACTTATAGCCATTTAAGCAACCATGTGTGCCATACTATTCCTGTGTAATTTACAGCTTAATCTAGTCCCACCCCCCAATTCCCATAGAGATCCATTCAAATGCAGAGAGGTTATAGTATCGCTTATAACAGTACCTGAAAATAAGATATCAAGATTCTTTTGATGTTTTTGGGTCACAGACATCAGGAATTCACGCCATGCACAGTATATTCAACCAAATATTAAATATGATGACTTTATTTATGTTAATTTGTCCAATTACTTTTGCTGTCCTAAAATGGGGGGGGGGGGGAGACTATGTGTAAAAAGGGCTACAATTGCTACAGCTCCTACAACTGATTGTAAAAACCCTCAAATTAAAGCTGAAAGTCTGCACTTTAACCTTATAGTCTGTTCCATTTCAAATCCAATGTGTTGGAGTACAGAGCCAAAACAACAAAATGTGTGTCACTCTCCTAACATGTTTGGAGTGCACTGTATAATATAGAATATTTATGTGTGTGTGCCGTATTTCCATTATATTCAAATATCACATTATGTATGTAGCTATATATGCTGATAAAATATATGAACTTTTTAAAGAGTGTGCAGCACAGATAGTTTGTTCATTTTGGTAATGTGCACAAAGCAGCAAAGCACCTTATTGTGCAGGCATTTGATTTTAATTTCCTGTAGTACCTCCATCATAAGACTGGCTGAATATGGGTCTAGCCAGGGCTTGGAGGAACAGAATTCAATGTTTCCTGTTCTGTCATGCTATTCTGGTGCTGATGGGATAGTGGTTTTGAGCCTGGCAATGCTAGCATGTGTCACCATCCATCTGAGCAGTGAATGAACACATGTAGGAAGTTAGAAGCAATGAAATGCTGCTGAAAAGCTATTGTTGACATTAAGTCAATTTCAACAGCATTATCACTTTCCTTGCAGAAATCAAAAGCCACAATAACATTTTTTCAACAACCAGACAATCTTATGAACCAATAAATCAATTAAAGCTCAACAATTCCAAGGCAACTCTATATCAACCTTAAATTTGATTGGAATATCACTTGAATATGAAATGTTTGCTGTAATATGTTTTTAATGAATGTGTATGCTCAAGAACAAGTTGAAATGAGGCAAATTTCCAGTCCAAATAATGTTATGAATTATGCCTGTTACTGCCACTGGATGTCATCATTTTCTGTACTTTGAAAAATATCATCAATCATTGGTCATGTTATTGGTTTTGCGTGTGCTAAACCGTGTTGCACACGCTAAAGGTCTTAGTAAATCAAGCTCTAAGGCTAATTGTGTGTGTGTGTGTGTGTGTGTGTGTGTGTGTGTGTGTGTGTGTGTGTGTGTGTGTGTGTGTGTGCTGCTGAATTCAGTTTAAATGCTGAGAAGCATGTGACAAACCACTTTTTGCACTTTTTTCAGAGATGATACATTATAAAGCAAAATTTTAATAAATCATCATTATCAAACAGCAATAAATTGCAATCAACACATTACCCTAAAGCAGCAGGGGTATATTCAGTACTATAAAAATGTTAACTGAGTAAAATGTAATGTAATCCTAACATTTATTTTAGAATTGCGTAGTTCTAAAGTAGCCTATATGTTGAGAAATATTTTCTTACAGATACAGTGCCCACCAGAACTATTGGCAACCCTGGAAAATATGAGCAAAGAATGCTATAAAAAATGTCTTTGATGTTTATCAGCATGAACCTACACTCAAAATATGAGAAACATATGTGACACAATTATTTCCAATACTAGAAATAGTTACACACAAAACATAATTCAAGTATATTCCCATTCATATTTACTTACAAATGAAATTTAAAAAAAGGTTGTTGGCCTTCATAAATTAAGCAATTGAGATTTCATATCTGAAACTACCTATTTCCACCATTAGGGCAATAACTAAGTGTAAAGCACCTGGAGTGGTGACGAACCTGCCTGGAAGAGGACGCAAGTGTAATTTGTCCCCAGATTGAGAATTGCAGAAGTTGCTTGCATCCTGGGGTCACCAAGTATCCAATGGTACAATTAGATGCCGCCTCTATGCCAACAAGCTATTTAGAAGGCTTGCCAGAAGAAAGCCTCTGCTGTCATCATACCACAAACATAAGCGCCTGGAGTTTGCTAAATGTTACCGGAATTTAGATTGGAACCGGGAGCTATGGTCAGACGAGACAAAAATGGAACATTTTGGCAATAAATACCAAAGGTGGGTTTGGCGTAATAAGAGGCATAGTTATGCAGAAAAGAGCCTTATGCCCACTCTGAGGTATGGTGGTGGATCTGTGAAGTTGTGGGGCAGTTTTTCCTCTAAAGACCCTGGAAACATTGTTAGGACACATGGCATCATGGACATCAAATAGCAGGAGATTTTAAACCAAAATCTGACTGCCTCTGCCAGAAGGCTAAAATCAGGTTGTGGTTGCATCTTACAGCAGGACAATAATCCAAAGCATACCTCAAAATCTACACAAAAATGGTTCACTGACCACAAAATCAAGGTTTGCAATGATGATCCCAGTCCCCTGACCTGAACCCCATTGAAAATCTGTGGGGTGAGCTGTAGAGTCCACAAGCGAGGCCCGAGGACTCGATCAGCTTGGAGAGATCAGCTCGATCAGCTTGAAACGATCTGGAGAGATTCTGTTTGGAGGAATGATCTCAAATCCCTTGCTGTGTTCATCAATCCTATCAAACATGACAGGAGAAGACTGTGCTGTTATCTTGGCACAGGAGAGGGAGCACAAAGTACTAAAGACAGGGATGCCAATAATTATGACACACACATCTTCTCCAAAATAAAACGTATTTTGCACTAAATATTAGTTTTTCCTCTGATCAATGGTATCACAAGTAAACTATATACCTTTCTAATTTTTCTGAGCATAGAAGACATTTGATAAAAACAATAAACTGAATTAAATGCTGCACTTTTTGCTCATATTAATTGACATTGAAAATAATTCTGATGGGCACTGTAAAGAGAATAAACTAGAGCACATATGGCATCATATGACAGCCAGGAGGATTCGAAAGTACCTGACCACCTAGTCCACCCAGCTTCTTGTCATGCCTGGACAACTCCCTGCTCGCAGGCCTACCAGCCTGCGCCATTCTGCCTCTTCAACTGATCCAGAACGCAGCTGCCCGGCTTGTGTTCAACCTCCCGAAATTTTCGCATGTCACCCCCCTGCTGAGGTCACTCCACTGGCTGCCAGTTGCAGCCAGGATCAGATTCAAAGTTCTGACCCTGGCCTACACTGCAGCCAATAGGACAGGCCCCGTCTACCTGCAGGACTTGATCCAGAACTATGTTCCTGCTCGACCACTTTGCTCGTCTTCAGCAGGGCGACTCGCACTTCCCCCCCTCCGTGTCAATGGCGCTCGCTCGTCCCGACTGTGGAGCTTTTCCACCCAAATTATGATAAATTTGGATAAATGCCTCAGAATGTGGGTATCAAACGCAGTGTTATTTGTTGTTTGTCTTCAACAGAATAACAGAAGGAGCATAGTCTGACTTTACAGAAGCAGTCACAAAGGGATTTTTTTTCTATATTGTGTTTGCAATATACTTTCTCTCTGTATCTCTTTTTTATCTCAATTATCTGCTATGTACAGACCTCAACTCTGGCCATCTTTTGAGAGCAATAAAATACAGACATCTCTCCACTTCCATTCACATTCAGAGATTTTAAATTGCACCATAGGGAAGTGTGGAGAAAGAGGGGGGGTTGAGTGGGGAGGCAAACATTTTAGGAAGAAGTGGCTGGAATCTGTGCCACATGACCCTGCGCCAGCTCCCGATGTCAAGCCTGAAAAAACTGAAAATTAACAGATTCAATTTTTTTTTAAATCCCTCACTGTGTCCAATCTCAGAAGAGATGTTGACATGTGATCATTCCTGCTCTGTTATTTAGATTTAGAAAAATTCTGCTGGTGTTAAAGGTTGGTATAGAACTGGCAACCCATGTTACTCTATTTAAAGCTATGGTTTTGGACTTTCCAATGGTAAGGAGGGAGAGAAATAAATAGAGAATCTTCTGGCCAAGTACCACCCCTAAGAGAAGGATTATCAATTCAGTCAGCCCTTGTGATGGGAGAGTTAAGTTTTTTTTTTTATTTTTTAATGCTTTTTCTCCTAGTCTGGAACACACAACTATGCTCATCGCATCCTTCCTTTTCGGTTCTGGAGAGCGCAGACAAGCAAATGCTGTCCTCTGAAGCATGTGATGTCGTAAACGATTCTTATTACACTGCGCTAGACAAGTAAGCGGAATATGCAGAATAAGCAGCTCTACAGGTGAGGTGCAAGTGCCAGTTTGACCAGTAGGGGTAGCTGGTGTGTGACGAGATAACGTTAATCCCTCTAACTGCAACTGTCCCTCCCTGGGTGATGGTAGCGCCAATTATGCCTCGCCCTGCAGGGTTGTCGGCCAGTATTCGATACTGCACGGCGGTTCCCATCCGCGTACCGGAGCATTCTGTTAACAGATAAAGCCACCAAGCAGTCCCACGACAGTGAAGTTTGGGTAGACCTACCACATATTACCCGTCACTCATTGATTTTAGCCAATCATTGTGCCTTGCTTTGGAGAGCAAGACCTTTTGATTTGTTCAAACAGCTCTCTGATTGAAAGCTGACTGTAGCTCCACCCATTATGGTGTTCATGAAATCTCAGTCTCCCATCACGAGCAGTCTCAGAATGTGCCCTTTCTACAGTGGAGTCTCCTTTTGTTTTGAGACCAAACCTATCGGCCCATTTTACTCTCGCACAACAGGATACATTCTTTTGTATCGTTGTCTGTGTAATCAACACCTTAAACACATAACCCATGCTGTCAGGGGTCTAATTCTATGTGCTGATTGTACAGTGCACTGTCAGAACTGTTATGCCTCACACATTCCTTTTCATAGAGGGTTGTCCTTCATAAGGGATGTCAAACAATTACGGTTGCCTGTTACATAGGAGGTTACATAAACAGACTATGTTTTAATCGTTTTTATTCAGCACTATGGCAGAACATGTATGTTGTCTACATGTTTGGCAAACTCGTCTAATTCTGACTTTCATCTATCTGAGGCAGCTGAGACATTGGCCTTTTCGAAGCGAGTCAGACAGTTATTTTTTTAAATTCCATACATCAACCCTTTCCCTGCTATACCAGAGACCTGATGGAATTCTTACCCAACTTCTTCAGTCAATCCTTACTGAAAAGAATTGCACTGAAAATATAGTGAAATAAAATATATTATCAACATACTGCAAAACTTCACTACATCTACACAAATACAAATTACTGGAATTTTCTAAAATTGCATTATTTTTTACAAATACAAAAAATGTATCCTAAAATAAATAAAAAAACACATATTTGTCAAATATTGCACAGTCCAATTCTGTATGGGAGTGCACAACAAATATATTCTGATTGATTGGTGTTTAGGCAATAGCCCAAAAGCCAAAATACGATCAAATTAGCCAGTAATGTAGGGTCAGAACTAGAGATGGGTATTGTTAGGATTTTATCGATACTGCTTATCGATACCAATACTTATCAATACTCTTATTGATACTACTTTCCATAATTTTGTTTAAAAAAATGTTGTGAAAATAATTAAGTTATTTTATTATTACTTTTAGCAGAAATAACAAGTTATTTTGATCAAATTAAATGAAATTGTTTCCTCATAGTTTCCTGAGAGTATATAATGAGGGGACCAATTGCTATAAATAAATGGCTAGTAGTGTGTTTTGTTGCTGCTTCACTACAAATACAATAAACTTAAATGAACAAGATTATAGATTACCAAATAACTATAGTTCTTGAGCTTCTCAGAAGCTAACAGAATAATAGTTATAAATAATACAGTGGTGGTGAATAGGTTGTGCTTGGGTGTTTGTCTTGCACTGCTATTCCCTGAAGGAGCAGGGACTGCCGCTTGACTGCCGTTAGCTATAGGATGAGGAACATGTTTCAAAAGCTTTTAAAACTACTGCTGACGTTTCTAGATTACCAGCGTTATTAGTAACAGCACTGGACAGTGATGTATTGCTCCACGGAGAATGCCTTGTTGCACTGTTACCTGTTTGTAGTGTACAGGGAATCATTTCCCGAAAAGCTATTGAGTGTTTAAGATCTGGGTTTATGTAGCCTAATGCGGCAAATACGCTAGGTTATGGCAAGCCGTTTTAACATTTATTCCTCGAGACTTACTAGTAACTATTCATTAGATACTAGTACTTATTCTTTAGTTACTAGTAACTATTCCAATAGTTACTAGTATCTATTTCAGTTTTACTAGTAACTTTTCATTAGATACTAGTACTTATTCTTTAGTTACTAGTAACTATTCAATTTTTACAAGTAATTCTTTAGTTACTAGTAACTATCAAATTTTACAAGTAAGAAATTGAGATTTTTTGCAATTGAATTCTATGGGGCTCTGCGGTTCAGATATCAACTATTTGCTTCTGACTATTCCAATCGTCGTGACTAGTATATTTCAGTTTTTTACTAGTAACTAGTCATTAGATACTAGTTCTTATTCTTTAGTGACTAGTAACTATTCCAATAGTTACTAGTATCTATTTCAGTTTTACTAGTAACTATTCATTAGATACTAGTACTTATTCTTTAGTGACTAGTAACTATTCCAATTGTTACTAGTAATATTTTTATTCTTACTAGTAACCATTTCTGTTTTACTCGTCATCGGCAATGACTAGTCAAAATGACTATTTGATAGTTCAATTAACATTCTTACTAGTAGCAATAAAAATGTTACTAGTAACAATTGGAATAGTTACTAGTAACTAAAAAATAAGTACTAGTGTCTAATTAATAGTTACTAGTAAAACTGAAATAGATACTAGTAACTATTTGAATAGTTACTAGTAACTAAAGAATAAGTACTAGTATCTAATGAATAGTTACTAGTAAGTCTTGAGGAATAAATGTTAAAACGGCTTGCCATACTAGGTAACGTTAAACCGAAGATTCATTATTTAAACTACTTTTCGGTGAGATTTTGGGAAAGATATTCCATGTAGCCTAGGCTTCATTACGAACCGCTAATGAAGAATGCTTTGGAGTAACACTTAACAATACTGTCATCGTTCCAGGTCATTTTACATACAAACATTGTTGTCCAGCGCTGTTACTATGTGGCTGGCCATCTGGTAAATGCTGACTGTGTTATTTTCCTAAGTTAATAACTATGGATTTGTTTTATCTAATAACAAATGTTACCTGGACTTGATGAGGTCCAGATAGTCACGTACGCTGGATCGAGGGCTGCACTGAGGGGAATGGCGCAGCGGGTGCTTTGCTCAAGCAGTCAAATACACAGCAATGCTTCAGATTTATGGAATGTTGTATTTGTAAGTGTTCCATTAGATTACGAGTATTACTCCCCTTACACGTAACAGGTTTTATTTTATTTTTATTTGTTTTTACATAAATTGTATTTTTCTGTGTTTGTTCACTTTGGTAAAGTGGGCCCACACCTTTGAACGTCTTAACCTGTCTGCCTTCAGTGTCACATGACTGGAGTGCACAGAAGGTAAACAGACAACGTCGAACGTAATCGCCTGACGCGGGCAACTCCTCATCATAAAGCCGCATTCACACTATAAGCGCAGCGGAAGTTTTCTGCGCGGCGCTCACCGCTTTGAAGAGCGGTGTTCAAATGAGAAGCGCATAAACGCATTCAATCTGCGCATCAATATACTGTAGGAGAAAAGGAGAGAGAGCTCTTTGCATATTTGTTCTTGAATGGCATCACACAAATAAACATTCAAATTACAATTGTTTCACAGGTTTTATTTATTAAAGCCAATATGTAATGTTACCAACAATAACGTGCATAATTAATCATTTACATTGATATTGACGAAGTTGATAACGTTAGCTAGCCTAGCTAACCATGCTAGTAACGTTACATATTGCCATAACTCACTGCATAACTATTGACAGCTACAAACCGTAGCCCCATTTGATGGCTCACGTTACTCCATGCATAATTATTTTTCCAGATGTCTCTGTATATGCTTACAGAGACTGAGTGGTGTCGTAGTTATAACTCTCGGAACTCGGAAACACACAAAATAATCTTCTCCTCCATTTTGATCCGGTCGCGTGAGATAGCACCGCCCACAACTATTGGCTGCGCATTGAAATGTCAGCGAATGAAGGGTCAAAGTTGAATTTGGTTGAACTTTAACCGCGGCACATCTGAAGTGCCATGAGCGCTGCACGCTGCTTCTTAGAGCGCAGCGCAAAATGTCTCTCCATTGAAATCAATGGCGAGTTTTGCGCAACACCGTTCCTGCGCTTATTGTGTGAACGCGGCTTTAGAAGGAAAAAATTTTTATTGTTAGGATCCGAGTAGAAACATATATTTTACGGTAGGTAATTTGAAAATGCCTGCCAGCTATGTTAGAATGAATTAAAGTGAATTACGTTAAAATATCGATAGCAGCACCATTTGTCCAGGAGCTTATCGGTATTTCCTGACCAATCAGGAGCCGGTACCAGTTTAATACCGGTTCTTGATACCCATCCCTAGTCAGAACTACTAAGAGACCTGAGAACAAACAAACCACTCCATAATCTCTTATAGAAGATTAATATACAGTATAACCTCAGACATATGAACCTCAGAGTTATGGACTGAGTAGGCAACTAAATAGGGTATGAACCCAGAAGCAGTATAAGGAATTAACCTTTTCAGGCTACGTGGATTCTTTTCATTATTATGACAGATGCAAAAAAGTGAGCATTAAACAGAAATGAGTCACACTTTCCATTGTTTAAAAAAACTGGAGTATACCTCTACCTCTCGAACTGGTGTTGGGTCCGTCTTAAATCAGCGGGTTTCCGAGGGAGCGGCTTAATGAAATGAAAACAATGTACTTCTTGCGTACAATAAAACATGCATTTTATTGCGTTTCTCGACACATTGACAGGTGCACCTATGCATTAACACTGCTGGAAGTAGTTTAAGTTGAGCTAGGTAGTCAGAAACTGTCTGCGTGTTCACGTGCCGCTGCTTCCCCGTCAATATTCCCTCACTGACACTCAACACGTTTTTTATGACAGAGCAAGGATCATCGTCCTCATTTGCTTTCAACTCACAGGTTGCCCTGTGCATCATTCTTGAGATTTTCTTGTTCAATTGCTTTCAGGTTCCATGTAATAAAAACACATTGGCTACATTTTTTATAATATTAACTGACAGTTTGTAATGTTTTTGCTTTAGAGAATGCATTATGGGTAGTATTTTCTGCTAGCAATTGTCTGCTACTTATCAGTTATTATTATGCTGCGTCTTATTATGCCACACATTTTGAAAATGAAAATTTATTATGTTGGTAGTTTAATTTGTAGTTAAAAAATAATTTATAACTACAACATGAGAGCCTCGTCAAAAATAGGCTAGAGTAAAACTATTCCTATAAATTATTCAAATTAGTATGAGTGTATTTTTTTTTTTACCTTATTTCAAAGTTACAAACAACCCCCATTCCTGAAAGGTCCTGAGGTTCTACAATATTGCTATATTTAGTAAATACCCAGCAAACAGTGGACGTTTCAGGGACGTCCCATTTTAGTCCCCTCAAAGTTATGATGTGACATTACCTATGGATGTCCTAAAAACATTACAAGAATGTTATTAAAGTCTTAGAAAAGTCACTGTTTGGTTACAATATGACATTTAATTAGAATTTTTTGGGGACGTTCAAGCAACACCCTATCCGGTTATGATATGACGTTGTGCTCATAACATTCATGGGACATTCAGGGACGCATTTCTGCAACGTCTGTTACTGGTTACAATATAACGTCATGTAATGAATGTATGGGGGAGGTTACTAGAACATCCTGGGAAAGTTTTTTGTGACATGCACGTAACGTTTAAGAAACCCAACAAAAAGACATCAAGGCGACATTCTGATGACATTTCGAGACGTTCAGGGGACGTCCTGGGGACCTAATTTTGTTAGCTGGGTATGTGGACTTTTTTGAAAAATACACAGAAAATGTGTATATTTTCCCACATATTGTTAAGTGTTGCAATATGTTGATAATATATTTTATTTAAATGTATTTTCAGTGTAGTTCCATGAGAAGATGGCTATAAAGAAGAGGGCTGCTGTGGCAGGGAAATGGCCGACCATTTATATGTGCGTGAAGCGTGAGAGTCCAACTACTTCAGTGAAAAGGCCAGCTGACTGATTGCTCTCACATTCCCATATGTTTCAATTAGAACACCAGGCCCAGTGGCCCTGTGTTATTTGTAACCATATTCACAGCCTCTGCGCTTAAGTGGCTGGGGCCAGACAGGGAACCAGCTCAGTCACACGCAAAGACAGGCCGGTGCATTCATCCTGGAATGTGCACATAGCAGCATGGTATTCTGGCTGGGGGGTGGGGGAGGAAGAGGGGGGTAACTGTCTCCTCTTTGTTACACGGACCTTGCGATTGGAGGAAAGAGCCTGCACGCGGCATACCTGATACTGCCTCGCTGTTAATCAGACCCTTTTTCCTGTAGCCTGGGCTCAGACAGTTTGTTTCTTTTTCCCTCTTTTCTTTCTATCCTGGCTACAGAGATCATGTTACGACCTCACTGGTTTCCTACCCCCCCCCCCCCCTCCCGCTCCCCCCAGCCCCCTCTCCACCCCTATCCTGAGCTGTGTTGTCCAGTGGTTCTCTGAGTACGCTCTGTCCGCTCTCTTCTGCAGAGCGCCCGCTGCCCCCACAAATGGTTAAGATGGCCCCACAAGGTTCACAGTTCACTGTGAGCTCCATGCCCCAGGGGCGAATGATGGCTGACGGAACGTCCCAGAAAACACGACAGCTCACAGAGCGCTTCTAAAGCCCAGGAATTGACTATGTGGGATGGGAAGGGGGTATCCTGAGAGGTTTTACTGAAAACAATCAAGATACACAGTCATGATTGACGACTATGGGGATATCCCTGAGAAATTAAGGCAGGGCAGGGGCACGGGGCAGAGAAAATAGATAGATAGATACCCACCTCCCCCACTGTGTGGGATATGTGAAGATCTTTAGGTTTTTAGGCCTCTGAGAAAAGCCGGGAAGCTCCAGGAGAGGAGAGAGGGGCCACATTTAAGCCCCCACCCCAACCTCAACCCCAACTTCTACCTATACTCCAACGTACTTGCATCTGTCACCTGAGCCACAATGCATGCTGTAGGTTCCACACTTCTTAGTTCTCTTGCCCACAGTTATTAAAGCCTTTTAACCATTGAACAATGCAAGCAAATTGGAACTTTTTGGTACTTTTCATTCCTTTTATGACCGGGCTACTGCAGCCGTACTTACTTGAGGCTAACATCGCTTGATTGTTAAGTCCACCAAAGAGCACCTTTTTGTAGTTTCACTGTTGACCCTGCAGTGATCTTGACAAAGAATGATTGGTTCTCATCTAACCTGATAAGTCCTATTTGATTTGCCAAACCAAATAGCCAATCAAAATCATGGAGAGGAGAGAGGAGCCTCGTTGAAACCCTTCTTTGACTGACTCATTCCTCAATGACTTTGACCTCAGTTGACAGTTGCCATTGCAAATATGGCTGACAAAATACAATCTTCAGAACCAATAACATCTCATGAAGGAGGGAGATGTACCGTAATCCCTGGTCATGGTGCTGAGCCGTGGTGGGAACTAGGAGAACTACAATGCACAGTCACCTGCTGCTGTGGGCCGGGCCTCCAGCCAGTGGTATAAGGTAATGGGGGGAAGGCCAGGTGTTCCTGTAATTCTCATCCTCAATGTCACTGGCAATGTATGGGGGACAAAGGCTACATTGTGGGCCCCATCTAAGGGCCAGGAGCGGGGGATAGTTTTACAGCGAAGCCCGCGTTTGAGCCAAGGCTCCCCCAATACAACAGATGCTGTGTTCTGTTCAGCTCCCCCACCCCACCCCACCCTCCAGACACCAAGCCTCATCTCCACCCACTTTCATTCTCGCCTTCTCTCTCATGCTCTTTTCTAGTTAGCATAGGCTAGCATAGCATAGTTAGCATAGGTAACACATGAGACCGTTTAGGCCACAGATGAGAGGGGCTGATGACTGGGCTACTACATCTCGTGGGAGGGGGACTTGATGTAGCTAATGTTAGCATTCATATCTGTTCTCAGTATAAAATGTAAAAAAAGGACATGCACAGCCTCAGGATGACAATGTGTCATCCCACAATGACTGCCTTCCAATCATGCGGACTGAGCCACGGTGCATTCCTCAGAAACTGGAATCCTGCAGGACACACCAACCAGGCACACCTGCTTTCGGAGGTGCCCTGGTGCCTGCACAGCCATAATGAGATCATGCCTTGTTGCAGAAGACCTACCAGTTGTACCGGTTTAGAATGAAGGGGATGAGCCGAGCCCAGTTATATGATATGACATCTGATTCAGCAGTCTTGCTGTCTCTGTGGCTTACTTAGAGCTACAGGTGGTCTAGAAGATAGAGAGCGCAATGAACAGAACCTGTCATCTCTATCCAGAATTTTGCCCATTGCATTGGTACAGTAATATAAAAATACAGTATAGTAGTATTATTAGTGGCAACAGTCACAATAACTTTTAATGAGTTTTTGTAAAAAAAAAACAACTAAAAAAAACTGTGATGCAAAGCATCAGTGAATCTCACTGCATACTGTAAGGTAAGAGGGTGGTCCTTAATAAGAGCTACCTAACACTCATACATGCCAAACACATATTAGCATATTTCTCAGATTGACAGAGAAATTTAAATAAAATTGACACACACACACTGATGCCTGGAAATTCAATGACTTCCTTGACTGAACAAACTTCTATTAATTTTTGTTTCATACATTGCATGCATATGCTCTTATGCGATATGAAACCAAGATAAAAACCAAATCGGGAAAGGGTGCTTAAATGAAAGAAATTAAAAGTTAGATTTTTTTTCTGCTTTATATTTATATTTTTGTGAGGGTCAACTGGGTTGCTGAGATCTTGCCACAGGAGTGCGAGCCCCACCTTCTGTATGAAACCTGAGAAAGATGGCACAGCGGTGTTAATGAGGATCTCACCCAGCAGTGTTTCCAAAAGTGACAAGTCATCAGAAAACAGCCCAGCAACGCACCCCATCTCAGAACCTCAGCACCTTGGCCTCAACTGCTGCACAGGCAGGGACAGACGGTATATTTCACATGGGAAATATCTCTTAGTAAGTATGTATTCCATATGTAATACAAGTTGCTTGCCCTGCCCTTTTTTCATATGGTTTATACTGTATATCTGTGCCACAAAAATAGAATATATTGCAATATATTGTAAAAATAAATATATAATTACGATCAGAAAAAGTATTGTAACACCTCACAGTATACTGACTGATACAGTCATTGTTGGCACTTTGAGATGTAATGTTTGCATGTGTTGAAATACATTGCCGTGAAATGTATCATCATGATTTTTCTAAAAGTAAACACGCACGCACACACACGCACGCACACACACGCACATGCGCACACACACACATGCATATGCACACAAGCACGCACACGCACACACACACATAAATAATTCAACTATTGATGTTAATATTCAACAATTTCAATTATATAAAAAACTTATCAACAAAAATGTATTTTGTAAATACCAGGAATATACTGTACATTTATAACTTTCCAAACTCTATACTGTGCACTGGTACTAAATTACGTAAAGTTACATGTAGAAAGTCTTCCTCTCTTTGTGATTGTGAGTGTGTGTGTGTGTGCGAATTAATATATTATAGGACATGTTGTCTATCCTTCAAATTTGTAGGATAGATTGGAGACATATTGTCTATCCTTCAACTTTGTATTTCAACAATATCGAGCCACATATCTTCACAATGAAGATACTTCACAATTCCAGAGAGAAAAATGCCATTTCATTTCAGAGAGAAAAAACTATTACCATTGAAAGTGCTTAATGGATTTGTTCTTCATATTGCATTAACATTTTCATCAAATCAAAACACCTACTGCAGATGCCAGATGCACAGTTAATAACAGAACACAGTACAGTATATTGAGACTTTGTTTTTGCTAAATAAAAAGCACTCAAAAAGTATTGTATGTAAGAACATAAACTTTATTTATAAAATTTAATCTATTCAATATAACATTCTCACAAACACGATTCATAAAAATATAAAAACATTTTTTACCAAGATGAAAACGACGTTCTTTCTTATTGATTGGCCATTTTAGCCTATATCTTAATAACACATCTAGATTTTTGGTAAGGGATATGGCTCCCTGTAATCAAATATAGACTTTGTCCTGGTTCCATCCGAGGCTCTGTGTGGCAGTGGAGGCTGCTTGGGTGGCTTGCCACAGCTCTGAGCGCGATTCCGGGAGCAAACAAGAACAAAGCGCTCAGACAAAGAGCACCAGAACACTCATAAACAAAACCTGGGGAGAGAAAAGGAAGTAAAGGCCTGTATAAAACAGCTATTACATGACACAAACCTTTTTAGATGATTTGCTTTGTGACTAAATGGAAGATTTTGGGATGGAGGGAGGGAGGGGGGTTGGGGGGGCAGGGGGGTAGATAATTAACCATCCACATGACCGTGTCATCCCTCTATTGTCTGCTTAGTCAGTCTGAAAGGAAGAGTTGGGGGGGAAAGCGGAAATGCTAATTTAGTCTTGCGTCAGTCAATCAGTTTTTTTTCCCGATTTGGAAGCAAGTTTCCCCCTTAGACTTTATTCATCGATTCCACACACCCCTCCTCATCCCACAAACCAACTGAACCCCACGCGATCGAGACCCGTCGGCCTTTGCTAATGCCCCTGTCAGACTGGCTGCTTTTCCAGAGGAATTCTGACGCTGGTTTTTTTAATATTCCACGCCGCTTTGCGCCTTCAGATTTCACGCTGCAACATTAACGCGAGTTGACACCAGGGATTAGACGCAGACAGCTGGAATGCCGGGTGCTTTTGTGCTGGGTGGACCTCAGCCAAAAGCCTTCAGTCGGAGGCCAAGAGAGACCTGGGAAACAGACTTCTCCTTGGAAATAAACAGAAGACTGGCAGCATTGGGACGACAGCGCCACCAGTGGACGCAGGGTCATTGTGTGACTGCACGCCTTTCTTTGACAAGGACCCTCTCGTTTTTTCCTGGCCGGGAAGCCTGTAAACCCCAACTCACAGTCGTTCAGTCCACAGGGCCCAGCCTCATGTGGTTAAAAACTTAATCAGGATCTAGTGTGGGTGCAGGAGCTTATGAATATTCATCACCATGAGACTGCTTCTGTTTTTAATATGTGTGGAACCCCTGTTTTTTGCAATAAGTCAGAATCAAAGTTAGGTTCCATGCCTACCTGCTTATGAATATCCATGAGTGCAGTGGTGGAGTATGGTCTGAGCTGCAACTCTCTGTCAGTGATGGAAAGAAACATCAAATATTTTTGTTTATATATAAAGAAAAAGCTGTATTGTATAGCTCAGATGTATACAAGAGGTAACTGTACTCAGGACATGGTGCAAAATGATTTTGAAATTAACATTTTAGGCTGTTTGAGAGAATGTTTGAAACCCTTATAAATCCTTAGAAATGCATCCTATCGACATGCCTAGCAGTCAGCACATTTTGTCTCAAATGAAGACATATATGGAACAGTAGCACTTTGAAAAGCAGTGTGTGTTGAAAAGCACTGTCATGACGGTGGCGCACTAATTCGCTTTTAAATGTTTTTGCCATCGGTATAACCCAATGTATACAGGACGTATCTCTAGACTTAGCACCACAAAACCAACAAAACCAGTCTCATCCTCAAGCCTGAATTAGCCGCATTAAAAAGCATGCAACCTGTCTGTTCTAATGACCTCTTCTGAACTGAGCTCAGTGTTTTTCCACTGCATGACTGAAACACTGTCTGAGTAATGAACCCCTGTTCCCTCTCTCTCTGTGCAACCCCTATACTGTACTGTACACCTGGTATACGTATATATATATATGGGCTTGATTTGCTAAGACCCTTAGCGTGTGCAAAATGCGAAAGGAACAACATGACCAATGATTGGTCATGGTATTTGTTTCGCACGAATCCTTGGTTGTGTAATTAGTTTAGCATGCGCTAAAAGGTTTTGCACGCGTTAAGGGTCTTAGTAAATCAGGCCCTATGTGCGCTCTTAACAGCCATACATTACCGTATGTGTATGCACTGTATTCTCTGCACACGTCACACCTTCTGTAATGTGTGAACACGTTGGCAATGTGTCGACACGTTGGCAAGAAGACAGAAGCTGATTTCCTGTGGTCAATTAACGTCTAATTCAATCGATACTAGAATCTCAAACTACAAAAACAGGTATTCATTCTTATTAAGAAATGAAACTTTTTTATGAAACAAAAGTTTTAAGTATGAAGAAAGGGACATAAAGGGACATAAATCTGGGAATTAATATAGAAATTAATTAATTAATGCAATTAATTTAAGTTATTAATTTTTTTATAAATTTATTTTTACATAGATTTTTATATATTTTTTTATATATTAATTTATTTCCGTATATTTCCAAATCTATTTCCCTATTTACTTATTTATTTATTTCCATATATATTTTCCTACGAACACAATCTGTCAATCAACCTGCTTTGGTCCACCGACAAAGTTTGGCCTAGTTCCAAGTTCCAACTTCCAACCGTCCATGTATTCAGAGTCAATGACAGTGTTTATCAACATGAACATTAGTACATCAATTTCAGAAATATTGAGAAAAATGGCAGATAGGTTGTATATTACTGTGAGCAATACTGCGATCACGTATCTGAGAAAGCTAGCTACATGACCATGTTCAATGTTTGCTGAAAAATCTGCTTAACACCTTAAGCTAGCTAATGCTAGCTTGCTCGGCTAAGCAAACGATGCGGCTAAAGTAACGTTACACTGACGGAAGAGACAGAGGCGATCATGCAACTATAGGGGTCATGTTGAGATTTGCTAATCTAAAACAGATAACTAGCTACCTAGCGTTCTCAGGTACAAGATCATTATATTGCATGCTTAGCAATATGCAACCTATCTGCCGTTTCTCTCAATATTTGAGAAATTGACTTCTCCATTAATGTACTTGCTCACAATGAGAAACGCTGTCTGGAGCTCAGAACACATAGGTTGGAACCATAAGGGTGGGAACTACTCAAAGTTTGTGGGTGAACCAAAGCAAGTTGATTGACAGATTGTGCTCATTGGGAAATAGAGAAATATATATGGAAATAAATATAATGAACATAAATTAAATAAATATATTAGACAAATAAATGCAAATAAATAAATAAAAAAGGCATAAATTAATTGCACATGCATTTACATTTCTATATTCATTTCCAGATTTATTTATTTATTCTTACATTTATATATTTATCATTGCGGCACTCTCGGTGTTCCATAAGTATTGTCTCCATCTAGATTATGGAATCATAACATGAGGTAAGTAAATAAATAATTTTCTATATAAAAGTATTTTCTCAACAAAAATAGACATCACAGTGCCTCGCGGTGGTACAACGGTAAAAGCGTCGACTTTCAGTCGGTGCAGATTGTGGGTCACGCCCCGGTTCTGCCAGATCCGAACATGGCCGGTGCCCTGCGGGAGCAGCAATTGATGGCTGCTCCCGGGTGGGGGGAGGGACTCGGAGAGAATCACTGCGCATATAGCGGCCCTGGGCGAGTTAGAATCACGGTCAGGCTTGGAGGAGTTGCACCCTGAATAAGGGCGTGGCGACCTCCGTCTAGTACCGGCTGACAGGGTTATGCAACGGTGATTCTCTAGCTGTTGCTACACGAGGAAAATTGAATTAGAATAGGGGTTTGTCTTCTACATTTTCCAGTTTTTCAGTTAACCCACAAAGTCACTGTCCACAAACGCTCTGGTGACATTGATGTAAAATTGTCACTTGGTGATTCATTATCTAAAAAGCGTTTACTATGTCCTGCTGTCTTCTGCGTTCTAGCACCAGCCAGACCAGGCTCCACCCCGTCCTCTCAGAGAGACCAGTCTCCACCCCCTCCTCTCAGAGAGACCGGTCTCCACCCCCTCCTCTCAGAGAGACCAGTCTCCACCCCCTCCTCTCAGAGAGACCAGTCTCCACCCCCTCCTCTCAGAGAGACCAGTCTCCACCCCCTCCTCTCAGAGAGAGCAGTCTCTACCCCCTCCTCTCAGAGAGACCAGTCTCCACCCCCTCCTCTCAGAGAGACCAGTCTCCACCCCGTCCTCTCAGAGAGACCAGTCTCCACCCCCTCCTCTCAGAGAGACCGGTCTCCACCCCCTCCTCTCAGAGAGACCAGTCTCCACCCCCTCCTCTCAGAGAGACCAGTCTCCACCCCCTCCTCTCAGAGAGACCAGTCTCCACCCCCTCCTCTCAGAGAGAGCAGTCTCTACCCCCTCCTCTCAGAGAGACCAGTCTCCACCCCCTCCTCTCAGAGAGACCAGTCTCCACCCCCTCCTCTCAGAGAGACCAGTCTCCACCCCCTCCTCTCAGAGAGAGCAGATGCAGTACAAGCTGGAGTAGACTAACCTGAAACAACAATATTTATAGCATTACAAATCCACTCCATAAAACCATATTCTGATGCAGTGCACCTCTCTATGCCTCAGTGCTTTGATAAATGTGGCAAATGACATCAAAGTGCAGAACAGAGAGAAAAATGTAGGGACAGAGAGAAGGAAGGAAATGAGGACAGGAAAAAATAAGATGGAGGGAGAGGAAGAGAGAGCTAAAAACAAAAAGAGAGAGAGTAAAGTAAGTGAGAGAGGGAAAAATAAAGAGAGAGTGAGAGATAGAGAGAGAAAGAGACAGAGAGAAAGAGATAGAGAGAGAGAGAAAGAGAGAGAGAGAGAGAAAGAAACAGTTTCTCTGACACCGTCACAAACTCTGTGAACTTGGCAAATGATTTGAAAGCTGAGCCTTAAAGAAGCTTGTCTGGAGCTCAGAACACATAGGTTGGAACCATAAGGGTGGGAACTACTCAAAGTTTGTGGGTGAACCAAAGCAAGTTGATTGACAGATTGTGCTCATTGGGAAATAGAGAAATATATATGGAAATAAATATAATGAACATAAATTAAATAAATATATTAGACAAATAAATGCAAATAAATAAATAAAAAAGGCATAAATTAATTGCACATGCATTTACATTTCTATATTCATTTCCAGATTTATTTATTTATTCTTACATTTATATATTTATCATTGCGGCACTCTCGGTGTTCCATAAGTATTGTCTCCATCTAGATTATGGAATCATAACATGAGGTAAGTAAATAAATAATTTTCTATATAAAAGTATTTTCTCAACAAAAATAGACATCACAGTGCCTCGCGGTGGTACAACGGTAAAAGCGTCGACTTTCAGTCGGTGCAGATTGTGGGTCACGCCCCGGTTCTGCCAGATCCGAACATGGCCGGTGCCCTGCGGGAGCAGCAATTGATGGCTGCTCCCGGGTGGGGGGAGGGACTCGGAGAGAATCACTGCGCATATAGCGGCCCTGGGCGAGTTAGAATCACGGTCAGGCTTGGAGGAGTTGCACCCTGAATAAGGGCGTGGCGACCTCCGTCTAGTACCGGCTGACAGGGTTATGCAACGGTGATTCTCTAGCTGTTGCTACACGAGGAAAATTGAATTAGAATAGGGGTTTGTCTTCTACATTTTCCCACAGGAAGCAGTTTTTCAGTTAACCCACAAAGTCACTGTCCACAAACGCTCTGGTGACATTGATGTAAAATTGTCACTTGGTGATTCATTATCTAAAAAGCGTTTACTATGTCCTGCTGTCTTCTGCGTTCTAGCACCAGCCAGACCAGGCTCCACCCCGTCCTCTCAGAGAGACCAGTCTCCACCCCCTCCTCTCAGAGAGACCGGTCTCCACCCCCTCCTCTCAGAGAGACCAGTCTCCACCCCCTCCTCTCAGAGAGACCAGTCTCCACCCCCTCCTCTCAGAGAGACCAGTCTCCACCCCCTCCTCTCAGAGAGAGCAGTCTCTACCCCTCCTCTCAGAGAGACCAGTCTCCACCCCCTCCTCTCAGAGAGACCAGTCTCCACCCCCTCCTCTCAGAGAGACCGGTCTCCACCCCCTCCTCTCAGAGAGACCAGTCTCCACCCCCTCCTCTCAGAGAGACCAGTCTCCACCCCCTCCTCTCAGAGAGACCAGTCTCCACCCCCTCCTCTCAGAGAGAGCAGTCTCTACCCCCTCCTCTCAGAGAGACCAGTCTCCACCCCCTCCTCTCAGAGAGACCAGTCTCCACCCCCTCCTCAGAGAGACCAGTCTCCACCCCCTCCTCTCAGAGAGAGCAGATGCAGTACAAGCTGGAGTAGACTAACCTGAAACAACAATATTTATAGCATTACAAATCCACTCCATAAAACCATATTCTGATGCAGTGCACCTCTCTATGCCTCAGTGCTTTGATAAATGTGGCAAATGACATCAAAGTGCAGAACAGAGAGAAAAATGTAGGGACAGAGAGAAGGAAGGAAATGAGGACAGGAAAAAATAAGATGGAGGGAGAGGAAGAGAGAGCTAAAAACAAAAAGAGAGAGAGTAAAGTAAGTGAGAGAGGGAAAAATAAAGAGAGAGTGAGAGATAGAGAGAGAAAGAGACAGAGAGAAAGAGATAGAGAGAGAGAGAAAGAGAGAGAGAGAGAGAAAGAAACAGTTTCTCTGACACCGTCACAAACTCTGTGAACTTGGCAAATGATTTGAAAGCTGAGCCTTAAAGAAGCTTGCCGCGGGATGGCTTAGTGAGTGGAGAGCCTGTTCCCACAGAGAAAGGAGGAGCCCCACTGGGTCCACAGGACCGCTGCAGACACCTGGCCCGTTGTTAGCGGTCAGGGTTGGCAAGGCAACACAGTTCAAAGGCTTTGTCTAGGATCTTCATGCAAGGAATCTTGGCCCTGGCAAGTGTGTGTGTGTGTGTGTGTGTGTGTGTGTGTGTGTGTGTGTGTGTGTGTGTGTGTGTGTGTGTGTGTGTTTGTGAGTGTAGTTCTGAATTAGCACAAGGTATTAATAGCATCTATACAAGATGATGCTACAATTATATATTTGTACAGGTTGAATGTTTTACTTTGTGAGTAGCTACACCTGATCTTACTAGTGTTAAATTCAAGTTTTTTAATGGATTAATTAAGAAAAGTAATGGATGATCTGCTTAACCATCACTGGTGTTCCCAGCCTGATAATTTACAAAAAATATTATTTATTTCTGGTACATATACCATCCCAGTCTGGACCTGGATTCAAGATGGCTATTGGTCCAAAAATATGTTAACATAGTTGTCATTTCTGAATCTCACAGCCATCACAGAAATGGTATATACAGAAAATATATAGAAATATAAAAAGCTAAAGATATTGCAGCACTGCACAATTAATTGGCATATTTACATATATATTGTAAAACTATACATAGAGATATTTATCATTATATATTATATCAAAAGGTCTACACATTTACCATACATTGCAGTATATTTCATTTCCATAAGGGAGCATCTGAAACACTCCGTCTTTGACCTCTACATTTACATTATATTGCATTGCAATTTGACTGAAAATGAACCCAAAAAAAAAAACATAATTTCAGAGCGTTTATGAGAATAAATATTTCCTTTATAATTTCCTATAATCTTCTGGAAACTTGCAGGTATCTAAATTGTTGCAATATTTTAAGTAATTATTATTATTTGACCGAGGTCTGACTGTAACTGTAACTTTTTTCATGTTTTATGTGTCAAGGTGAATGGGTGAGAACATCTTAATATGGGTATCATTCTTCTTTTTTTTTTTTTTACTGAAGATTACTGAACTTCCAAACAACAGAAAAATAAAAATACTTTTACATTTAAAAAAAAAACCCACAAAGTACACGTTGCATAGTTAGACCATTTGTCTGGAGTTCTTGTGGTTTTGAGTCAAACCCTAAAAATCCACCCTCGGGATCAAAATGCAGATGCCTGAATTGATCACATTATTCAATTTCCTGTTTCCTGAGTTGGCACCTTCTGATGCTTAATTTTTGTATCGCCTGATGAGCTCCTCCCACTGCCTCCCAAAATTTTGACTGTTTGACTGTACCCATGGCTTTCCACGAGTGATGAGAGAATGTGGTATTCACAAAATGGGTGGAGTTACAATTAATTTTCAATTAGTGCTTTGTTTGAATCAATCAAGAGCTGTTGCTCTTCACAATAAAACACTGATTGGTTCAAATTAATCTGGTAGCATATGGTAGCTCATATGTGTAATGATACTCTTAAAATTCTCCCATGTCTACATTTTGTGCTGGCTGACTTTGAGTTAATGTATAAAGCATGTCTCAATTATCATGATATTTTGATGATGATTGTTGTGTATTTTCACTAACAGTGAGGCTGACAGAGCACTGCAAGTAGCCCTGAGGGTATATGTTAAGCAAATTAAACTTTTGGACAATACTAACAAACTCATTTTCTATATGTCTAATGTGCAGTACTGGCATTCAGGGGGCGAAGGTGGCGGCCGGGGACGAGGCAGCAGGTCTTGCTTTGGCTCCTGCTGTGTGCCGACTAATCTCAGATATGTAAAGCAGTTTTAACTGCAGCAATATTAGTGTGCCCTCACACAAAAAAGATCCAGCCCCCTTTCCCCTCCCAACTCTGACAGCAGGAGAGCAGGGGGAGGGGGTGTAAGAAATCCCTCTGTTCAACTTGTACAGTTGTCCTGTGGTCACTGTACATTTCAAACATTTGTCACACTCACAATGTCAAATAAGTTTTGTTTCTGTTTCTGGCAGGATTGGAGGGAGGTGCAGGGGGATGTGGGAGGAGAGGGTACAGGAAAGGGGAGAGAGAGCAAGTAGGGTGGAGGCTTTGAAAGGGTAAGGCCGTCAAGTTAAACCGGGTGAATGTAGGAGGAGAAAAGCATAGAAAAAAGGGGTGAGTGTAAAATGAAAGAGGCCCTTCTGAGCAAGGGGCCAGAGAAAGGAGGGAAGGAGGCGTAGGAATGAGGGGACTGAGAGATGGAATGAGAAAAAAGCAATCGAGGAGATGAACGAAAGATTTGGCGGGAAAGAGAAGGGTAGTGAGAGGCAGTACAAAATGGCTACATCCACCGCATTGTGCACTAAGCAGTTACAACCAAGATATTTTGTAAGCAAAAACAGAGCATGTTCTGGTCTTGTGTGCTTGCCAACTAAATAAATAAGTAAGAAAACCCACACATGGATTAACTGCAGTGTTTCATAATCTCTGTTAATGGTACTGTATTTGAACTGTGCTAAATATGCTGCCTCATGCTGTAAAGACTGCCCGTTTACTGATGTTCAGTTAATTTAATGAAGTGACATAATGTCTTCATACAGTTTCCCATTATAATAAATCATTTAATTTAACTGGTGATTTCAATTAATACCATAATGACACAAATGCTGTAAAGCATACCAAATATTATCACAACCAAATTCTAACAACTACCAGAATAATGCGATTTAACCCCTTCACGCAGACCCCCTAGTGGCCATGGCACGGCGCCATCAGATATTTTTTGCTCCTGCAGCCAAACTATGGGAACAACAAACTGCCTTTTTTAACTTTATTAGTACACGATTTTTGACAATTCTGCCAAATACGTTTCTAAGTGCCACTATTGTCGCGTAGTCCATTTAAGATGAACTGCAGAGAGCACACAAAACACATAAACATTGCTTTTTGTTTTAGTTACAGAGAGCATGCACAAAACGCTGCATTTAAAATTTAGCTGCAGATAGCACACGCATTAATGCCGCTTTAGCCTTAGCTGCAAAAACACACACACACACACACACACACACACACTAGCGATGCTTTTAGCTTTAGCACACACACTAATACTTCCTTTAATTTTAGCTGTAGAGAGCACACACATTATCACTTATTTTAGCTTTAGCTGCTGAGAGCACACACATTAAAGCTGCTTTTAGTTTTAGCAGCAGAGTGCACACACAAATGCAGCTTTTAGCTTTAGCTGTAGAGAGCACACACATTAATGCTGATTTTAGCTTTAGCTGCAGGTCTCCATAGATATCCATAGGTTTGGGTAGTTTTTGGTAGTCTTACATAGGTTCCCCTAATCTTATGCAAAAGTTGGAAATGATCTAATAAAGCTGTTTCCAATGAGTCAAAATAGTTTATCTGTTAAAATGTTTGAGTAACTCCTGAATTACTGTGATGCACAATTATCCATTTTGGATAGATTTTTGGACACCAAGGTAGACTCTTTAAAATTGCCTCCTGGGACTTGAGCAGTAATACATATCAATTCCATATATTGTACACATGCTGACAAGAGGTTTGTGAACCAGTCAATTTAGTAATAAGTTTAGTAATAAGTCTTGCCTTATTCACATCATTGAGTCTTAGTGGCTCACTGTAAACTAGAGTGTTGGAACTTGCCAATACTAGGGGTGTGTATTCACTGCCAATAATTCATATATTAATTATGAAAATAAATAAATTTAAGGCATGGTAATACACGGTACCAGGGTCTCCTTTATTTTAACCATTATTGGTAGTTATTTTAAACAATATGTGATATTGACATCTGGAGTTATAAAGCATGAAACAGAATGGTATGAAACAGGTGAAAATGGGTCAAATTAAGCCTCTGCATGAAGGGGTTAAAATGCACGTAAATCTTTATTTTTATCAAATGGAATATTTGCAAATCCTGAATGACATCCTGCCGCCTCTCTTGTTCTCTTGCATTTACTATATTGGGAACAGGAAATTCAGTCTTGACAGGGGAAATGACCTTTGGACAAAGGATAAAGTTGTGGAGGTAGTAGGAACAAACATGTCTGAATGAACCAGTATGTCTCTCAGGCTGCGGCCTTGAGAAGAGAAAACTAAAATGAGATGATCGAGGAATAATTCCCATAATGGATGGTCACTTAGTATTATGTGCCAATGATTTAGGATCACCCCTTTGATGTCATAATGGTGAGGAGTATATGTGCATGTGTTTTTAGTTTTAGCGGCAGATTTTTGTGATATTGTATTAGGTAAGCAACGTGGTTTATAGAGAGCGGTATCAAGCCAATTGTGCGGGTAACCATGAAAGCAGAAGTCATTGTATACAGTCTGAGCTTAATTTTTGAAATCTTTCCAATTAGAACAAATACAACAAAGACGCACACACTGACTATAGGGTAAGCCCCATTTCAAAAACGCACACATTTACTATAGGGTAAGCCCCATTTCAAAGACGCACACATTGACTATAGGGTAAGCCCGGTTTCAAAAACGCACACACTGACTATAGGGTAAGTGCCATTTCAAAGACGCACACACTGACTATAGGGTAAGCCTGGTTTCAAAAACGCACACACTGACTATAGGGTAAGCCCCATTTCAAAGACGCACACACTGACTATAGGGTAAGCCCCATTTCAAAAACGCACACACTTACTATAGGGTAAGCCCCATTTCAAAGACGCACACACTGACTATAGGGTAAGCCCCATTTCAAAGACGCACACACTGACTATAGGGTAAGCCCGATTTCAAAAACGCACACACTGACTATAGGGTAAGTGCCATTTCAAAGACGCACACACTGACTATAGGGTAAGGCCCATTTCAAAGAGAATGGATTGGCTCTTTTGGCATGAAGAAGACTGTTCTTTTTGTATCTTTTTTGTAAAGGAAAGAAACAACATCTTGGGAGACGTGCAGTCAGAACATTTGGTTGTGTGACATTTTTCCAAGTGAGAAAGGCAGAAAGTGTCATGGTTCGTGGGTTATTGTTGCTTTTTCCTATGTGATTCTCGTCCTGTTTTCCCGATTGAGAATCTATCAGATTTTTTCCATGTTCCGGTCCGGGGTTTGCTTCCCCCGTGCTCGTTATTCAGTTCACCTGTGCTTCTACCTGCGGGGTATTTAAGTTCCTCACTTCCGCTTTCCCAGTGCTTCTTTGTTATTCATTTGTACCTTGTGATATTAACATGTTTATGTTCACGAGGGACTTGCTTAGCTTTATACAGGTATAGGATTGTGTTCTCCCTGTTAGCGTTCTGCGCTATTTATTTCCGTGCTGCTCTCTACGAGACAGTGTTTTCTTTTGGTCGTTTTGTTTTGTTTCACCTTTTATCGGACGTTTTAGAGCTACGTTCCGAAGGTGTTTTCTTTGGTTTTTCTAGTCTCCTATTATTTGCTCTAGTACTGAGTTCGGGAAATTTAGATTTGTGTTTTACTCGTTCTATTTGAGTTCGCCCTATTTTCGTGGGTAGATTTAGGCTGTTTATCTGTCAGGAATTAGTTCCTGTTTTTTTTCGTGTTAATTCCCTCTTATTGGTCCTCACCTGTGTGGGTGACTTGTCTGATCTTGATGATTTTGTGTATTTCATGTAACTTAGAATATAGTAGAGTAATTCCCTATGAGTATGCATGCACATTCGGTACAGCCGGCTGATGGTTTATGGTGGTTGCCGCTACAGCGTTGGTGTGCCTGTGGTGTGAAGGCATAGGCATGGCCAACAGCTCTTCAGATATTCTACTTATCTCCATGGCGACCCAGTGAAAGGGAAAGCCCGCAGGGTGCCATACATAAGGCCCGACTGTTGAAAAAACTCTCCTGCGCTCTGATTGTTTATGTAGTTCTACCCAGTTTGATCTAAATAACTTGTAATGCGAGCACACACACGGCTGTCAGAAACTTCCTGGACTGTGGCTTGTGCATTGCGATGTTATCAAGCTGCGGTAATTACGGGAGCATAAATCACAAACCTTGTCCCCTGTAAAACGGGCGTCAGGACTCCCTCCTCTCTCTCCCAAGCATTGCAGGTCGGTGAGAGACTGAAGTGGATGCCTTGTCCCCTGTAAAACAGGCGTTAGGACTCCCTCCTCTCTCTCCCTAGTGTTGCAGGTCGGCGAGAGACTGAAGTGGAAGCCTTGTCCCCTGTAAAATGGGCGTTAGGACTCCCTCCTCTCTCTCCCCAGTGTTGCAGGTCGGTGAGAGACTGAAGTGGATGCCTTGTCCTCTGTAAAACGGGCGTTAGGACTCCCTCCTCTCTCTCCCCAGTGTTGCAGGTCGGTGAGAGACTGAAGTGGAAGCTGTGATGTTTTTTTTTTCCACGTTCAATGAAAACGATTGTCAGACTTCTGTAAAATGTTATGGGGTGTACTGTGTATGTTTTGAGCTTGGATGCCAGCTCACTGTAATAAAACAGCATGTCCGATTGTGCCTGTGCCACAATAAAGGATGGAATGTAAATATTTCTTTGAATGCTTTATGAATGTACTTTCTAGTGAGGCAAAGCTAAGAGAACATGTACTGAACATGGGCTGCCATTAACAGGTGTGACTTATCTAACGAGGCATATATGACATTGTACACATTTTGAGCACTATGAAAAGCAAATCTGGCATATTTGAGCATATTTGGTGTGTATACACATGAAAAAAATCATATTTTGTGGCCATATTGGGAATGATTGTATATGACGGGTCCAGCTGCCAAAAAGCATGACTGCCAGCACTGGAACAGGCAGAGTTCATTCAAATGTCATGTGTCACTCATGCACACACACACAAAGTACCCACTGCACTACTACTCACACACAAAAATAAATAAATAAATAAATAAACAAACACATGCATGTGTACGAGCAGAAGAAAATCTGACGGAAAGGCGTAGCACCTGCCCTTTGCGGGCGTATCCTACTTTGCGCCTTTCAAACCATGTATGTCACTGAACACTACTGTTATTTCTTTGACAAATAATATTTGCAATATGCAGCTATACGCAGAAATTGCATTGTGAAAATAAGGGTTCATGCGCAATCTCCTCGATTATCACAAAAAAGGCAGTGGCAATGTAACAAAAGGACACAAACACTCCTTGTGCAGACTGTAGACCTGTTTATTCTGCAGCACAGAGGAAGGTATGTCACAAGCTTAATGACAGACCGTCCGCAGCCGCAAACACATACGATATCAGTACAAAGATATTAATGAGATGGTCTCCACCTTTCAGATATCCTGCTCTCATTGCATCCCAGGTTATTATAGTTTTTATTTTTATTCGTTTTTTAATTTCACTTTCTAATTTAGTTTTAGTTAGTTTTCAGAGTATGTTTTTAGTTTTAGTTTTGAAATCAATCATCAAACTGAATCAGATAGTGAAAATCAAACAAGGATCAGAAACTAACACGAAAAATAATTCATGGTCATTTTTATTTTATTTCATTTAGTTTTGCAACACTAAATTACAGTTTTAGTTTCGTTTTAGTTTTTAAAGTAATTTTTAAGTTTTAAGTAAGTTTGTATTTTTATTTTAGTTAACTAAAATGTTATAATATTTAAATATTATTTTAGTTTCAGTTTTAGTTAACTATAATAACCTTGATTGCATCTCAGGCAGACTGAGAAGTAGGGTTCAACTATCATGAGATAGGGTAAGCTTAACCATTACAATTAACTAACTTTAAGCCAGAAAAGGCAAATAACAATGCAATCGCATCCTTAAAAACAATTATCCTATGGCATTAGTGATATCATAACTTGGAAAAAAAAAAAAAAAAATGTAATTGCCAGCTCTCCTTGAGAGTTAGTTTCAGGAATTACCATGCAAAATGGTGACAGAACTGCCCCTATTACTGAAAGTTGGTGCATTTTAAAGCACCCTATCACACGTACCATTGACAGGTATGGGAAGAACGTGAGGATGAAACAGAGAGAAAGAATCAAGCCAAACAAAACAAGCTTTATTTAAAAAAGAGTGATACACTATTCAGAGAAGAGGCCTAAAAACAATAGAGGAGAGTATAAGAACATTAATGTATTCCCATAGTTCCCACTGGTCCTCAGAGGAGAGTGCTGCTTTCATTCAAACCCAGTTTCCCTGATTTATCTGTTTTGTGTTACTCCATTTTACCCCTGGAAGACAGACTCAATTAGCTCCTCCAAAACAAGATTATGTGCTTTTATGTGCCACTTGAGATCTGGCCTGCGAGCTGTAGATGAGGGTGAATGAGAGAGACCATGGGGGCTCCTCACTGTGAAAAGTCCCCATTCCATGGAAGAGCCTGTCTCTCTGCTATCTTGTTGGTACTGAGTGGACCCTCATGAAATGGAAACGAAACATGGGTGGAGCTACATATGCTATCAGTGACTTTGATTTCAACCAATCATTTTGTTGCGCCACAGAGGGCTCTTTTGATTGGTTCAACAGAACTCTTTTGATTGATTTAAACAAGTCAGTGACTGTTCGGTTATTGTAGCACTACCCATTACCCATACAAAACTAAAATATACTGCACATATTGTGGACCTCTAGAAACTATTATGATATTAGTTTATTTCAGTGCAATGCATTATACAAACTTATATGAATACATGTACATTTGAATTACAGTTATAAAGGAAAGTGGAAATAATTAGTTTATTTACTAATATACTGGTAAACAGTGTGCAAATTCTGAAGAAAACAGAGGTGGGGACATTTCTCAAAGTTCTGCGCACACAAGTATGCGCATATAACACGTGCATGCACACTCCTCTTTACCTGAATATGTGGGACTTCTATATTGATTTGTGAGAATTGTATGCTAAAGTCAGCTTATATAATTATTAGTTAAAGCCTAATAAAAAAGTTAAAGCCTGAAATGCCATCTCGCATTAAAGTGAAAAACCGGCAAAAAATGGTTTCAAATTTTTTTTTAACCGGCACGCACTTTTACACTTGCATACATGCCTAATCGTGTATGAGATTTTTGCCAGTTAGTAACCTGCCTGCCAGCTAAATAGGTTATTATAGCGCTGCAAGCAAAATAAATCAAACATTTTGGCAATATTGAATAGAATTTAACGTGGCTTTTAAGGGGGGGGTGATTGTGCCTAATCTGCCTATGTCTGAATTTTTTAGGGCACCCCCTGGTAAAAAAAGAAACTCGGCACCGATGATCTTTTTTTTGTTAGCGCGTGTACTTTTACTTTTGATACTTAAGTACATTTTATACCAGATACTTAGTATTTTAATGGGTGACTTTCACTTTTACTTGAGTCATTTTCCAGCAAGATATCTTTACTTTTACGTAAGTATGAATTTTGAGTACTTTTTACAACACTGCAACACGCCCAGTTCACTTGCAATGGGCACAAGAATACAAGTGCTAGGCGTTATAAGAAACCCTGCAGTGTAAGATAGCAAAGACACTTGTGTTTGGGTTAGCGCCGCTTAGCGCCGGGTGTACGATAGGGCCCCCTAACTTTTAAACTATAGCCTAGATTTTTAATTGTGACACTCAGAAATAATGTATAAACCTTTATTTGTTGTTTGGGATTTAGTATAACACACATTCAGAATGCGAGACCATATCACAGGGGGGAATAATAGCATCCTAGCCTGGGATAAAAACTGCTCAAAGAGAGGAGGGGACTACGCCAGCAGTGGCAGGGAAAGCCCTTTGTACACTGCTGGGAAACCTCAGTATTCGGTACTGGTCTTTGCTTTACTCACAGTCCAGCCCTGCCTCTTCCAGCTGACCCATACTCACACATGCTGTCATAATATCTGATACACTAACACATTTACACTCATGCTTCAATTCATTCTCACACATATACACTCACATACGCACACACATACGCACACACACACACATTTGTGTGCACGCTCCAGCATGCTTAATGTACACACACTTACACTCAATAAGAGCACAGTGTTTTATTATCAGTACCATACCATATGTAATTATTTTTCTGCTGTTTTTTACAGATTTATGTATGACATAACATTATGTATGTACATCTTATAACATGTGACAATGTGATAATGTGACTGATGGAATCTCCAACCATACTGATCAGCTGATGACATATGATGACATATGTCACTGTACGACAAACCTGCAATTGATGGGTGATTGTACAGGAATGGTCCTCTTTCCGCTGGCCATGGTCAGAGTCTCAGATCTGTGATGATGACCTTATTCCGCTGACCACGTAAAGCCACGTTGCTATGGTGAGCCGGCGGCCAGTCTTAGTCCCGGGACGGGCAGTGCTGTAGCTGTTGCCGAGGAGGGTGTCGGAATGACCCTTTGAAATGAGCCCCGCCCCTTGACACGCCTGTCTGCCCTGCTCATGGCTCCGGGGACAACATGGGGCTTCCAGACCTCCTTTGAGAAAGGGGTGGGTTTAAAGTGAGGGACCCCCTGCCTCTGCATTCTAAATGCCTGATGGACTGGGACTGGATTGCTTGCCCTTGAACCTGACCGATACCATCTGTCCCAGAGACTGCATCTGCGATGGGTCCCTTCCAAAAAAGGAGTAAACATAACATTTAATGAAAACACAAACATAAAACTTGACTTGTATGTTTTATTATTGTCTTACAATGATGCACTTATTAATAAAAATAAATAATAGCTTGATATTTTCAACATGTATGCTGAATATTAAAATGATCTTCAGATGAATGTGTCAATAATTGAAATATTTTCATTGTAGTATTGAACATCCAATGCAAAACGTAATGTTTTTCAGATGAAGTTTTGAGATGTACAATTCTTTAATAATGGTATTCACATCTGACTTTTCATAAGATTGTATGTTCATATTTTGAATATTAGAGAAACAGGCCCAGATGATGCCACAAGGTTTTGTTTGCCCCGAAAGCATAATCTAAAATAATAATAACAATAACAATGTGTTTATTTTCAAATACATTTTCTGTATTCCGTTTTAAAATTTTTGGGAAAAGGACACATTTTAACAATACATTTAAAAAACTTTAAACTGGCGACTAATTTGAAATGACTCAGATATTCAGAGTTTATGCTCATTGATGCTATGATGTTTAGTTATGTTTGAATTCATGACAGAATGCCTAAGACCCACTCGAGCTGGTGAATATCCATATAGAGATAGAGACATCAGCTCTTATCCATGTTCCTTTTGCTTGTATCAATTATTATACTCCTGAAAGAACTCACTTTTTATATATATTTTTTCACTAGAACTTAAACGTTGTGCAGCAAAAAAAACTAAAAACAAGACAGGGTGAGCCAGGGAGAGTTGGAGGTATTCCTTAGAACAGTCAGCCCCCCCCCCCCAAGCCCCCCCACCTCCAAATTTGACTTCTGCCCAGGTACATAATGTGGAGGAGTGTAGAGTTTCCAGCAGACCTCACGGCTCTGATAATACCGCCCGGGTTGGGTAAGGCATTGTTCTGTGTGTGAGAACCGGCTTCCTTTCTTAATAAAACCCAGAGACCCGCCCATCTTCCACCATCTTTCCTTGGACATAATAAGTCCTCTCTTATAATCGGAGGAAGAAGGGAAGAGAGGGAGAGAAAGAAAGTAGCACACACTTAACACTTCAATAGACATCCCCCCCACCTTCCCTCCCTCCCTCCCTCCCTCCCTCACGACACGTACCATATTCTCTCTTCCAGGGCTGCTCCTGAATGGGGACATGGGAAGAGGTCTGATCAAAGAGTAGTGCTGGGTACCACACACAGAGCCCATTTGCCCCCCCAACCCCCTCCCTCAGGCACAACAAGGCACTGCTGGTGCCCCATCAACCCCCCCTCACCCTGCTCTGCCCAAATGACCCCCCCCCCCAGGTAAGGCAAATGCAGGTAAATATACAGATCCTAAAGACTGTGCCATACACAGTAAAGTGTTCAGTGTTAAATCAACTCTGGGCCCTACTGGACTCATATGGACTGCGTTAGAGTTGAATTAACACTGCACATTTTACTGTGTACAACACCCCCCCCACAAAAAATACTATTTAAAACAAAGCGTTGACTAGGTGAGTGTAACGTATGTACACAAAATCCATGCGTCATCCTCACCATGGGGAAAAGCAAAAAAATCTGAAAGAAACAAGCAAACATGTTTTTGACCTTCACAAGTCAGGATATGGGTACAAATAAATTAAAAAAACTAAAGATACCAGTTTACATTATAATGTCAGTACTCAAGATGTTTAAAACCACTACAACAGTGGTAAACCTGTCCGGTAAAAGACACAAGTTCATCTTGCCCCCACACACAGGCATAATATGGCATAACATCAGACACCTCCTACATATTTCAGTCAACAATCATTAGGGGCTTGACCCTTGGTTTGTGCAAAACCTTTTAGCACACGCAAAACCAATAACATGACCAATGATTGGTGATAGTATTTGTTTCGCACCAATCATTGGTTGTGTTATTAGTTTTGCGTGTGCTAAAAGTTTTAAATCAAGCCCTAAGTGTTTGGAGTTCGGTAAATGGCATTGGAATTTCACCCAGAATCAGGCGTTATGGTCAGATGAAACCAAAATGTATATTTTTGCTCATGCAAACCAGTATTGTGTTAGCCATTGAAAGAAGGTCTGTTATGTCAAAAATAATGGTATAACTATGGTTAAATACAGTGGTGGATCTTCGATGATATGTGATGTTTTGCATTTACTTGTCCTCGGGCTCTTGTTAAGGATTCATGAACCCCTGCAAGTACCAAGACATTTTGGCCAAAAGTCGGATTACCAGAAATGTAAAACTTGGTTGCATCTTTCAGCAAGTCAGTGATTCCAAGTATACCTGAGCTGAACTAAGAAATGGTTAACAGACAACACATTTACAGTTTTGCATTGGCCAACCAAAGGATCTTGAAAGATTCTATATGGAGGAATAGTCAAAGATCACAGTCTGACAAAACACTACTGACAACTCAGTAATGTAATCTTTGCAAAGCGAAGGAGCATAAAGTGCTCAAAACATGAGTGTGAATAATTTTGATATATATGTTTTTGGAAAACGGTTTACTTGTTTTCTCTGAGCAAAATCGTGACTATAAATAATCTAATTTCCCAATATTTCTGACCATACAATATAGATCATCACCTGTATTTTATACAGCTATATACTACATATACAATGATATTGAAAGTAAGGTAAAAAAAGAAACTCCCATTTTAAACGTAATATTTTGCATTATTCTCATGTCATTTTACACAGATATACAGGTGCAGATCAAAAAATTAGAATATCGTGAAAAAGTTCAATATTTTTTGTCACTCATGTCTGAAAGTGAAACTCATATATTAAATAGATTCATTACACATAGAGTGAAATATTTCAAGCCTTTATTTCTTGTAATTTTGATGATTATGGCTTACAGCTAATGAAAACCCAAATTCAGTGTCTCAGAAAATTAGAATATTACATAAGATCAATAAAAAAGGATATTTTAAACAGAAATGTCAGCCTTCTGAAAAGTATGTTCATTTTAATGCAGCGTGGCATGGAGGCGATCAGCCTGTGGCACTGCTGAGGTGTAATGGAAGCCCAGGTTGGTTTGATAGCAGCCTTCAGGTTGTCTGCATTGTTGGGTCTGGTGTCTCTCATCTTCCTCTTGACAATACCCCATAGATTCTCTATGGGGTTCAGGTCAGGCGAGTTTGCTGGCAAATCAAGCACAGTAATACCATGGTCATTGAACCAGCTTTTGGTACTTTTGGCAGTGTGGGCAGGTGCTAAGTCCTGCTGGAAAATGAAATCAGCATCTCCATAAACCTTGTCAGCAGAAGGAAGCATGAAGTGCTCTAAAATTTCCTAGTAGATGGCTGCTTTGACTGTGGACTTCAGAAAACACAGTGGACCAACACCAGCAGATGACATGGCACCCCAAATAATCACTGACTGTGGAAACTTCACACTGGACTTCAAGTAACTACTCTCCACTCTTCCTCCAGACTCTGGGACCTTGACTTCCAAATGAAATGCAAAATTTACTTTCATCTGAAAAGAGGACTTTGGACCACGGAGCAACAGTCCAGTTCTTTTTCTCCTTAGCCCAGGTAAGACGCTTCTGACGTTGTCTCTGGTTCAGGAGTGGCTTGACACAAGGAATGCGACATTTGTAGCCCATGTCCTGGATTCGTCTGTGCGTGGTGGCTTTTGATGCACTGACTCCAGCCTCAGTCCACTCCTTGTGAAGCTCCCCCAAATTCTTGAATGGATTTTGCTTGACAATCCTCTTAAGGCTGCGGTTATCCCTGTTGCTTGTGCACCTTTTCCTACCACACTTTTTCCTTCCACTCAACTTTCTATGAATATGCTTGGATACAGCACTCTGTGAACAACCAGCTTCTTTAGCAATGACCTTTTGTGGCTTACCCTCCTTGTGGAGCGTGTCAATGACTGTCTTCTGGACATCTGTCAAGTCAGCAGTCTTCCCCATGATTGTGTAGCCTACTGAACTAGACTGAGAGACCATTTAAAGGCTCAGGAAACCTTTGCAGGTGTTTTGAGTTAATTAGCTGATTAGAGTGTGACACCATGAGTTTCCAATATTGAACTTTTTCACAATATTCTAATTTTATGAGACACTGAATTTGGGTTTTCATTAGCTGTAAGCCATAATCATCAAAATTACAAGAAATAAAGGCTTGAAATATTTCACTCTATGTGTAATGAATCTATATAATATATGAGTTTCACTTTCTGAAATGAGTGACAAAAAATATTGAACTTTTTCACGATATTCAAATTTTTTGAGCTGCACCTGTAAATTATTTTATCAGTGAATAGCCAATAAAATACTCAAACAAGCTGTAAGCTGCGTCTCACTAGAACATATCCTTTTTATTCAATGTCAGTTTTCCAAAAGACACAGCATAATAGCATGCAGCATAAGAATAACCGACCTATAGTTGACTGCTTGTGGAAAAGGTTGCCTGTCTTGCATTCTCAAAAACCAAAACATTAATAACCGCGTCTTTATGTCATAGAGAATGTAACTAATGTGTGTCATGTACAGAGAAATTGTAAGCTACTGACTGGGGAAACTGCTTGAAATGAATGTGGTGAATCACTAACATGCTAGGGATGTTAACTGTGGACACAGCATCAGTGAGGGAACATTAAAAGGGGAGATTCAGGTGCCTTCTGACTATCTTAAGTTGCTTCTATATATACTGTATATATCCCTCTGTTTGTCGTACGGTAGACAATGAAAGAGACATTCAGCCTAACACAACTTCAAGGTTTGTCAATCAGGTAGGTAAGCACAGGGCATTATCAGCCAATGAGACCTAATGGAATGTACGCGTATACAGAGGACATTAAAAGTCAGCATTACTAGAATGTTCTGTCTGAAAATAACAGTGAGAGTGGATGATATGACAGCAGTGGTATGGCGCACGTGGGCTGCAGACTGGAGACTGAGGCCAGCCCAGACAGCGCCAAGCTAATCAATAAATCACCCTCAAAAACCCTGCCTGATTCATCCCTGACCATCTCTACCTTTACAAAATAAGAGCTCTGCATCACTAAGCCATCGACTTTGGCTCCTCTGGTGACACTTCCCGATCCTACTGCTAAGGCAGTAAAATATAAAAAACAAACAACAACAAAAAACAACAACTGAAACAATGTGTGACAATAGGCTTTGCAGGTTTTAGTGGGTACATATGTTCTTAAGCGACCCCTGTCAGCTTAACCAATCTAAACAAAGGTGGAGGTGTTAGGAAGAGAGTGCAGCACTGCTGGATTCATAGAAAGGCAATAGCTGCTTACTGAGAAAAGCTAAGCTGGTTCCTGGAAAAAGGTGGAGCTGCAATTCAAAACAGCACTTTCATTAAACGGCCCTCAAGACAAAATCTAAAGGGAACAATACAGAATGAAGATGGAATGTTATATTAATGTTATTTAGTAGGTGCTGTAAAATTATAGTGGAGATGAAACCTAATTAGATAAATAATTAATTGTACAGCTGTATTACTTTATATGGTCTTATATCATAAAATAGTTAATAAAACATTAGTTAGTGTTGCCATCCAATGCCACTTGAAGTTCAACATAAAGCTCAACATTACCACTATCATTTAACAACTATTTAAAACCTAAACTTTTAGGGAGTACAAAGAACCAAATGCATAAAATCTGAAAATTTAAAAACATTTTATTTAAAAAATAAAGTTGAAGAAAAAGAAAAATTGAAGAATTAAAGGTCAGAATAAATTACATTAAGAAATAAAACTTCCTAATAAACCATTTGTACCATTAACAAAGTTCAACAAAGGTAGGGAAGAAAGAATTAAAAAAATTATAATGAAATGAAAAATATAATTTCATGTAAGTTTTGTAAAACATCAAAATGTATTAAATAAATAAGGGAAACTTGAAATTATGCATGAAGACAAATAGGGGATAAGACAAAAGTTTATTAAATCTTTGTATTAAAACCTATTATTAAAAAAAATTTATTTAAAGATTTCCTTCATGTTTTAAATAAGAATCCATAAATTATTTGTATATTTATATTTATATGGGCACTTTGAACACTCCATTAAAGCAATATCAAAGCAGTTGAAAGTAGAAAAATAATTGTCAAATAATTTTTAACTGACAGGGGTTTGCCTTTGACCTCTCCCAAAATACAACCAATTGAACAGAAGAAAGAAACATAGAAAATTTTACCCTTAAAATAAATATGGATTTACAGTTCTGTCTCATTAGAATTAGTTTTTACTGAACTGTGATATATCCATGTAGCTTTAAGCCATATTTGCATAAATATTAGAACACTGCTGAATTATTCTTCAGATTTTTCATAAATATATTTTACAGTCATTAACAATTGTCTATTTAAAATGCATTTATTTTTTGCATCGAATAATTTTTTTCAAACCTGCCCTAAAAAAAGAAAGAAAAATCCACAATTTATTTCTATTCTTAATCTGTATCAAAAGAAATTGCCGAGCTTGGCAGTAACAGTGCCATCTTGGCAGCTTAGCAGTGCCATCCTTCTAGCACTTGGACTTTATAACAAAAAAGAACATACTAAAATAAAAGAGAAAAACAACCTGGCTAAATGCCTGGCTTTCATTATCTAGCTGCAACAATACAAAGGTACATTAAAACTCAATAATAATCATCTTAAAATATAATAAAAGTGAGTTATTATGGCTTCTCCTTTTATTTAAACGATAATAAGAGGAATTAAGGTCACATGTAGTATTGAAAGTATTCTGTAAAAAGAATCAATTTCTTTCATAAGATGCATCTTATTTAGAGAGAATGAATGTAGTTACCAGCCCCTGAGGTCCTTTATTATCTTTAAATATAATTATGTGCCTTTATTATTATTATTATTATTATTATTATTATTATTATTATTATTATTCTTGAATTCAAATTGCAGCAGTGCTCGACATTCTATCCTGGAGGCTCTATTGCCAGCTTTAGAATGAGCAGTTATGTGCTATTTTTAGTGGAGAACAGTGGGAAAAACACTCAGCTACCTGCAAGATACTGAAGAGTTTAAAATGGAGGGCAGGGAAGCAGTGACATCACCAGCCCGAAGTAGAAGCTTTACTTAAGAAATGCAGGCCGTATTTATAGCACATATTTCTAACACACACGCCAGCACTCTCTCGCTCTCTCTCTGTCTCTGTCTCTGTCTCTCTCTCTCTCTCACACGCACGCACGCACGCACAGAAATAAATCTAAATCTAGATTTCTCAGTCTCCCTCCCTAAGAGGAAGAAGAATAAAGATTAGCTGTACATTTGACCATATTTACTCTGAGTAAACATCACTTTAGTGTACAGCAGAATTTCAAAGATTCAGACCGACCACTCAACCAAATGGATATGAAACCCGGAAGTAACATGTACAATTGCACCCTATTATTAATGGTACAAAAATGGGAGCAGTAATTGAAAGGAAGTGAGAACATTTATAAGGGAAAATGACAAATGAACATTTCATATCACCACTGCTGAAGAACATAATGTGAGGAAATCAACCATGTTTGATATAAAGAGGGAGAGCAAAATTATACTGTTCACCAAAAGAGGCCATGTATAGGGGGGCCACTGAAAAGGGTCATATATTTCAGAGATCTGAAGTAAACAAAAAAAGTAATGAATGTTCTAATAAGATCCAAGTTACTGCTTGATTGTTGCTTTTTAGGTTAAAATATGGATTATGATACAAAATCATATTAATTTAGTTTAAAAAGTTTAAGTTTGTGGTTCCTGTCAATAAAGCACTCAAACTCTTAAAATCCAGTCATTTCAGACTTCCAAATGACCCCCATTCCCGATGCGTTCGTATCTCATAAATTCTGCACTGCAGGTCATCCCAAGGCTTCACAGTAATCCAAGTGACTTTTGACTTCTGTGTGACCAAAGTCATATTTGAGCAAAATAGTCTTGTCCTTGTTGTGTTGTTTGGGAAAAAGAAAGAGGAAGAGAAATAAAGATAGAGAAACAGAATATGTTAATAATATTTATTATTATTGTTCGTAGTAATAGTAGTAGAACCATTTTTATTATTTATAATATTATTACACAAGTTATTTGTAATTTTTTTGTTTTGTTATTCTTGTTACTGTTCTTTGCCAGTATAATTGTAGAAGAGATAATTGTAACTGCCAAGACAATATAACAAGCTTTGGCAATATGAAGTGTACTATAGTCTACAGTATATCAGACCAATAAAACATTTAAACTGAACATTGAATGAATTTAGATAAAGAAAGATAGAGAGAAAGCAAGCAGAAACGGCAAGAGGGAAGGGGTGGGCGTAAAAGTGCAAGTCAGGTTTGAAAAGGTAAACAGAGATGTGTACAATGCAACGGTGATTTTCTGAGAAGGACCCAAACGCAGACCACAGGTAGCAGGCAAAAATGTAGTTTATTCATGGTCCAAGATCAGTAGCCAGGTTGAGACGGTACAAAATCCAAATCCAAAAGAGTAGTAAAAATAAAGAGTCAAATAGCAAGAGTCAAAAAACCAGAATGACACGGAAAACAAAACAGAAGGAAAAGGCAGGCTCGAAGTCGTACAGAAGGGTTGTCTCAAGAATCTCAAATAACACAGCCTTACAAAAAATCGGCAGAATTAATTGATCAACGTTCTGACAGAGATTACAAGTGGAAGGCAGACTATATACACCAGGGAAGTAATGACACGAAAAGGAATCAAGTGTGGGTGGGAGGAGTAACGAGCTAGATACAGGTGAACACAATAGGAAACATTAATTAAATAACGAGAGGGAACAGAAGACACGGACTGGAATGCACGCAAACACATAGATAACACACGGCCAGGAATTAGCAGGTAAACGAGTGCACAGCACGACAGGTGGATTCTGAAGAGAGTGGATACAGCTGAAGAGAGTTTAAGGAATAACAACGAATAGAGCAGAGATAGAAAAGCTAAGGGAGAATGACAGCTGCAGTGCGAAGCAAGAGAGTGATTAGTAATTAAGTGACGTTAGTACACTTAGTAAATTCTAAATCTCCTACGTTAGTAAATGTGATTCGTTAGTTATCTACACATTAATCTATTAGTTATCGTTAGTATATAAATATAAACACACAGTTATTATTGTTAGTTGGATGCGTATATGTACAATAATAGTTAAGAAGAAAGGAAACGAGACTTGAAATACAGGGAAAAACCTGCATGTACCGAAATGTGCAAACACGAATACAGGAAGTGTATTCTACGATAACATGGAAACGTAGACAGACAAGGGAACTGAAGTGGAGTGTCAAATGGGAACGTAACCAGTAATACTAAAGAATACAAACAAACACATATAAGGAAAATAATAAAGTAACAGAAAAATAAACAGAACACAATACACAAACAAACAGAACCATAACAAACGAATGCACAGTATAAACCCAGTGTGATGGCTGTAAGTGGAGAACAAAGTAGTGGATATGGGCCATGTAATGTAGGTCCCAAAATAAGGCAAATCAAGACATTATTTAGTCCTCTGTGCATAATACCTGGAGAATCCTTATGCTGGATAGCTAGACAGACTGCCCAATGACATTTGTTCATTATCAAATACACTTCAATATGTTTCAATTTCATAAAAACCCATTCTCAAGCTCCACCTTTTATGAACACAAGCCCCGAAAATGTAATGAATGTTCATTGTAATGAATGAAATAAAATGGTTACTGTTCTTGAACCACTTTGACAACAGGCATAATCCTGGTCTCCTGGTTTTTTCTCACCTAATATATATTTTTTAATATGTATTTATTATTTTTTTGACGTGATAAGGATATCGACTTTACTGTGATTTGTGTTGTCTATGGATTCTAAGAACACATAGAGCGTACAGAATTGTCGTTTTGATCTAGCCTGTTTTGTGTCATGTTACAAAATAAGGAACCATTGTTGCTAAAATATTGGAATTGTAAAATATTTTATAGAGATAGAATAGTGAGTTTATCACTTTCAAATGGTATATAGTGTTACCAGATTGATTGAATTTCACCGTAAAAAATACACAATGAATGGAAATAAAATAAACTGGGCCAGTGCTAGTTATGGGGTTAAAAAACAAATGTGTTTTTGTGTTTAACTTTTCAGGTCAAAGTACCTTTAATTACTGAAATCGATAATAAATTATTACGTTGTAGCCATTAGATTTTTTTTAAAAATGGTTCAAAACTGTCACCCTCACACAAATACTTAACAATGTCCTCAGCCAAAATGTATAGAGTAGCATTATCTCATAATAGCATATAAATAGGGTAATCATTTTTTCTAAAGCATGTAATCCACAGGGAGTGCATTACAATCAATATTCTTGTGGAGTCCCCTTAGGCACTAGATAAGTACAATAACAACGTATAGCCTACAATTAGTGGTTAACTGTGACCCTCATAAAAGCAATTCATTTTCCTAAAAGATGTAGAGGAAGGGAAGTAAACATGGACAGAATGCCAAACAAAAAAAAAAGTCTGAGGGACCAAGTGCACCAGTATCCACCTGATACACTGCACACAAATGGATCCCTTGTCATGGTTCGTGAGTTATTACTTCTTTTTCCGATGCAATTCTCGTTTTGTTTTCAGATTTTTTCCATGTTCTGGTCCGGGGTTTGCTTTCTCCGTGCTTGGTATTCGTTTCACCTGTGCTTTTACCGGCGGGGTATTTAAGGTCCTCACTTCCGCTTCCCCGGTGCTTCTTTGCCATTAATTTGTACATTGAGCCAGGTATAGCCAGGTTTAAGCGACCTTATTAACGATATTAACATGTTTTATGTTCACGAGTAACTTGCTTAGCTTTATACAGGTATAGAATTGTTTCCCCTGTTAGCATTCTGCACTATTTATTTTTGTGCTGTTCTATTCGAGTTCGCCCTATTTTCGTGGGTAGATTTACTTTGGCTGTTTAGCTGTCAGGAATTAGGTCCTGTTTTTTTTCTCGTGTTAATTCCATCTTATTAGTCCTCACTTGTGTGGGTGACTTGTCTGATCCCACCCCCACTAGTGAGTAGCTTGTGGCCAAGACAATTATGAGTTGACAAACTTGTTGTTAACATGGTTTTAAAGCATGGGCCAAGCAGAAAGTTGTGTTACATAGTCATTCTATAGACTGCAGTAATGGACTAAGGTTCAGACCACCTGAGACATGCAAAGTGAAATGGGGCAGTTGATATTCTACAATAACATACCATTTCTAGTATCTCAGTTTCTATTCCAGATTTGTGGACCTGGAGATGGAAATTCCAAATTCTGCAGTGCTGTCACAGCTCAGGAAGGTGCTGTGTGTCAAGGGTTTAGAGGCACAGCTCTCTTGATCAGGGAACATGGCAAAAGCCCGTCAAAACACAAAAAAAGTTACAGTGAAACTGATTTAAAACCATGATGCACTCCAAAAGAAACCACATTTCTTTCAACCAGATTCTTTGAATCCACATTTCTTTCAACCAAATTCTTTGAGGCTGTTAGGGTTTTTGTACAATGGCCAAGACATCCAAAGCAATGTAACATTATATATTACAAATCGGAAGACACAACCCAAAAAAACAAACGCAAGTACAAAAGCAACTACACAACACAACTGCAAAATTTTAAATACACAATGACATTACAGAAACGCGCTGCATTTCAGAAAAACGGAAGTGTTTGCTTACGACCAAAATACAGGTGACATCAGCAGCCATCGTTGGATCCACAGAACTGTCGTTGGATCGAGAGTAGGTCTATCCTAGACCGGATTTATCTTTATGTTCAGTTCTTTTAGTCATAAAATTTCCCAAGTATGTTTGATTAAGAAGGTAGCTTATATGCTGTATCTGCACCTGTCTTTGGTGTGGTGTATAGGCTACAAATAAACACATCATCACATGTAAGACAACACACAAAGTATATTTATTGACACGTCCCATTTGTAATGTGTTTTGTTTGCTGCACGATAAGCTCCAAGATCGTATGGCAGAACTATGGGATCAGAATCTACAACATGGACTATCCTATGGCTAAACCTTTTTTACGATCAACAATTCATCCACATTGATTGCCTTTGGATCACATACCCTAGGCTATACAATTAAAACAGGCGATCACCAAAGACTTTTAAATAAAAATAAAAAACTAATTAATGATTTATTAGACTTTATTGGACCATTTTAATGAAATATTCACTGATATGTGCCGTCTGTTCATATCTTATGAGTAGCTTATTTGTTACTTTTGCTGGATGCCCCCTTTTAACTATTGTATGTCTTTTGCAGATATTCTCAATTTGTTGCATCACATGCCATACTTTTATTAAATCTATTAGACACCACACCGATACGATTTGTTTGTCGGACAAGGATGTATGTTGTTTTCTTCACTCCCTGATGAAGGCCACTGCTTGTAGTTTTTAATGGTTGTATATGTACTAAACTGTATGTAACTAAAAGCTAAAAGCTCATAAAAGAGAGAAGGTGCTACTGATGAAGTAGCTACCCCCCAGCTCAGCTATCTTGTGGTGTTTTTCCTTGTTCAGTATTTAGTTAACCTTATTCTGAACATTTGTTTTGAATTGGGATGTAGAGACGGAATTGTTTGTGGAATAAGTAACAACAGCAGACCATATCTTGTCAATCATAGCTAACTTGCAGGGCCGTCTTTTGGGGGAAGGTAACTGCTGTGATCGCCCCAGGCCTCGCACCTCACAGGGCCCCGCGATGAGAAGGGAAATTTATTTAAATAACAACAATTTCTTTTTTTCTTCTTTTTTATAAAATAATATTTATTTAAAATAGCCTATATATCTTTGTGAAGCACACCCAGACACACAGAAATACATTTAGCCTAAATGACATTCTGGAAAGTTGATGTTATGTGGGAAGTAGCTATAGGCTTACGTCCCTATGCTGCATAGCTACGTGCAGCTATGAAATTTTATAATTCCCTTAAAGTTTTTTTTTCGAGTCGGGTGGCAATGACATATTCCACTGTTTTTCCCCGTGTCGATTCACACATGATTCATTATTTTTTTTCGGCGCAACCTAACAGTGATGTGTGTCCGGCTCATCAGCGCCACTTTTAGAAGTTGCCAAAATCACACATTATCTTTAAGAAGTGGATTAATGGTAAATTAAAACAATATTTACTGATATATTTATGTTTATTTAGGTTGTAAAGTTAACCCCACGCTAATCTTGCGATGGGACGTTTTTTAAACAGTCATTGCACAAAACTCCTATCAGATTGCTTGTAGCTAGCTAGATTACATTACAGAGAGGTAGGTCCGTACACAGTAGCTACATAACTCTTTCGCCCCTCATGGGAAAGATTATGTAAAACAAACTCAACCATGTGAAGTAACGTTATTGCAGCCAATTAAATTAATTTGACAGCTATTCTCACTGATACCGATGTCTCCTATGAAATCATTTATTTGTTCAGCTAGCTCGCTAGTAGATAAGACATCTAAATGAAAATGATAATTCAAATTGCATGGAATGCTCTTCTTATTTTAGCTCATAGTGTTGTACTTCCTAGTTCCTATCAATGGTTTTACATCTCTGGTTTCTATCTTTGAGAAAGATTTGGAAACAAAGTTAACGTTGGCTTTTTTTTTTGCTTTTAATGTAAAAGTGGCGCTGATGAGCCGAACACACATCGCCGTGTTAGGTAGCGCCAAAGAAAAAATAATTTTGTGTGTGAATCACAAGTGAATCATGTGTAAATCTCAAAATTCTGTACGTTAATCCAAGCAGATCAAGCGTGTCCTTCCATCGCTAAATGTAGATTCGCCAGTTTGCAAGCCAAGCTTTTGATTTGTAAATGTGAACATTGGAAACATATCTGAAAATGTTATTTGCATTTGTGAATATAATTTTTGCATTCATCCAAATGATGATTTATGAAACACAAATTGAGAGGTGTTTGTGTGTGGATGGCAAACACACATTTGTGGATTATACCTACGAACACAAATTGAGAGGTGTTTGTGTGTGGATGGTAAAAATAATTGTGGACTATACTTTTGTGTTTGTTTATTTTTGGTAGAAATCTACCTCCATAAAGTTCTGGTAGGTGTGACTTGCTGCGATGCATCTCTTAATATGCTGCCTGCTTTTTACCTCACTTTACAATGAAAATGCAAGTGTTCAACATTGTGAACTTTTGAAATAGAACCATCTACAATTCATGGTTCATAGCTATGATCGTACCACAACCCACAGTATTATTGTTTAATTTGAATTGGGCAAATTAAGCAAGTTGTTATGTGTGGCGAGTTGTTATCGTTAATTACAATATTTTAATTCAAGGGCAGAGTAATGGCATAGCCTACTAATTCTACAATTGGTCGGTTGTATATGGTTGGTTTGTGCGATGTCATAGCCTGTAAATCCTTTGTTCATAGTTATATAATAGATACTATTTAAGCCTATGATGGGTTATCTATGATGTCATTGCGTTAACAGCTGGGCCCCGCATAGGTTGACTCGTCCCGGGCCCCACCCACCCATGAGACGGCCCTGCTAGCTTGTAACGTATATAATACTATACAATTGTTTTTCTCAAATACAACATCATATTACATTGTTATATTAATTTGATACAGAAGATACCCAAATTTGGCCATCTAGCTACCTAGTTAGCTGGATAGCTAGAGGTAATATTACTTCTGGGTCCAACAGAAAATACTGCAACTCCACGTCAATTTTTATCCCCTTGAGTAACTTCACCCATTGAGGAAATGCAAATCCAAGATTGACTCAGCTTCTTCAATGCGCCCTGCAGGCTTGTTGTTTGGTTTTGTTGTGTACATCTGCTTCTTCACATCTGCCACTGCAGTAGTTAGCTGGCAACAAATTATCTGCTGAAAGAGAAGGCTCTGTAACCAGACCTACTCCTCCCCACACAGAAACGTCCCAATCACGTCATAGAACAATAAATGCACAAAAAATCTCCGCTCTCGATCCAACTACAGTTCTGTGGATCCAATGGTGGCTGGTGCCACCTGTATTCCAGTCATAAGCAAAAACTTCCTCTGTCGTTTTTCTGAAATGCATCGTGTTTCTGTATTGCACGTGTTTCTGTAGTGCATCGTGTTTCTGTAATGCACGTGTTTCTGTAGTGCATCGTGTTTCTGTAATGCATCGTGTTTCTGTAATGCATCGTGTTTCTGTAATGCATCGTGTTTCTGTAATGCATCGTGTTTCTGTAATGCATCGTGTTTCTGTAACGCATCGTGTTTCTGTAACGCATCGTGTTTCTGTAATGCATCGTGTTTCTGTAATGCATCGTGTTTCTGTAATGCATCGTGTTTCTGTAATGCATCATATTTATGTAACGCATCGTGTTTCTGTAACGCATCGTGTTTCTGTAATGCATCGTGTTTCTGAAATGTTGTTGTGTTTCTTCATTTTTCAGTTACTTCGGAATTTGCAGCTGTTTTGCAATTTGCTCTTGTGTTTTTCTTGTCCTTGTGTCTGAGATTTATTTTCTTGCTTCACAATTTTGTATTATTATTATGATTTTTTTTTTTTGCATTTTCATATTTGTATTCGTGTGTTTCCAATTTGCATTCATGTTGTGGTAATCTTGTGTTTCTTTGTATGGCTCGGCCACTATAATTGACCCCAAGCAAGTCTGCACACTTGACCTAACAAAGCTCCCTCTGGACTCAATTCCAGGATTTGACAAGAACTGTTCTTTTGAAATCATCAGTTACAAACTATTAGCCCAAGAAAACAGCACTGCAATGGCACTAGCAGTTTAAAGTTTACTTTTTATTTTCATTTGATTTCAGTTCACCTGTGGAATCCATTTCATTTTTTTATTAGCTGACTCCAGCTGCAAACCATTTATTAATGATTTGTGCATGTGATACAACTGCACTTTTTAAAATTGATTACAATAAAAAAACAGATCAAAAAACAAGAACAATATAGCACAATACTATAAAATCTGCTATTGCCACATGCCTGTGGTTCTAATAATCATGCAGAATGCAGAATGTGACAGCATGGGAGCATTTCTGTCCATCAGTGTTAAGTGGCAATTTCCATCAATGCAGATGACTAGGGAGGTGTGTGTCATGTGATAACTGTCGAATATGTGTGATCAAAGAAGACTGTCAGAGGGAGGACCGAAATGCAGGTAAGACAAATGCTTTTAAAAACTCTACATATAAATTATGCTAATCATTTTATTAGCTTATATACTTATACTGAATATTCCTTTCAACAAGCAAAAGTCGCAATTCATATTCAATGTGTGGGAACTTTACGTTCTCTATGGAAAGTAAGAAACCCAAAACTGAGACCTCCCCCACCTTGCAACAAACACAGTACCTGGTGAAGGTGATCCATGATACATTGCCTCTGTGCCAATGATTGAAAAGATCAAGCAATACGTTCACATGGAGAAAGCCTTGTCAAGACCTGTGGGGGCATGATTGGGGATGAATGCCTTATTGTTCTCACAGAAATGCCATATTAAAAATTACAGGAAGGAAAAAAAAAATGCCTTTCCTTTCTGACTTTGTTATTCTCTCTGAAAATAAATATCTGTGAGTGAAACAGACACTGTAATAGATGCCCAAATTTGAAATAGATGCCCTAAAATGCCCTAGATGCCCTAAAAGAGGACAGGAAGTGTACCACATGCTACAAGAAAGTCTCTAACCATTTGCTGACTACTGTTAGCCTCCATATTTATTATTAACTTTTTAATCTCCTATTTTATACTTTCCTCCCAATTCAAAAAGCCTAATGGCCATTGTTGTAAAATTCCTCAATTTGTCATGGTTCATGGGTTATTGTTTTCTTTTCTGTTGCGGTTCTCATCCTGGTTTTCCGATTGAGAATCTATCGGATTTTGTCCGCGTTCCGTTCCTAGTTTTGGTTTTCCCCCTCTCGTTATTCGTTTCACTTGTGCTTCTACCTGCAGGGTATTTAAGTTTCTCGCTTCCCCGGCGCTTCTTTGTCATTCGACATTGCATTGAGCAGGTATAGCCAGGTACTAGCGACCTCGTGATATTACATTACAGGCATTTAGCAGACACTTATCCAGAGCGACTTACACAATTTTTTAGCATATTAAACGCTGTTTATGTTCACGAGGGACTTGCTATTTAGCTTTATTTCAGGTATAGGTATTATTCCTCCAGTTAGCGTTCTGCACTATTTATTTTGTCCTTTGCTGTTCTCTCTGAGACAGTTGGTTTTTGTTGTTTTGTTTTGGTTTTACACTCTTCTGGCCGTTCGAACTTATGTGCCGAAGGTGATCTTTTCTTTGCTAAGTTTCCCGTTTTGGCTCGGGAGTTTTAGTTTGTGTTTCACTGGTTATTTGAGTTCGCCCTATTTTAGTGGGTTGATTTTTGTTTGGCTGTTTAGCCACAAGGAAGTAGTTTTCTGTCTTTTCTTTCTTGCATTTATTTTGTTATTCCCTTTATTGGTCCTCACTGCATGAGTGACTTGTTCTGATCCCCCACCTTTGTGTTTGATTATCCGCCACTAAAAACCATTACAAATTTCCTCCAAAATTTCCCTTCTAAACAAAAACACAGCACCCTGGGTGACACCACAGCCAATTATGAGCCATTCTGCTAATTAAGGTGTTGGAGGAGCTTCAGGAATCCCTCTGGTGGGTCATGAAGGGACTGGAGTGGGGGTTGAAGGTTGCATCAGATTCCTTATGTGTCTTGTGCTATGCCTATGGCAGTACGCCTATGGAGGACTGTAAATTGGAACAGCACTGCAGTGTGTAACCCACTTTCCCAGTAAACACCTGGGAGGAGGCGTCTGCAATATGTCGTTTCTCACAAGCTGGCTCAATCTATGGTCCAGGCTGCTGTCAATCAATGAGTCAACCACTGTGAACAAATGTGTTCACAATACATGCACATTCACACATGTACTGTATGCAGGAAAATACACCCACATCATTAAACACACACACAGGGCCGTCTTATCACAATCGGCTACGAGGGCTGTTGGCCAGGGGCCCCACACTTTAGGGGGCACAAAATTGCCCAAAAATGTAATTATTATTAATAAAATAAAATAAATTATGTTTAAAGACATACTCAGTGATATGACATCACATGCATTACCATTGTTTTTATGTTGCGTTCTTTGTCTTTTTGGCATGCCGTAGTAGCGGCATGTCACCATGTAAAAATGTGAAGGGCATGCCACTGAGCCACATCTGCTGTGTACCAATGTAAGTTAGCTAGCAGAAAACAGAAAGTTACAGAAAGTAAAAATAGCAGAAAGAAAAGAAGATGAGTTAAAAAGAACAAAATGCACAAATGTTAATGTGCACACACAGACACAAAAAATCTAATATGCAAGCACTTGCACACACTCACAGACACTCACACATAGTTTACACAGACCAGGGTTTAGGTCTGTTGGACCCACTAATGATTTTTCATTTTGTTTCGTTCCAAACAAAAGTGGTATAATAACATTTACGTTCCAGCGTTCAGCCCACAAATGGATAGAATAACGGTTAGAATGAAATGTAAAAACCGGTTAGTAATGTTCTCATGATGACATCACAATTCTGCCTAAACAAGAAAAGTGCAACGAAACTGTGTAAGTGTTCTCACAGAAACAGTAAACAAGCCTAAAATTCACAACAATTTAATTACCGGTGCACCTTGCTGAAAGGTGATTTCTATGGAGACAACAGGCCTACAGCCACCATTGACAAATTATTTCATAGCCTTGGGCATTAAGGGTGGTGGGGGTGTTGCAGCACTCCCTAGCATGTTGATATGGCAGTTGTTTCAGTTCTCTGTAAAACTTATAAACAGAGAAAATTGCCGGAAGTTGACAAAGTGTGCAAAGGTCATCCCTATTGGGGTAGTCTAACTATATTATTATTTTATACTATGCTATTATGCTATCTTTATCATTTAACTGATGACAAAAATATCCCTGAATGTGTTTCCAATACCCTATCCTTTTTAAAAATATGCTTACTCTACCATTTTAGCACACAGTGAAAACAATGGTTTTGATTTTTATCATGAAGCTGCACAAAAAAATCCAGTACTTAATTTCAAAATACAGTAGTGTAATGAAAATGAAATATCAGCCAAATAATAAAAAAACACTTTATATAATATCAGCTATAATGGCTCCCATCAGGGTACATATTTCCGGAGAAATATAAATAGTTTGTGAAAACTAAGCTTTTGTGTTTACTCAAATACATGACGAAAATGAAAAAGAAAGTAGCCTACTGCTTGCCCTTTCTCGTCTATGTCTTCTATATTACCAATAATGACAAATAGTTTCCAGGGCGTGACATGTAATGGATTGGACTGCCGCCTGTGGTTTGAAAGGAACAAAACATAACATTATGAACCAGTTATTAATCGGCTTACATACTCTTAAAATAGCATTTTCTCTTCCAGAACACTTGAAAGTGATTTTGTTTTTGGTTTTGTTCCATGAAAAATTTCACTTCTTTGTTTCATAATTTTTTTCCCCCAAACCATTTCTCATCCCTGACACACACACACATACACACACAATAGAATGCAACTCAACAAGTTAGCGCTGTATACCAGGGAAACTCGATTCTATAAACAATAAACTTAAATTCCAAAAAAGTTGGGACAGTATGTAAAATGCAAATAAAAGCAGAAAGCAGTGATTTGTAAATTATATTTTACATACTGTATATTTAATTGAAAATAGTAAAAAAAAAAGATATTTAATGTTTGACCTGATCAACTTTATTGATTTTTGTAAATATATGCTAATTCCGAATTCGATGCCTGCAACACGTTCCAAATAATTAAAAAAAGACTGGGAAGGTTGTGGAATGTTAAAAAAACACCTGTTTGGAACATTCCACAGGTAAACTGTAATGGGGTCGGGTTCGGAGAACCAGATGTGACAGAGAAGGGATCTAAAAGTTATCCACGAAATGTGAATAACCGCTAATAAAGAAAGGAAACTTCGAAACAGAGCAGGGGAAATAAAGCGACGGGAACAAAACTCCCGGCGTAGAGCCAAAATATTAACAAACCGAGAAGTGGGCGATAGGCTCGTGGACTCGAGCAGAGAAATAAAATGAACAGGAAAAAATAATCCCAGCATAGCCAAACAAAAGACAACCCAGAGATGTGGGCAAGGACTCGTAGACTCAAGCAGAGGAATAAAAGGAAGAAAGGGAATTACCTCTGGCTCTGTATACAACAAAACAGCATTAAATAAAGAGGTAATAGTGAAAATGGTAACGAAGGTGAACTGTCTCAGCGAACAGAAAGGAAAAGCAGGGCGAGGAACAGAAAGTGCAAAAGAGAAAACAAAATCCTAAAAAGGAAACTCTAAAGCAAATAAAGGCAAGTCCCACGTTACTTTATAGCAGAGCTTTAAAGTAATGTGGTCACCTTGTACCTATAGCCTACCTGTTACTGGCTTTGTGGGAATGAACGATAACACAAATGCACCGGAAGAAGAAAGCACTGAGCTTTTATAGCCAGCAGGAAACTTAAAACAGGTGCGCCGAATAAGTGCCAGGCGGCGGAGAAAACACGGCACGGGCGGTGGAAAAGTAACACAAGAGCGCCCTCTCGCAACTCCGAGGGCAAGCGTCTGCAGAGCTAGAGAGAAGGCTGCCAAACCATGATGTAAACAGGTGAAGCTATCATGACTGGGTATAAAAGGAGCATCCACGAAGGCTCGGGCGTTTACGAGCAAGGATGGGTCGACGCCATCATTTAGCACTGACCGAAAAATGTTAATAGAATATTCAGCTAACCATGTATAAGAGTATAAGATCAGGTTGTATTTAACCTTTCATGACGCATGTTGGGCATAATTGGAGTATGACCAATTTGACGATGACCAGAATATGGATCTTTATTCAGAATATGGTGTAAATGTGGTCACTGTGTGCAACTCTTGCACGTTTGCTTGCTAACAACACTTTAGCTACCGTTTAATTTTTTTAACAGGCCATATGTTAATACTCACCTTTATTTGGATTCTTAGATTTACGTTTGTTGTCTTTGGTGGTTTGAATTTTTGGCTTGCAAAGCTCACAATGTGAGAAAATATTTTCCTTTCTGTTGAGTTAGTACAAAGAATTTGCTTAAATAGCTAGGGCAATAGTTGTTCCCCAGACAAGACGTGTATGTGAGCAAAGTCTTCTTTTTGCACACAGGGAGAACCACTATACCACTCAGCGGATAGGATCAGTGATGGATCCATGGATTGACCCAGCTTGTGAAAAACCAGAGAGGAGAAAATATTTGGTCTCTTCTCTCCTCTCTTTTAGGGTCAAAAGTAGTTGGTAGTTCCTGTAGTTAACTACACCTCAAAATGACAAAAAAAGTTATTATTAACTACTACAACCACTACACAAATTTTAATGTAGTTGAAGTACCAGCAAACTGCAAAAAAATGTAATTAAACTACCTGTTTAACTACATGTAGTTAAACTACTCCCAACACTGTCTCATGGTTTGCCTTGATAAAACTTCACAAGTAATACCACATGGGGATGGGGTTAATTGTCTCCTCGAACCCCCTTACCCCAGCCTGATAGCAGCAAGTCGAAGAAACACAAGAGTCCAAACATAAATAGCCTGGGCCAGGCTTGTACGCTGACAGATTAAAACATCTTTGATGTCTGCAGTACATCACTTGAAACTCCCATCCGGGTTTTAAAGCTAATAAGCTTAAATCTTCCAGCAGTCAAAGCCGTTCCTCTGCACAATTTTAATCCGGGCTTTGATGATACATTAAGTACTGAAAGGGAAAACATGCAAAGTTTCCCCTGAAACTTTTAAAGTGACAGTAGCCGCGAACTCAGCAGACCTGCGTGCTGAAAGACCTGAATAAAAGAACAGAGCCTCGAGTCCTCGCCCCATTGTCCCCCCAAATCTGTCTGATCTGTTTTTCACACGCCGCCCTGGACTGTTTTATGATGAGAAAAACGGACTAAATCTATAGCATTTTTTTTTTTTTTAACCAAGGAGCAGCTGTCGAGAAACACATCGAAAATGTCACAGCCCCTACCCTAATCATGTTTGTAACAGCTGCGTAGTCGGGGAAGGGGGTGGGGGGGGAGAGAGATAGGGAGAGAGAGGTGAGGGTGCTGATGGTTTTTAATGGAACCCCCCCCCCCCCCCCCCCCCCTTCCCCGACTACGCAGCTGTTACAAACATTTAAATATCAGGCATATTTCATATATATCAAGAGGTCTAATATTGCTACATTGTACAACAAACAAAAAAAACAACATGGAGGTCTGTTGGAAAGTCTGTTCTTCTGCAATGAGAGAATTTGTCGCAGGCTGTCTTTCCTGCTCAATTTATTGGATCCACGTTGTTGGGTGAGTGATTCTTCTGGGTGTTGCACCGACCACAAAACTCCACTGCTGACTGCATATGTGTTTACTCTGTAAGTACTACTAGTACTCCACTATGGTTGGCATTCATACATGCGCCAGACTGTGCTTATTTGCATATTAACTGGACTGAAACAAGTGTTTTTTTCCCCTGCTTCTTCCAGACCTGTACTGTGTGTGAAGTTGACCATATTCAGCACTACAGCTGAGGACTCAGCTGTATTTGCCATTAAAGTTGAACTTCCCTTAGATCCGTAATTCCACACAAGGATGCTATATCAGCAATTGCTTTAGTTGTTGATTACTGTTCCTTTGATAAGCTGATCCCAGTTAAGTTTATTCTTCTTCCCCACACCCTAACAAACCCCCTAGAAGACACATCCACTGAAATAGAGTACTGACACTAAGGGCTTCATTTATTAAGACCTTTAGCATGTGCAAAACCTATTAGCACACGGAAAACTAGTAACACAACCAATGATTGTTGCAAAACAAATACTATGACCAATCAGGCCCGATGAGTAGTACTGTATGTGAAATTGATCGTTCACAGCCAGAGCGGCAGAAGAATGAGTAACCATGCCAACGCCACGTTTACATCATCACTGTCACTGCCGTCGTTTGTTTGCAAACTTTGAATCTGGGGGATCTCGCAATCATCCACATCACTTACAAGATGCACACAGTGATGTCTGCATGAGGCATGACAGTGTGGTGAAGGAGCATAGTGCTCAAAACAATACTGTGCTCATGCACACAGATAAGAATAGCCACACACACACACACACACACACACATACACACACACACACACACACACACACACACACACACACACACACACACAATGACATGTTTCTTAGAACTGAAATCATTGATTTGTACAGTTTATTTAACAGAGACCATTATGTATAATTTAAAAGTTAGCAGTACCAGTTAGCAAGTGAGACAATTTACAATTGCAGTTAAAAGCACTGGAAAAAAACAATACCATCAATCTTCACTTAGCACTACAGCACAATACAATGCACTGCAATAGACACTAGTATGCACCACACACAACTACAGATACAGTGCGTCACGCTGTGAGGTAGCGTAAGCTAAGAAGTGCAAAGGTAAGGAAAATAAGGATCACTGTTCACAGGACCGGTTTGCCTTTTACCATGATTTTGTGTTTGCTATAAAATAATAAATTGTGCACACTTTTGCAGGTGACAAATGAATGGAAGCATGAATGTTTAGGATGCAGGTACTTATGGATGTGCTGGAGTACGTAATGGTGACGTCTTTTCCAGGTGACGGTGATGGCTTGCCCCAGGCTACTCATACTCACCCACGTGCAGCTACCCAGGTGTGGGGCAGTGTTTCCTCTGTGTATGAATGAGCGTTGTCTCTTACCTGCAGAGTTGGGGCAAGTTCTGAACTGGATGTTCAATGGCACCATCTGCCATTGAACATCCCCCCATGCAACTCCATTCCTGACTGTTCCTTACAGACGCCCCCTGACACCTCACTCCCCAGCCCCAAGTACACCTCTTTTACCCACTATGGAGTATCCCCTGCATGCAGAGATCACCAAAAAAACAGTAGAATCATGCGAGTGTGTGTGTGTGTGTGTGTGTGTGTGTGTGTGTGTGTGTGTGTGTGTGTGTGTGTGTGTGTGCAAGATGGAGGAAATCTTGGAAAAACTGTCAAAGGTAATTAAAAGGATAATTAAATATTTAATCTTTCTGCAGTTCAGCATTCATATGCGCTGAATCTACATCCACATCCCATTGACACCATTAACTTAAGAAATAATGTGAAAAACAGCATTACCATAAGACATTGCCCACTTAAATGAACATGAATAAAAACTGGAAATGTATTCTTCCTATAGCACAATAGCAATCACAGAAATAAGTGGATCCAAGTCGCAACATATATTATTACAAAGTCTGAAATAATGAACTATAAGGAGCAATGGTGTCACTGACTGAGAATAATAGGTTGACATATAAAATGTGTCTTGAGTTTGGGCATATTACAATTTCTCCTGATATTTAGACATTTTACCTTTTTTTCCAATGTCTACTATTTCAGTTCCCCCCCCCCCCCTCTTTCTGTCCCTTTTTTTTCTTCCTGAGATGAGAGGGGGAGCAGAGAAACGAATGAGAAAGTGCTCTGCCTCAGATTCCACTGTCATTTGCCTGCTAAAAAAATGCAACACACACAGAGAGCTGCTGTCTGGTTTCTATGGCAACTGGATGGCTATTATTGAACCTTGCCATTCATTATGAAAGGACTTTTCTTGACAGAGGGAGTGAGAAAGAGGGAGAGTGGAAGAGAACAGGGGAGAGAGAAAGAGATAGACAGAGAGAGAAAGAGCAAGGTGGCACAGTCACATTCTTTAGCTCACAGAAAAACTGTGGAAGGGGATTGAACATATTTATCTCTGTTTGTTGCCTTCTATTTCATATCCTCACTGTTTAACCGTCTTCTCAACCACAATTAATCCCAGCCAAGTGGGCAGAGGACGAGCGAGTGGCTCCGCGGTCAGGCACACAGTTGCCTCTCCCGGACTTCAGGAGGGAGCCAGGTAGAGTGCATCTGAGCAAATGTGTTCCTGTCCGCAGTTTGGCTCCATCTCCAACCCGATGTTTCCGAAAGGGCATTGCAGCATCCAGGTTGATGAGGCAGGGGGAGGGGGTAGGGGAAGGGGACAGAACCACAGGCGTCCAGGTTGATGAGGCAGAGGGACGGGACAGGACCACAGGCGTCCAGGACAGCACAGTGAGCGCTAGCTTTCCCCAGGGTGCAGGAGGGCATTCACGCAGACGAGAAGCGCGGTGATATCTCTGGGAACATCATTTCCCGTACCAGCGATCCGCGCACCTTCAGGCAGGTGGGGGGGGGGGGGGGGCAGGGGGCCATTAGTGGCCGTTATTCTCCCGCCCTCCTGCCCCGCCACCCCTCCCCCAGAGACTTCAAACAGAGGGGCCATTTTAACATTCTCCTCAGCACTGGGCAAAGGATTTGGCTGCAACGGCGTCTGACCCCAAACAAAGGAAGGTGCTTTTCGCTGTGCATCGGCGCGAGACAGAGAGCTTATTTACCGCAATTAGGTATATCTTAGGTCGCATTTACGGCACGCATCCCGCCCATCAGAAAATTCACACATCGGTGATGTCTGGTGGATCAATCTGTGTCTTTCCTTCATATTTATTAATCTAAAAAGTGTGGCTCGTATCCTCGGCAATGACTTTAATTGTTTAATAGGCAATTCAGGAGAGTAGGATTTAAAAAAATAATCAGCCCCATCAGAAAGCCCACTGAATCCACGTCCATTGAAATCCACAATAAATAAAGACCCCTTCATATAAAAACCCCTCATGGGACTAACTAATGTAATGGTAACCTGAGGAACCTTGGCTGGTTCATGTCCACTCTGCCCTGGCAAGAGGAGGCCATGTTGTGTCAGAGCCAGCCAGTGGCACAGCTGGGGCTTGAACCCACAACTACAGGGCCCAGCTTGTGTGGTGAGCTCCTCTGGAAACCTTTGGGAGTTCCTCTCAACGACATGAAAGGAGCCAACAGGATATGTCGGAAATTCTGTGCTTAAGCAACCGAGTAGAAGTGATAGCATAAAATAAAAATGTGTACAAATGTAGCAAGTGTGAATAATCCATCGGCAGGTAAACACACAGCTTCTTTCCTCACATCATGTTATGGAGATTCAATAATAAATTCAAATTAGAAAAAATTTTTTTAATCACTAAGTAGGCCTACACGTAATGAGAAAATGCACACCGACCGCACTGTTATCTACCACATTAGCTTTCAGCACAACATGCAATAAAGGCTTTAAAAATCCTGCGCTTCAAGATCGTTGCACACTGAAGATCTTTGCCATGAATATTCTATGAGTGTGAGGGAGGAGAACAAAGAGTGTTTATCCACACTTTTAAATAGTGTAGATACATTATGCATAATTCAAAAAAAGAAAAAAAAGTATTACTTGCCTAATAACCTTATTGAGGACAACTAGCTATATATCTGATGGTATTGAGTATTATGTGAATTTTAATATATATTATATTAATTTAATAACATCAACGTTTAAAGCTCTGCAGATTTTTATTTTTTATTTTTTACCTTTATTTTATTTTTAAATAGTAATTACATATGCCACCGGTTAAACCAAACACTACCACAAGCCCAGCGTGTACATAGGACGAAAGGTACTATACTTGCTGATACATTCACTTTATTGTTAAAAGCTGGACGTTTTAGCCACCTTGCCCTTCATACAGAAATGGAATGTGCAAATATGCTAATTATTGCTGATATCAGATATCGAATATACTTTTTAAATATACACTGTTTATCATTGCATCATTATGTTTATCATTACATTTTCATATCATGTATATTTACTATTTTTATATGTAATTATGATTTTTTTTTTACAATATATTGCGGTATATTCCATATCTGTAACCTTCAGCTAAATCGGTTGCCAGCTGTCGTCAGTGAATCAGGTTCTTATCTACGATAGCTCCTGTAGTACTGTGTGGCCTGTAGACTGTAAAATAGTTTCTGGATTCTTGACAAGCCAATCAGAGTAGTGTATATTTTTCGCCTGAAAGGTTTTTTCACCCATGCAGGTGGAACTTTTACTGGTTTTCAGCTGTGTGTTTCTCACAATCTTTACATTATATGGTCCCAATTGAAAATGCAGCTTAAGAACTGTCCTCATATATCTTAGTAATATGCAGAAATAAAGCATGTTATAAGATCCCAACAGAAAATGGAGCAAGAGGCTTCAGATACCTTATTACCACTCTACGCTCGTGCAGTTATAATTAAGGAAAAAAAAGCACTGGGATCATTGCAATAGATCCTGATCACTAACAACAATAAGGGAAATTGTAATGAGGGCGGGTGTATTTTCCTGGCTGCTTTCATTTTAAATAAGGAAACATTGCCAGTCGCACTGGTTTTACTCAACATTCTTTGAGATAATCATCACATTTCTTTCTCATTGCCTTGTGGGTTACAAGATACTCTGTGCTCTGAGCACTCTAAATGTCTAAACTAGAACCAAGGTGGAAATGATTAAGGAACAGGAAGCAACCATTTAAATTTGAAATGGATAGCTATGCACTTCGAAAGAAACACTAAGAAATGCACCCCACTCTTTCACTCTCATTTCTCTTTCTCTCTCCCTCAGTCTCACACACACACACACACACACACACACACACACTTAAACACATGCACACACATATGCACTTGCATCAAAATATACTAGCATACATGCACAAACACACATACACACACCCAACTATACATACCTGCACGCACATACACATGTATACTTAGTGACACTGGAACATGCAGGGAAATATGCACACACGCTCAGGCACACGCACCGCTTTCACGCATAAAGCTTTGCAGGAAAGCCAAGAATTCTCTGCTGGGGGGTCTGATGCTGGAGTAATAGCAGACGGCAGTTGGAAAGGTGGTCTGGGACAGACTCACGCACACAGCCCGGCTGGAACCCCTCACCCACGCTACTTACACCTAGCCATCATTAGAAGGCAACAGGTGCGTCAACCGCTTCCTCAAGATCATTAAAAAAAATTTCTTCACAGAAAACATTCAGTATTTTTTTATTTCACCCCCCCCCCCCAGTAACAGGGACCCTCTATCCTTGCTCTGATCAAAACCTTCACCCTAAGGAGGTCAAATGAGACCTTATGCTTTTTATATCATGTGCGCTGAACCGTCTATATATAAGTATACAAACACGACTAACATATTAATGTGACTGACAAAACTGAAGCAGAACCTACCACCCATACAAAAAGCAAAAAGGTTTCTCTGATGAATTTGGATCACACTTGTCCAAAATACTGACCTTTTCCACAAACAAAGCCAGGGTTTCTTTTTTTTTGTTGAAAAAAGGCTTTTGTAATGTGAGAAATGTCCTAGGAGATAATAAGAAATGACGCAGTGGTCTGGCTAGTACAGGAGCTACGCATACATTTGGGTGGCAGCTGCAAACGTGTGTGAGTGGTTTGCCTGCACGCATATGCATAGACACACAAACATACATTCTCACACGCGCACACACACACACACACACACATACACACACAGGGACAGTACAGAGTCACATGCGGGTGTAGTCAGGGAAGGATTTCGAGCGTTTTTGGAGTGAGAGCCTGTCTTTCCCTCCCACTCCATTTTGAGCAGTCAGCCTGTCAGTACTGGCCGCGCTTATGCTGTGGCTCGCTGCTGGAGTAAGTAGGCCAAAAGCCATGTGAGGACAAGGGCTGGGAGAGGGAGAGAGAGAGAGAGAGAGAGAGAGAGAGAGAGAGTGAGAGAGAGGGAGAGAGGGAGGAGAAGAGAGAAAAATGGAGAGGGAGGGAGAAAAGGGGGGAGCAAGGGAGAGAGCGAATGAGGCAGAGCGGGAGGGAGCGAGCAAAAGACAAGAGAGGACAACAGAGGGAGAGTAATACGTGAACAAAAAGTAAAATGAGAGGATGAGAAACAGAGATAGGAGAAAAAACAGTGAGAGACAGAGAAGGAAAGAAATACAGAGAAAAAAAGATAGAGCGAGTGAGAGAGAGATTCTCAGCCCATGTTCTACTGCAGCAGAAAGGTTTAGAGAAATAGCAGGCCAACAGTGTCGAGACTGGCACAGTGCAATGCAGCCGGGTAGGGATCTGCAGTGCGACACGGCGCGGTGCCCGCCATCCTAAACTGCGGCTCCGCTGCCCTCCAGCTCGGCCTCAGCTGGCGTGCCTGGCATCCCAGCTCTTTCTGGAGCTGATCAAAAGGCTGCTTATACGTGGCCTTGACAAGCTCCAGTGACCCGAAAGCGGGAGGTACTTCCTAACAGCGGCATGTGGGTGTGGTCAGTGGGATCAACAGCTCAGGAGGGAGAGACAGAGAGAGAACGAGAGAGAACAACTGAGAAAGAAAAAGAAAGGAAAGAAAGTGAGGCAGAGGAAGTGAGAAAGAGAGTAAGAACGGGAGAGAGAGCCAGTGGAAGAGATAGAGGGAGAGAAAAAGTGAGGGAAAGTGAGGGAGACTGTAGTAGTAACCCTCATGTATTCTAAAGCCAGCCAGAGAAGGAGAGGAATGACAGACACTCTACTACAGCAGAGTCAGAGAGGAAGGAAATGCACTATTCTGCACATAACTTCACCACCTGGCTTTACCTAGTTCCCATGTTCAAGTGTTGACACTGAAATGTATATTTGTTACCCTCAATATATCATTTTGGCTATTTTTTGTTGTTGCTGCTATTTTTGGGTTTAAATTCCTATTTTGAAAGTTGGGATAATTTTAATGACTATTGTCTTTTGATAAGTATTTGGTCATAAATTAATTTGTGGGTAATTCATATTTGTCTAATGACATGCCTGTGGAAAAACACATTAATAAAACAATTTTTTTCACATCTTCTGACCAATGTTTTATTTTGGACATTTGATTTTAAATAGAGAATCTGGGTTAAGGTGAGATATCCTCCACCTAATGATAAAAGAATCAAATAACTTGAACTAACTCCTCATTAAACCAGTGAAATGTTCTGAGGATTCAGACTGTGGAAATATATTGTTAATTTAAATATACATGCTTCATAGATTAGAACTTCAAATTGATTCATATCAGTCGAATGCCCTAATGAAAATCTGTATAAAATCCAAATATCTGAAGGATTTGTATTAAAATATTTATAATAAAATTATATGTAAACATTGGAATTTTTTTTAAACATACTGAAATATTATTATATTATGAGATTAATATAGCTATTCCTGAACTTTTTGCTTTTGAATAGGAATAACATGTTTTCATGAAGATATTACAGGCCAAATAGGGTGTCAAAAGAAGAAACTGGTGGGGGGGTGTTGGGGGACGTGGCCGGCCGCTCCATGCTAGTCCCCCGCCTCGCCGGTGGCTCTGCCTCTTAGTCGCCTTTGAAAACGGGAATGGTGGAATGTCAGCATGCCGGCTCGATCCCGTCTCTTTCAGCCTCGTCCTGTCATGCAGGTTCAGTTTAACGTGAGCACTGGGCTCATGCATCAGCTTGGGAGGATAAGCCATTGTACAAAGTTCTTTCCTGATAAATCCCAGGTGGACCTAATCTTTTTATAAATCCCAAGCCTCACTTATTCATGTACGTTTAAAAAATGCCTACATCTTTTCACTTAAAAACCAGTTTTGCCTTCACTGGTTTAATTGTACCGACTGTACACATACACACATGCACACGCACACGCACACACACACACACACACACACAGATTGTAAAGATTGCTACTGTGACATAATACTGTGACATTGTCTGAAATATGAACAGTGTGTTAAACAAATATTTATATAAATACAACAATGTACTGATTTTGATACATTATTTTTTTTATTTTTATATTAAGGGTGAGAGCAGGATGCGTTGAAGGCTAGTGCTTTTAAAAATAACCCCCCACTATTTTGATAATTGTTTTTAAACATTTTGCCTACATGATTAATTACTTTAATTTTCAAAGCACATTGTAGACAGATTTTCCATTTGTTTTTTTAAATGGTGATATGGTCATAGCACTGCTTCCTCCCAAATATTTGTCAGTATTCAAACTTCATCGCTCTGTTCTGCTACGCCAAATCAAATAAGTTTATGTTATTGGTTAACAGATGGGTGTGTCCTCATAAAGTGTTGCTCCATGCTCTTTTGATCATTTTCAATGAACTGCATTGGAGTATGAAAAGATTTCACCTTTGTTGCGTGATCGCTCTGTGCCTTGCACATATGTGTGCTGATTTGCAGATATTTCTGTTGGCCAGGTTGAGTGCGGAGGAGGCCTGGTGCATTGCTAGACTTTGCTACGCGGAGGCGTGGCCCTGAAAATCACGAGTGATGCAAGATGCTTAGCGCAGGGAAACAGGGGGAGCCTTTAGTGGGGCAAACAGCAAATTCTTTGTGTCTGCGGCATACTTCACTGGGGAGCTGAGACACAAATATCGTTTTGCTGCTGCCATTTGATAGCTGATTCTGTGTAGTTTCAGAGTGCCCTGCAGTACATGTGGAAATAATAACATAATTCGCTCAGCATTCTCTGCTCTCGGTTCTGTGTACTATCACAAGAACCATTGCCCGATTTCAAAAAAACATTTTTTAGGGTGACCAAATAGTTCAGTCCCGTATTTCAGTCCCTTTTCACGTGTCCCAACTTATTCTGAGGAAATCTTGATTCGTCCCGTATTTCAGTCATACCATATTTCAATGGGTTTTTCTTAGCTTTTTTTTAACTTTATAACAAAGGGTGAAATATGCAGCAATCCATTTTAAACACGTTTTAGCCACTTATAAGAATGATACTGGTAATTGGTGCTAATTGTTAGACCTAAGCTGGCCACGTCATAATTAGTCGGATATGTATCTGGAAGCCAAACCCCAGTAGTCGGAATTGGAGTCGGAGGCTGTTCTGTAAGGCTGACCCTTGTTGTTTCACTGTAAAATGGAACATGAACTTCGTAATAAAGTATAAAGATGCAAGAGTGAAGAAGAGGAAACAATGAATTAACCGTTCTGTATAACTGCTTAGTTAGCAGCACTGGAGAGAGGGAGTTAAACACAAAGCAGACGGACAATGTGCTGCTCCATCGCATCGATATGTAAGTAGCTACCATACAGATACCGTTGTGTTTTGCTGAATTGATCTTTACTCTTAATTATTTAGCTAGCTAGATTGTTCTTAAAGGCGGCTAGCCAGTCATAAAGGCTCACACATGTATGGATCATTAGGCTATGATCAATGTATCAATTCGCTCCAACATGAATAACCGGCTGCCTCCTGATAAGGCACTCAAATAGGCCTAGATCATCAAACACAACAATTTTGTTTATTTTTATTGTTTTTAATTTTTAAAGTTTAACTCCTTGAACACGGATGACACCCATTGGCCTCATAGATCACTACCATTCATCGTCAACTAAAAGAATAGCGCTTAAATGGAGTGGAATCTGTCAGCAGCAGTCATGTGATCAGTGCCTGCCTCCATGGTCCGTCGTGCTGATTATTGTCTTTGAGCCGTTTTTGCCGAGAGTTCAGAGCCGCACAAGCGGCATGTGCCCGCTCTTGTGCTGTTTTTAAAAGGACTGGAAACCACGCCCATTTTGACACAAACTCGCCATGTGCCATTTTTTTACCAATGAGGGGAGGGAGTGAACTTTGAGTGACATGCATCTGAGACCGGAACCATTCTGGTGCCATTCAAGGTACTTCACTACGTCAGTAAAGAACGCCCATTAATTTGCCTCGGTTGAGTCGGGGAAAAGTCACTTGCGGTCATACGCTGCATTCCAGACTTGGAAAGTTGGAATTTCCAACCTCCTACTCGGAAAATTGTAGTGGAACACCACTTTATGTCAGAGTTCCAACTAGAAAACTCCATGGGAATTCAACAACTCTGACATCACAGAAAGGCGTCATATGATGTCACATGAACATGGCGGCATGCAGAGAGAAGTACACCATTAATTGCAAACAATCGTCTCAAGACAATTTTAAGCTATTAAAATACATTGTTGAGTAAAATGTCCTATGTGGCGTGATAATAAATGCTTGCCGAGAGAGGTGTGTAACCACACGGGTTAAGTCAGCTCGTCAGCAAGCATAGCTGTTCAGCCTATGGGTTTGTACATTTATGTTTACATTTTCTTTTGAGCTCCGCACACTGGAATGCTTTGTGATTGGAAGTCAGAAAAATCAGGTCAGAACTTCCCTCGAAAGCAGCAATATTCCTTTGTGACACAGAAACTTGTGGAAAAAGTTGTTTCATTTGTGTGAATTTGTTTCGACAAGGCTCCAAATAAATGTTTGGAGAGACAAATTGATGCTAAAAATGCACTGGAAGTCATTCTTGCCAGTGAGGAGTATTCTGGTTCTGGAAAAGAGAGTGCACTTTCTGGGGATGATTTTATTTCTATGCAATGAACCCAATTGAGGATGATGCGAAACTGACTTGAATACCACAATTCTAATAGTTGTTTGACTGTTTGTGTAATAAAATACAAATGTTACAATTTATATATTGTACAACTATATTTACTATTTTAACTATAGGAATACAGCCATTACAGGTAGTATTATTATATCTGTATTACAGACGCCATTACAGGTAGTATTATTATATCTGTATTACAGGCAATACAGAACCTACAGTTACTGTCAAACTGTGTTTGTTACATTGGGATTCATTTTACTCTTGTAGGCTGTTTGTCACCTGCTTCAATAGCTTGTAGCCTAATCATTCAGTTAATGAAAAAAACAATGTAGTTATTAATAGTTATTTATAAAGTAATTTTAGTTTTGCTAATATATTTATATAATGTAAAAAATAAATTATTCATTATTGTTAACCATAGTTATTTATTGTTTGAATTGGTTGCAGTGTCATCAAAATGAAAAAAAAAAACTGTTTTATTTAACCATTTCAGTTCTCAGAGCCAGGTACTCTGCTGATATTTTTATACATTATAAAACAATGGTATGTCCTATAGACATGGCTCTATGATGTGGTTACTCTATACAACATATTCGTACAATGTAAGATGATATACCTGAACAGGCACCTTTGATATTGGAGATAAACTCCAGTGACCACATTCTTTCTCATATAATACAACCTACCAACTAATCCATATCACATACAAGCCTTGACATTTCCTGATAGGGACAAGTTTTTTGTGAACAAAATGAAGGGTTGCATGATAAGTTATCTATTACATAAACCTGTTTAATCTGTAACAAAAATAAAGGTAGTGAAAAATGACCAAGTGTCGGAAGGATGTGTAAATGTCGGAAGATGCGAAAGAAAACAAAGCAATAAAATCGATCATATGTTTGTTAATGTGTGTGCTTTTGTTACAGACTTTTGCTGTGCTTCTAACAAAGCAGGCTCAATAGCAGACTGAAAGCTGTGGCCTAGCGAAGGCTACTGCCACTGCCTAACTTTGCTGCAGTAGAGGTGAGTAAATAAATATACAAACTAGACTAAGTAAAGATGCAATAGAAAACAGCAATAAAATCGATATATATCGTAGAATCAGTAAGCGACTGATAGTAGTCCTGCTCCAAGCCTCTGATGATGCAGAATTGCGAACAAGACACAAGCGTCTGGCGAGAAGTGGCAAGTTTGAAATGCGACCAACGGTATTCATAGAGGGGACTCAGGGGAGGGACTTTGGTTGCATCTAGCCTATCATGCAGCAGCTTTAAGATCACGTTCCCATTGAGCACTGGACATTTTCAGCTAAAATATGCAATGTGTTTCTCAGATTACGGCTAACTACTACTACGGCTGTAGTAGTTGGACAGCAGTCATATTCAAAAAAAGCACAAAAGCACCCCTACTAACGATTATATCTAGAACATTTGAAATGTGCAATATAAAATTAATTAGACATGAATGGAGTAAATTAAACCAAAATAGTGAACAAATTGTATCAAGTCATTCCTGATATTTCCTATTACATTCCTAGACTTTTTCTTATTATTCTTACATTTACTGAAATATGACTGCAGGCTTTTTTGGTAAATTATGACAAAGTCAATTTCATTTGACTGTAATGCTACTGAATTTTACCCATACTAACCTTTTCATTTAGGTATACTTATCAAAGCAGTAATGGTCACCGGATGAAAACGCTTCATGGATATTTTCTGGAGGAAATGTGAATTCCTACAAAACGGACAGTCTAACCGTTACAAGCTGTTTCCTTAAATTTGAGGTGCCAATATTAGCAGTCACTCTTTCTCATTTTTATGTTGTAAAACATTTGTTATATATTATACAAAAAAAAAAAGGTTTTGATTTATTGCTTAATTTTAAGCTGAAATTCTATTGCAATTGGCAGTTAGGTTGAATTTGGTCCTTAACGTGGGTAATATTGTGAGGGGGGACATTCAACCTAAACAGCTTTTTAAAAAATGTTCAGATGCTTAATTTATCCCAGAGAATGCAGGAGACTCCAGACTTAACGCTAAAGAGGTCTAGGGTGAGATCAGACAAATTAAAAAAATATATACAGTATATACAATTTTGACAGGGAAACTATGTTGATCTTGAGTTGTATGAGAAATCTCACTAGTTTTGGAGAAGCAACAAAATTGCAGTCTCCATCCCCATCATTCCCCGGTTAACATCACCTTCAGCTCCGTATCCCCACGACCACCATTTCATCATGTTCCTGGAGGGAGGGGGAGTTGGGGGGGGCACAAAAGTGTAAGACACAGCTGCCAACACTTTTTCTTCCCTGCAAGGCAAGGGGGTGTGAGAGGTAGAGGGAGAGAGAGAGGGGGGGGGGGGGGGTTGGGGTGGATCAGGGAATTGGGAGCCTGTCTACAATGCGAAAAACCGTTCAAATCGGTGTCACTGTATGCGACCAGAACATCTCCTGGGAACGTGATGAAACAGAGTGAGCCAGAGGAGGACTGCATTCCGCAAAGATTGCTGGGACAGTGCTAAACATCCTCCGTTCCAGAGGATCACCTGTGACCTCAAATAAGCGACTGTTAATCAGAAGATCAAGGACAACTAACCCTCCCTTCATCCTGCGCCCACCCCAGCTCGGCCCACACTGTATAATCACTGTAGATTTAAGGAGAAAATAAAAAGAATCGACCATGTTAATTGGTGACTGGTGCCTCTTGGATTAATTAGGTTAGGCTGTCATGTTGATTAATCTTACTTAGTCTGCTGCATTAATCCTGAAGCAGGGTTAACATGGTCTGGGAGGGAACGATGCCCGTAGCCTCATCCTGGCAGCGAGCAAGGGAGACCAAAACTCTGCCCCCATGCGCCCTACTGAGACAGCCGTCTCCATCTACAATTTTGACCCTGTATGTGTTGAAAATGGATTATCCACCTAAAGAATCATCCTAATTGTTACATGATATGAAATTCTGAGACATGTCTGGCTACTAAAATCTTGTCATTCTCAATTCTGCACAGGATCTGAACCATGTTTCCGATTCCAACGAGCGGCCTCCCGTGTGTTCCAGCTCTGTTTTATGGGGACTTGCGTTAGCTCCACTTGTGCGGTCCTCCCTGACTCCCCCCTGACCCCTGCTTTCCACCACGTGTCCTCCTCAGTGCGGCACAAGACGCGCTTGCCGCACTGTACGCACATCACACAACTGTCCGTATGTTTAAGACTACACACGATTAGGTACTTAGGTTCAAAGCGCTGTCAATTCTGTACAGTCACCCTGAGTGATCGAATGCATTTACTACACTATACCCTGCTTGTAAATAAAGTAATAGAAAGCCTTTTGGAATATGCTTTCGGCTTTATTTTATTTTATTTTTTTAAAGAAAGAAATGTACACTGAGGGGCATGCTCTGCTGTGTGCTATGACTCATCACTGCCTGATAGGGCTCTGTGTTCTCCCATGAATCCACCGTGAATCAGCACAACCCATCACTATAGCGCTCTGTGTTCTCCCATGAATCCACCGTAAATCAGCACAACCCATCACTCAATGTCAGGACCCTTCCAGAAAATGAATAAAATGGGGAAATAAAAAGGGGTAAAAAAGTTTAATGGTGAGTACTTGGGGAATTGGTTTGTGTATAACCTGATAGTATGCGGTGGCGTTGAACATGTGGCAGAAGGGAATATACTTGTCACTGCGCTGCTGTGTCTCGCGGCCCTTATGCTGGAGTTGGCAGAATGATCCAGAATGCCCTGTTGGTTGGCAGCCTGAAACGTTGACCCGCCACCAGAAAACTGAACCCGGCATGATGATGCTGGCCCAATAGCATACGAGACTTTCATTAACGCGAGTGCTGTGGTCTGCGTGTGTTTGCATGTGTGTGTGCCTATCTGTCTGTGCCTGTGCGTGTGTGTGTGTGTGTGTGTGTGTGTCTGTCGATCTGTCTTTTCAGGGCCTGCTCAGAGAAAGAGGGACTGCGGTAAAAATGAGGAGTTTTCTGGGAGTGGCATGGCGTGGCACTGCGGTATGTTTTGAGAGGACCTCCTGTCCCCCGACAGGGGTTATGGGTACAGGCAGAGGGAAGGAGAAAAGGGGCAACGGGGACGCTCCAGAACTCTCCCTGCTCCGAAACCACCGGTACCGGTTCCGGCACGGGCCAGCATGTTTTCGGCCACCGAAGGGCGTCGCCTGGATGAGCGCGTGCCACCTGAGCCTGCCGCAGACCGCAAACTCCCTTTGTTCTGCGCCTGGCGTCCAACTCTGCCGGTCTACCTTAAAGCGGGGTGGCAGAGACAGGCGCCTCCGTCTGCCGCCATCGCCGTAGGAACAACGTAAGCTGAGGAACACGGTGGCGTGAGAGACAATAGAGACGCATCTCAGACGGCCGTCTCCTGTACCGCAGTAACAGGAAAAAAATTATCTCCTGCTCTCCACTCTACAGTCTGCCTGACAAAACCAGGCAAAAATACGCACCGTGGCCTTTTCTCATTCTCATACCGGATCGAAAAAGAGATTCTTTAAGACGTTGGTCTCAAACTGCAGAGAGGACGCAAAGGCTACAAGGTTTCTATTGGAATTCCAGGGAGCAAGGAGACCTTGCAGGACAAATCCTGTTACAGAGAGCACAGACAGCCTGATCCGAACCTTCATCCCACCGCCCGTAATCTCACCCCCCCCCCCCCCCGACACACACACACACACACACACACACACACACACACACACTCTAATAACTGTCTGTGGGAAAGCCGTTCACGTGCTCATTCAATGTGAACCTTCGTCCATCATTTAACGTACTTTGTTTAATTTGACGATTTCTTAAAACTCAATGCCTTTATTTTGTTGGAATTAAAATGCTGTTGCAGTGACTGTTATTTGGGAGAAAAAAAGGCGCATTGCGTTTTGGGTCTGATGAAAGCAACCCCCCCCTGCACCCCCCAACCAACTCGATCCTACCACACCCTGAGACAAAGTACTTCAGAACCAACCTGCACCGAAGCTGCGATTCACGGGCTTAGCACGGATTCGTCAAACACGTAAAAAGGTTTCTGTTTTGGCTTGCCGTTCCTGCCAGGGACTTTCCGAATGAACGGACGGCGAGCGTTTAATGGGACGGACGATATTCGGGCAGGACACCTCTAATGGCAGCCCAGACAGTGCTAATGCAGGCAGACGGTCGTGCCAGGTGACAGGAAGCGCAGTGAAAAAATGCGTTGCTGGCTCCGCCATGGGCGTGTGCACAGCCTCGCCGCCGCTGCTTCCACCCTGTTAGTGGCCGCGGCCACGGCCGCCTTTCTGCAAATCACATCCCGCCGTGGAGATTATGCAGAGGCAGAGGGTGAGGAGGCTCTGTGTTGTCTGCAATAGCTGCCATTTTACACTGCAGCCAGACACTGAGCAAGGGAGAGGGAGGGGGGGTTTCTGCGGCTAACGTGAGCGCTGGCTGGGGCAGTCCGCTGTGCTATCTGTGGCCCAGTGCAGACCCCATGCTAAATATGTGCATGCAGCCTCAGGGGAGGTTACAGGGCCAAAATCCCACGTGAACAATAGTCTACTGAATTATGCTAACAATAGCTACACTGCTGCATCTGTGACCTGTTAAATAATAATAATAATAATAATAATATAAGTAAATGCTTTTTACTACGATACAATAATAAGTATTACTAAAGCACAGCCGAAGCACAGCTGTATTAATAATAATCCAGAGTGTAAGCGGAGCTGCAGTCTGGCTTCAGTTGGTTCCCGCGTGGTTCCCGTACTCTTTGTCAGATCGAGGCATTGCTGCGATGGCGTTGCAGTGTCTGCCGCAGCCCAGGAAAAAAAAATCCCCCGGTGCTTATGAATGGGGCGAAAAAACAACCAAAACACCCAAAACACCTGATCAACATGGAGGCAGCCGAAGCAGACCAGGACCCCAAAAACCACATCGTGGTGTCTCGCAGTACCGACCTTCAGGCACGGCGGCCAGCATGGACGTATGGACGTGTGTATGTGTGTGTGTGCGCGCGTGCGTGCGTGCGTGAGCTTGGACAGATGAGGGCTTCATGAGGTCAAACACAAGCGTACCGAGCTGTGGGTTTCACGCTCTCCGCAGTACTTTGTGTTGCTCTCAAGACAGGCAGACGGCTGCGTGGGGCAGGGTTAGCACGCTTCTAAACGTCACCAGAACCAGGTGGGGGTGGCGGTGAGGAAAAGGACAAAGAGCGACTGACGTCTAGCACCCGTTCTCTTAACGGGAATCCGGTACGCGGCACGGACGCGGCCAACGGGTGCATTTCGTTTTTCCTGCTCGCGGCGCAAAAAAAGAGCTTTGTTTCTTTTAATCCCCCCATCAGCCTCCCTCTCCCCCCTCCGCATGCACGCACGCTCCCCCCACCCCCCACCCACAAAGACTCCTCAGCTGATTCTAAACCACCGAAATGTCACATGACCCTGCTGCCGGCATTCCCTTACCCTACTGCCACCGCCACCCCCACCCCCCTGCCTGATCCCCTCTGGCCCGAAAGAAAACGCAATCCTTTTATTTCCTTCCTTTCCTCCCATCTTCTTCTCCTGTTCAAATGTCCCCTGTTTAAATAAAACCCGTCTTGGTGTTTATGGGGTCTTCGTCCTTGTATTTTTTAAATGTTTGCGTTTATGTTTTTTTTGTTTTTTTGCGAGAGATGTCCAGGCACCCCTCGCAGCTCCCAAGAGCCTAACCCGTGGACATAACAGCAAAACGTCACAAGTTAGGGTCTCAGGGATTGAGAGAGGTACAGTTTGCCTTTCCTTTTTCATTCGTTCCCAGCAGTCGCATGTAGTATATAGTAATATAGTAATAGTAGCCATTTCCATACAACAACAAAACATTTTAAAAGATAAAAGTGGAAACCCAGGAACTGAAGGATGGGCCCTGATGCAACAGAGAGAGTGAGACAGAGCGAGGAAGACAGAGAGAGAAAAAGAGTGAGAGAGAGAAAGGGGGAGACAGAGAGAGTGAGACAGAGAGAGAGAGAGAGAGAGAAGAGAGGGAGACAGAGTGAGACAGAGAGAAAGAGAGAGAGAGTGAGTGGAGCAGAGAGAGACAGAGAGAAAGAGAGAGCGAGAGAGAGGAGCAGAGGGTAGCATCGATCACTGTGATGGCTTCCCTCCTCACCAGCTTCGTTTTTTTGGGTCCTGCTTATACGGGCAACGTACAACAAGTGGAACTCCAGCCAGACACAACATGGAACCCCAACCCCCCCCCCCCCCTTTCCAACTCTCTCTAACATGCACCCCCCTCCACACACACACACACACACACGCGCGTGCAGAACCAAACTCTTCCGCTCCGTCCCCCTGGACCAAAGGCGACTGGCTCTCCCACGCGAGGTGCGGTCGCAGTTCCAGGTGGCACAGCCTTAGCCCTGCGCCGCTCAGGTAATTCTGCAGCCCCCCTACTTGCGAGCCGCCACCGCTGCCAGAGCATGGGAAACCAGCAAAGCAAACAAAGCCGCGGCAGTGACACAGCTAACGCGCCCCACGTCTGAGAGAAAAAATTAAAACAATCTGAAAAAACAGCGCACCAACCGCACGACCTACATCAAGCGCTTTTACCACAATGCTAGCAGTCCTCGTTTGAGCGTGATTTTACTAACAATCTTCCTCTAGACATGTTTTTTCCCCCTTGAGAGAACGTGCTACCCCTTCAACCCATGGCTAAACTTTCTTTTTCTTCCTTCAGGTTGATCTTGACATTGCCTAACTGATGCTACAGTGGGTTAAGGAGAGCTGGTAGAAACAAGGAGTTAATGCCTTTGAAAAACACTCACCCCCGATTCGTTCGGTAGAGAGGGGAGCAAGCGGTCCAGTCCGCTGTTCTGTCACAGCCTGCTCGACACAGAGGAGAGAGAGAGAGAGAAAAAATCTCAGATTTCAACTTTTGAAGAGAGGGCTGCATGCAAGTCTGTAGGGGAGTGCTCGGTTTAACGGAAAACTGAAAGAGAGAGAGAGAGAGAGAGAGAGGGAGGGAGGGAGGGAGGGAGGGAGGAAGAGTGGAGGTGGGGGGTGGGGGGGGGAGCAACCGGTGACTGGAAATGAAACCCGGCGAACTGAGATAAGAAAGAGAGGATGGGTGGTAAGACTGAAGGAGAAAAGAACCATGTGCAGAGAGTGTGAGAGAGAGAGAGAGAGAGAGAGAAAGAGGGAGCGGGGTAGCTGAGTGAGAGAGAAAAAATGCATTGAGAGGCCAGGCTACTCCCATGTTTGAAGTTTGTAAAAAAAAATGTTAAAAAATTTAAGAAAAGAGAAAAAATAAAAGGAAAGTTAAAAAAAATAAAAATCAACCATCGTTTGGGGGGAAAAATACACACAGATGAGAAAAAAAATAAAAAAAGCAAAACATTTTTTTTGACGGACGGCGGAATGATGGTGGCGCAAGAGAAGACGGGATGAGGGAGAGTCCGGCGTGGTTAGGTGGTTGACGGGTTGGCAAGATCGGCCTCGGATCCAGAACACTGCCAGTCTGCAGACAGGGCCAGTAGTGCAGAACACCAGTCTGCTAGCCAAAAGACTCAGTGGAGAAAGAGAGAGAGAGAGAGAGAGAGACAGAAAGAGACGCTGTGCCCCCCCGCACATACACACACACACACACACACACACACACACAACACACGTACACACACACTCTCAACTTCTCTCCCTCTCTCTCAGTCTGTACCTCCTGCCTGGCCTGTTTGCATGTTTAGCTTTTTCATATTCAGTCCAGAGAAGAAGAAGGAAAGGTAGCTGTCATCTGATATTTGCAACAGATGGCGAACCAAAAAAAAAAAAAAAAACTGGCATAACGGCAAAAGAAAAAACATCCTCCGACATGAAAAAAGCAAAGAAAATCAAATAAAGGAAGGAATGCGCCAGCGCTTTGCAGTCTTCTCTGCGCCCGCTCGCTCTCTACTTCTGTCGTACATTAGTTCATCTCAGCCCTTCTCTCCCTCGTCTCGCCCCTGCTTCTCTCCTTCTCCGAGCTTCTCTCTCTAGTTTTTTCTCCCTCTCTCCCTCTCTATCTCAGTGTCGAACGGATAGAAACCTATGCCAAAATGGAAAAACCGGAATGGCTCGACTGATACGGAGAAACTGTATACTCCCTGCCTAAAGTCCACGCTCCCTTTACAAGTCCGCATCCACCAGCAGGGGGAAAAAAACTAGAAATATCATCCATTCATTTCCTCCAACAGCTGAAATCATTTAAACCCAGAGGCCCGCTACTCTGTGGTATCGACAAGAGAGAGAGAGAGAGAAAGATAGAGAGAAGGAGTGAGCAAGAGAGAGAGAGAGAAAGAGAACCGACCACGTCTGAACAGTTCACCGATTTCCACCTTTTTTTTTCCTTCTCTTTTTAAACTCCTTTTTTTCCGTCGAAACGACTCCTGGATTTTCTCATTTTCCTGCTCGACTGTATTCCTCTCTCTCTCACACCAGCCTCCCTCTCCTCTCCGGCTGCCCTCAACCCAAGTATAACCCAGCATCAATAAGGGAACCTTTTTGGAAAAGAAAGGGATAGAGAGAGAGAGTGAGAGAGGAGAGAGAGCGACAAAAAGAACAGGCCATACAAACATAGCAACATGATGTGCCGGGCTTACAGAGACTACATTTAATCTTCACTGGCTCCCCCAGGCTTCGGGAAAGAGAGGAGCGAGAGCGAGAGAGAGAGTGAGTCGGGGGGGTGGGGGGGCGAGAGAGAGAGAGAGTGAGAGGAGAGGCAAGAGAGACGAAGGGGGAGGGAGAAAATTTGCAGGAAAGGAGACTGCTGACGGACAACGCACAACAGGCACAAATCAGCGACAGCAGAAAAAAATTCCCCAGATCACACTGCCTCTTCCCTCTCTCTCTCTCTCTCACACACACACACACACACACACACAGCATCTGATTTTTAAAAGCCTGAAATCCTCTTTGTTGACTGCCACACACATAGTGAAGCATGTATGCAGTGCTCAGAAGACAATGAGCAATCAATACACTATCCTAATCACCTTCCTTCTCCCCTCCCCTCCCTGTCCATGACTCCCCCCCCCCCCCCCCCGCCTCCACCACCACAGCAGAGCGACCCTCATTTATCAACCTCCTTTTGTCCAGCCATGGCTAGGTACTAATATTAGATACACACTGAGAGGGCCAGCAGCCTCAATGGATCCACAAGAAACAAACAGACACACACACATGCACACACACTCACTCACACAATCAGATGTCACACTAGCCGGGCACATGCTCACACATCGACACTCAAACAGCATTTTCGTCAAACACACAGCTACTGTCAGACAGCCTTAATCTAGAAAGTCATTTACCGTTGGAAAAAAGTGCACTACGTCAAACGCCACAAATTCATATCTATGATAATGCTAACATTAATTCTAAGAACAGCACCGACAACAGCAACAACCAAAAAACAGCGAATAAAAGTATGTGCTTCCTGCTCTGCTGAGAAGACAGAATCGAGCTCTCTACGAGACACCGTGCCTTCAAAGCACGTCTCCAAAGCGCAGGACTCCTTTAACAGCCAAATGCTTCTAAATCGATCAGTAGATAAAAGGCGATAAATATATCGGTCCAAACAGAAGAGGACTGGGCTGCAGAAGAGACCTTTTGGCCAGCTCCTCTTTCTTTCTCCTGCCCCATCTTTGCTCCAAACATATTGCCAGCTTGGTTCGATATATCTCCCTACCCTTAGGCAAAGATTAGAATATGCATAACACCAGGAGATGCAGACAGCAAACATGCACACAAACACAGATGGACATGCTTACATGCATGCACACACGCACATACGGGCGAGCATGCATACACACAAACGTGTACACGCACTCATGCAGAACCCACACACAGGTAATCACAACACCCACAAACTCATGCGCACACACACAAATCCCACACCCTGTTACTAACTGCACCCACACATAAACCCACAGCACCCACGCATGCACACAGACACGCATAAACCTACAGCACCCACACATAAACCCACAGCACCCACACATAAACCCACAGCACCCACACATAAACCCACAGCACCCACACATGCACACAGACACGCATAAACCCACAGCACCCACGCATGCACACAGACATGCATAAACCCACAGCACCCACACATGCACACAGACACGTATAAACCCACAGCACCCACGCATGAACACAGACACGCATAAACCCACAGCACCCACGCATGCACACAGACACGCATAAACCCACAGCACCCACGTATGCAAACAGACACGCATAAACCCACAGCACCCACGTATGCACACAGACATGTATAAACCCACAGCACCCACGCATGCACACACACACGCATAAACCCACAGCACCCACGCATGCACACACACACACGCATAAACCCACCGCACCCACGCATGCACACAGACATGCATAAACCCACAGCACCCACGCATGCACACAGACATGCATAAACCCACAGCACCCACGCATGCACACCGACACGCATAAACCTACAGCACCCACGCATGCACACAGACACGCATGAACCCACTGCACCCACGCATGCACACAGACATGCATAAACCCACGGCACCCACGCATGCACACAGACACGCATAAACCCACAGCACCCACACATGCACACAGACACGCATAAACCCACAGCACCCACACATGCACACAGACACGCATAAACCCACAGCACCCACGCATGCAAACAGACACGCATAAACCCACAGCACCCAAGAATGCACACAGACACGCATAAACCCACGCATGCACACAGACACGCATAAACCCACGGCACCCACACATGCACACAGACACGCATAAACCCACAGGACCCACGCATGCGCACAGACACGCATAAACCCACGGCACACAGACACGCATAAACCCACAGCACCCACGCATGCACACAGACACGCATAAACCCACGGCACCCACACATGCACACAGACACGCATAAACCCACAGCACCCACGCATGCACACAGACACGCATAAACCCACGGCACCCACGCATGCACACAAACACGCATAAACCCACGGCACCCACGCATGCACACACGCATAAACCCACAGCACCCACGCATGCACACAGACACACATAAACCCACAGCACCCACGCATGCACACAGACACGCATAAACCCACGGCACCCACGCATGCACACAGACACGCATAAACCAACAGCACCCACGCATGCACACAGACACGCATAAACCCACAGCACCCACGCATGCACACAGACACGCATAAACCAACAGCACCCACGCATGCACACAGACACGCATAAACCCACAGCACCCACGCATGCACACAGACACGCATAAACCCACAGCACCCACGCATGCACACAGACACGCATAAACCCACAGCACCCACGCATGCACACAGACACGCATAAACCCACAGTACCCACGCATGCACACAGACACGCAGGCACGAAACCCTCACGGCTACTCACAACCCTCACACAGACACCCAGACCAGCCACATGAGGCAAGTCTCTGTTCAGAAAGGCACATGCAATTACACACAGGTGCCATCCGTGTGTGACGCTTTCATGCTTTCCCATGGCACTCCCCTCTATTCAAAACACGTCTAAAACAGGCACCACTCTCTTATTTAGGCATGGGACTGATGCAGAAAGGGCAGATAGGGAGAGGAAGTGATAGAGAGGGAGAGGGAGAGGGAGAGAGGGAGGGAGAGGGCTGAGGCTGTCTGTAGTTTTAGGACAGTGCGGTCTGGCTGCAAACACGGACATTAGCCGGAGGAAAGGTGGAGAGACGTGTGATACCGTAAAAAAGACAGAGGGTCACATTAACGGCAGAATAGAGAGAAAGCCATAGCCATGTCAGGAGAAGGAGTGCCGCTGGGCTGAAAAATACCGTCCGCAAAACGGACAAACGCCTATCACGACACCCCCGATACGAGAAACAGCACGACACCCCTGACACGAGAAACAGCACGACACTCCCGACACGAGAAACAGCATGACTAGACTGCGGGGAGGGGGGGGGGGAGCTGTCCAGCTGGCACCCTGGAACCACATCACAGCGGACCGGCTCTAAAGAGGGTTCCAAACCGTCGGTTTTTCAAACGAGGCGATCTATTCTCCGCTGCTCAGGTGTGACCCTGCACCCCTCCAATACTTGCACCCACTCACCCCCCTGGCCAGCCTAACCGCTAACCCGCTCGTTCACAACAAAGCCTCCCACGCTTTGCGTCTCACAGAGGGGTTCGCTCGGGCGGAGACCTCCTTGCCGGCCATCCATTGTAGCGGCGAGCATGACTTGACGCCAAAGGCAGCAGAAGAACATCGTGTTCCCACAGGCTCCCAGCCGGCCGCTTTATCCAGGAAACAATGACATAAAACTCATCATCGGGGGAAGAATTAAAGAGGCGCACACGCGGTGGGGGTGACAGATTGTAAATGTGAAGCTGAAGTGTGTCCTTCAAACGCAAGAGAGCAGCACCTCTCCTGAGAGAAGGAGGTAGGAGAGGGTGGGAACAAGATGCAAATGGTATATATTGTAAAAACTTGTAATGTGGACTTGATGAATAATACATGTCTATGTATATACATATATATATATTTAATAATAGAGAAATAACACATCATGTTGAATTTTCTGAATAAAAAAATATATTTATCTATAACAGTATCTTAATATACAGTAACCCTGCATTCCTTAACATGCAGTACAAATAAACTGCAATTATACGGTAATATAGACATCCTCGGTTCAATTGTATAAATATCCTATTCAAATGTACAGTTTGGTTACTAAAAACATTAAATATGTACTAATTAGTTGCACATTATGTTGCCATGAGACTTTACTGGATCATTTGTGGGATGGCAGAGGATGCAGCCACAGTCATTTCCTGATATACGCTGCAGGTGATATTTTCTTTAAGTTCAAGGAGACGTTATTCCAGAAAAATCTTCTCATTCACACCTGCATTTTGATTTGGCCACTCTCCGCGCAGCCTGAGACGGCCTACGACAACAAACAGGCACGCTTGCACCTCACAAAAACAAGAAAAAAGGAGATGATGATGCAAACAAAGGGTGAAAGGCAGTGGGGCACTGTGCTCCTCACTTGACTGTATTGCGATGATGACTAGAAAAGGCCTAGACAGCCAACGGGAAGGGCGCACAAGCCGCTGGTGACGAGTCAGACTGGGAGACAGGAGAGAGAGGCTCAAGGTCAGAAACACTGTGAGCAGAGCTCTTCAGAACTGCCTCTTTCATCCTCACCTCCATGACACAGCGGCACAGGAGAGACAGAGCACAAGAGAGCCAGTCGGTGTGAAGGAGAGAATGAAACAAGGCAGAGCAGAGAACGAGAGAGAGAGAGAGAGAGAGAGAGCGTGTGTTGGAGAGAAGAAGAGAGAAAAACAGAGGCAATGAGAGTGAGAGAGGGTAATTAAAGAAATAATATAAGTCAGAGAAAGAGAACAGGAGGGAGAGACAGAAAGAAAAAGTCTTAGAGAAGAGAGAGAGAAGAAAATGATGCCCTTTTCACAGTTGAAGATGAAAACTGAAACATTTGTTTGTTTGTCAGGCTCATCACCTGTCTTTGGCCTGGGCAGCCATTACCAGAGGCAGACCAGCCAGTGAAATTGGCGCCCCCTGCTGGGAGCCGGACCCCTGCACACTCTACTCAGATGAATGCTTCAAACCTGAGGTAAATCAGCTAACGTGTGTCTATGGCAGTCCACATCACAGTGCACTTGTTTTATACGCAAGCTTATAGCATATACCACAACTGGCTAAACTTACTCCCTGCCCCAAAACTGCACTCTACACACTGTCAGACCATTTACTTTTATATGGGGGATGTGAAATGTAATATTCAGTCCTCATGAGTTTTTGTTTTCTTCCAAAAATTATAATATGCAGAACATAGGCATACGAATATTACAAGAATTAAAAGAATATTAAAAGATTTAAGAAATATGCCCCCCCCCCCCAAGTCAATTTTAAGTTTCCCCCTGCAGGGATGAAGCTGCAACCACACTCCCCCCCAATATTGTAAAACAAAGCAGTCTCTTATTGTTCTGTTCTGCCTGGCAGCAACACTGCTGCATTGCTTGGTCTGTCCTGAAGTACCCCAGTCTGGCCAACAGGGGACGAGCGTGGGTTCTATTTCTCTCTGCCGCAGCCCCTGTCTGGATGATGTGAGAGGGAGGAGGAGACGGGGGTCGGTTTGGCACGCCGGCTCAGTGCTGCGCTGCTGTTCACCTTCAGAGAGGCCCTTTGCGCGTCATCCTGTCTGCTCGTTCTCCATAAACCCTAAATCCTGGCCCATGAAAGAAACAGCAAAAAAAAATCTCTCTTGTTCTCCCCCTTCCTTACGTATGGAACAATGTATTACACCAGGGAGGAATTTACAGAAATACAGCGACTTCTTCGCTAACCAAAGCAATAACATCATTCACACTGTAACGTAAGCTGGATATTATTTTGTTGTGCGTCACAACGTAGAGTGCCGCTTCTTATTTAAAAAAAAAACACATTTAGATTTAGATAAATATCCTGTTGTTATTGCTTCAATCAATTCCCAGTGTCATAAATGCAGGTTTTCTTTGGCCACATCTTGAGCTTAGAGGAACCTGACATCAGTGAATCAGCGATAGAGAATTGCATGCAATGCAAATGTTTGGGGTCAATTTATTAAACTTATTTTATTCATCTGGTCTGACTTTTGTTAATTTGGTGGGATTAAATAGTAAACCTGTAATAAACATAATTCTATTTTCAAAAGTCTTGTTCCAACTTTGTATAACAAAGGTGTTGTTTGGGTCATTCTGACCCCAGGCTATATAGCTGTATGAAACATATACAAACTTTTTAATTTTTTGACTTTTTTGTGGATGATTCTGGGTACTTTCCCACACAAGTTTATCACAATTAATTATTTAGTGGATTTATTTTATTCAGGGATACAAGGCTAGTCAGTTGGGAGACATACAAAGTGTGAAAAGTTTTTTATTACAATAGTTAACTATAATAGTTAATATAATTAAGAAGTGAGTATACTCTATGCCCACAAAGAAAGAATTGGGTATACCGCATATACCCGCATATACCCTCCACTACACTACTGATTATTATTATTATAATGTTTACTGATGAAACGTCCTGTGGCCAGTCGAGCCTTTTATTCATTGCTAGCTGTCGTTAGCTCATCTTGCCACCGCATCGTAGCATACGCAAACAGGATCAACCACCCAGAAGCAAGTGCATTTGTACGCACATTAACTTAATTTCATTCTCAGCATCACTGTTCGCTAGTGTTCCAACTAGCTAGAAACCAAATGTGGGATAATGGTCTAATGGCACCGATGTTAAAGGTGTTACGTGTATGATGGCTAACTCGATAATGATTGGTTATAATGTGTTAGCTAACTCAGCTAGTGTTAGTAACGTTACCCAACCCAGGAATGCTAACAATTTATATGATTATAATTGACAGATTATATATGCATATATCTGTATACAGACAGCAAATACATGTATCTAATTGCAACCCAATCAGATCAGCTTTATTGTCAATAAACAAACAAATATTCTACTTGTTTTTTATTGTAGTTCAAGCGCACTTAACTGACCATTGGGGCAGAACAGAACAGGATAACATGCATTGTGATGGTTTCTGTCTTGTCCACTGACAAAACGTTTATAAATAGTTTTCATCAGACCATGCTTCTGCATGTTAGGTAGCTGTCTAGCCAAAAAAGTCCACTATCTATTTCACCTGTTCCAATCACAAAGAATTGTGAAAAGAAATCTAGTCTTGACATTTTTATCTCAAAAAGCACCAAATGAATACATTTAGCTGCTAAAACTGACAAATTTATCTTCTGGGGGGGCATGCCCCCAGACCCCCTAGACAGTTTGGGGTCCACCCACCACAGGCAGGAATGCAATTTTTAAAATTTACATTATGTCCTGGGCTGAGCCCCGGGTCTTTGCAATGTCTAGACATACTCCTGTGATCAGCTACACAAGGTTACAGGTACTAACCAGCAGTCGCTCAGTATGTAAAAACAGTTCGCTAATGTGGCTTACACTAGCATGACATGGAGAAAAAAAGAAGTATACATGGGACATAAATGCATAACTAACCCCTATGTAGTCTTTAGCAACATCTACAGGCTAGCACATACAAAATATATTGGCTCGGATGCCCAGAGGTAGAGAGAAAGAGAGAGAGATAGATTATTAGTATTAATAATACTAATTATACCGTCATTTATGTTGTTTTTTGTCGCACTATACATTTTGGCAATATTTGCTGTACTAAGTATTTCTTACCAATAGAGCATTTTTGGATTTGGATTTGGATTTGGAGAGAGAGACAGAGAAACAGAGAGAAACAGAGAGAAACAGAGAGACTTTAACCCAGAGAGAAGGCCAGCTCTGCCAATGACTCTGCCAAATAAAAAGAACAGAGACGGGGGGAGAATCCCAGTGCGGTGCACTCTGTCACACTGCAGGCCTAAACAGCTGCATCCACGCCCCCCAGCCTGAGCCCAGCGTCCCACACCAGAGCCACAGAGCACTGGCCTCCACTGCAGGCTAAACACACCTCTTCTCCATGCTTGAAAACCGGCGGGCCAGCTATAGCAGCCGTACTCCAGCTCAGATGATTCAAAATCTAACTAAATGTTGCCTTTGTTATTATATTTGACAATCATTAATTTGCCATTGGTCAAAACCTTTCTTTAAAAAGCCTCTTCTGTGATATGTGTTAATGTGAGGGAGAATTGTAATTTGACTGAAAGCACTTGATCTACAAAAAATTACCCTAATATTATGTTATGAAATGGGATCAGGAAACAAGCAAGAATTTTTTATCAGGTTTCCGGCCAAGACATTCAGCTCTGACCATGAACACAGTGTCTAAAAAGTACCTTCTCCATTTATCGGTGAAGACATTTATATACAATATGGATGATGTGTGGTCAACAGTAATGCTCATAGTACATTCAGAGCATGAATTAGCGCATTCAGACAGGAAGGTGCAGGGTCTGATGTGGGCTCTGAATAAAAGTCACCCTTGTCTTCAATCCAGCACCTTTACTTTGCATCTCCAATTAAATAAAATAAGGCAAACACAGCTTTGATGTAACATAATAATTTCCCCTCTTATTATTATCATTAATGTGCAGCTTCCTTCCTGTGCTAGTCTGTTCCTTGCCTGTCGACAGTTTTGGACATGCTCCTTGTGGAACACCACGAATCTCCTTCCGTACAAAAGGCCGGTGTACAACAAAGTCGAGTAAGACGGAATGCGGAATTTCAGCATCGAGATTTCCCAGAAGGCCAAGAGGCTCACTCAAAGACTGAGGTTGCGATTCCGGAATGCTCAGACTGGAGATTTATCTATCGGGTTTCCACCTCACTTGCCACTTATTGTCAATACAATCTAATAGGGAAAACACCGAAGGGCAACAGAAACAATGGGCTAGTTCTCAAAACATATTTATTCACTGAAATAGGTGCCCATTTATCAACTTGTGAAAAGTGAATGAGTGAAAATTACACCCTTGCACAACTTTTCCACGGTGAACACAGGTTCAGTTATTCCTGTTAAAATGGGTGCATTTTAAGATAATTAAATAAGCAGCCACAATTAGTTTTTTTTCTGTTTGACATGCTGTATGATCTTGAGCCCTCTAGCCTTAAATGGTCACAATCAAGCATTAAACTTCATCAAGATGAAAAATACAAATTGTATCGTCGCGTTTTTAAATGGAGATTATCAAATAAAGAATTTAAAACAGACAAATAAAACAGTATAATTATGGCAAATTAAAGTCAGATTCCAGCATGAGTATGAGATTGCACAATGGAAGGAAGAATAGCACAAAGAGTTTGCAGCGTGATCACAGACCTTTTTTTCTGGGTTGGAAGTTTAGCGGTGATAGATCTGTAAATAAAGTGTAACTAATTGACACTCAGTCACACCCAATTGGGGCTCTCCAAACAGACAGGGCGGGCTGGAGGGATGACACAGAACATTTTTTGGTAGTCCACAATCATGAATCAGACCGTTTGAGTATTCCGCATCGGACAGAGCTCACCAAAGAGCCATTCAACTGCTCCCACAGCATTCTGGGAATTTGGTACTTTCACAACGCTGCCCTGCATGCTTTTCAGATGAAGCATCCTGCCCTGGGGATTTCACAAGTCTGTTGGAAGCCAAAAGTTTGTGGTCTGGCAGAGAAGTTTTTGTTGTTGTTTTTTTTATTTTTACATTTTTTTGGCAGGTGTGAGGTGAGCATTTAATTCAGTTTGCTGTTTGTATTCTTCCACAAACAGCAGAAGAACATATAGTAGATCAGAGCAAGGGGCCCCTGGCCAGTAATCCTTTACCTTCAGGCCAGTAGGCTTGAAGCTTTGCACTCACCTTCCCAAGAACGTCAATATCTGACCTCTCTCCCCTCAGAAGCTATGTACAACATTCACAGTGGAAAGGGGAATGTCATGAAAACATGCTACATATCAATTTTTGGAAATTTTGGGTTTTATTTAATGCACGTTGAAAGATTTCTTCCTGCTTTATGTGTTGTCAGTGTTTCATGACTCTGCAAATAAGTGGGCAAAGTTGGTTCAAAATGGCACCAGGCTGGAAAGTGGAGGATCCTCAAATGGGTTCCTCCTGAAATTTCTTCCCACTGGGGAGTTTTTCTCACCACTGTTTAAGTGTTTTTTATCTTACCACTGTAATTTTGGAGGTTCAGGCTCAGTCTTTCCAAATATTCCTATTTCCTGTTTTCTTGTAAAATGTTTTTGTGACAGTGTTTTTGTAAAGCGCGTCAAAATGGAATTGAACTAGATCATAATGCTATGTTGGTAAATGGAAAAAAGGTGATATTTTGCTGTTCCTGAGAATATTTTGGAGGTTTTTCAACCCACCACTGGGGCAACCCACCAAAATGGTGCCAAAATTTAGTCTGCTGGCTTTTATTTACAATTTGTAATTGCTGGGAGAAATTAAATGCTGTAATGAACAATACACACACACACACACTCACATGCATGCACGTACGCACACACACACACACAATTTGTTTGTTTCTCGTCTCTTGGCTCCAGGACTGAAGTTCAGGTGTATGTGTCTTACCATACCACTATGCTTCTCATTAAGGCAGCGGCTGGGCATACTTCAGGGAAAGCTAGGAGGCTGTACAGTTATCTCCCATGGTGTAATTCTAAACTATACAACCTACTACCTCAGCCTGGAAGCACACGGACATGGATGGGTCCCAACAGAGGTCTGCACAGGCCGCAAATCAGGGTATAAAATGTACTTTTTCACCCACTGGCAAGAGTGGCTTCTAGATTCTAAAAATCACCAGCCACATTACCTTTTACAATATAACACAACCTGGTTGGTTACTGGCCAAATTGGCTGCTAGAGTAAACATCTTACCAGCCACAATCGAAATTTTACCTGAATTTGGCTGGTGGCTAGTGTTTCACACCCTGGTCTCCACGGCACGGGCAGGACATGGTGGCTGAACGCTGTATATCCAATCAATCCGCCATTCCTATTTATCAGAGCTGACCGAATGACAGCAAGCTCAGGCCCTGGGGGTCAAAGATACGAGGCTGATGCAGGTGCGCTGGCCACACAGACACAGACCTATAGATACGAGCTTGTGTGCATATTCACCACAAGTTCGGATCTACGGGTTTGTGGCAGCAGGCATTGTTCTTCTTGATTGGAAGCAAAAATAAAAAGATCACATCCGAGAGTTACGGAATGTTCCAGACTAGGTAGACTGAATGAATGAATTGGATAGGTTTAGAGAGATCTGAGATTTGTCATAATGTTCATCCTCACAGTAAGAGAACTGGTTCTGCCTCTCCAGTATGTGAACAAAACTACCTGAATGAAGCATTCACATACAGTAAAATAAGCTCTGTACTCCAGTAGCATATCTGTCTCAGTGTATAGAATAGTCAAAACCAACAGTCAAGATATACAGCAACAGTAGTCCCCAATAATGCCAACAGTCAATTTATTTCCACATTGACCCACTCATCCATTTGCTATTTTACGGAAATGCAACCCAGGGCTTGTCGGCGCTTCCGAGTAAAAATGATGGTGTCCTGCGTGGATTGGTTTTCCATCATTAAAGATGTTAAATTCGTATATAGTGACACTTGCACAGCTTACCAAGATTGCAAAAAATTTGATGACATTTTTAAAACGCTCATGGAAAAGAGCATAGACGTGGTAACTCTGCTTGCGGTTTTTCCAGCTACCTTGTGGAACGCAAAAAGACTGCCGCAAAAAGGCTAACACAGCACTCGCAAGGCACACCTGACCACTCTCTCTTCCTTTTGATATGTCCAACTTACAGAATGACAATAAAGATGGCCCCGGATGACCCACTAGTTCTCAGTGTAGTTATGTGCCACATGGTCTGGAATCAAAGTGTGACTGTGCCAGTGCCTATTTGAGCTAGTGGTGCCATTACGTTGTGCACAGTGTTTGTCCAGGGAGGGACGGTTTTAGTCAGCGGGTCATTTTCTCCCATTTCAGTGTTCAGTACTAAGTAATATACTTTCAACTTTAACTGAGTTTATATGAGTCTAATAGGGATCACATGTACTCTCTTTAGAGTAAAATATATCAGAGTTTATCTAACACTGAACATAATAATAATAATAATAATAATAATAATAATACAAATAATAATACGCTGGATTGTATTTATAAAGCATTTTACTCAAAGCACTTTTACTGTGTATGCACCCCTCTTATTGATCAGGTGCCTGTGTTCTGCCTGCCCCAGCTGCGTGACTGGTATAGTCCTCGGCTGCATTGTCTGCACAGCCATGCCAGCTTTGTTCACTCGGCTGCTGCACCGCAGAGCAACAACAGATGGTATCTGGTTGGACTAATTTTAATATTTTGAAGTCTGCAATATCTGAAGAATTTTGAACGCTAGTGTGCACCCTTGTGGAGGAATGCGTCGTTCATGTAATTAGCCAGCTTTTACCTCATTAACCCTCCTGCGCTATAGCAGTACCATGCACAGCGCACTCTAGCCTTACTTTATCGAACATACCCTTCCCTGGCATTAAACTGTGCTGTATGGTTTCAGAAGTGATAAGTTTACATCAGCTAGCTGAATCGATCCTTCCCAGCATGCTATCAATAGCGTGGCCGACTGCAGTGGAGACGCACTATCGTTTTGCTTTTATCATACTTTTTTCAAAATATGGCCTGGTAGGTAGCGTGTACCTTAACAATGTTTGGAGGTTAAAAGCTGGTGAGACATCTCACATTGCTTATATTAAGGACTTTAAACACCTATACACTTCCTGGTAAATCCAGTCTCGAGGTAACTATGGTAACTATCTGACTGACATTTCTCATTGATATGCCTACAAAACGAGGTGAACTTGTAGAATGGGAAATCTGGGCATATAAAAAGGAGTTTTATAGTACTTAAAAATGACCGAATTACAACATTGATGGACATATTCACTTTGATGTTACCTAATGATAACTGGCATGTGTCACATTCAACCACCATATTACCACTTTAATAAAAATGCAGTAAAAGTATGAAGACAGCTACACATAAAGCTAAGCTGAAGTGGTGTGCTATTCATTATATTCATTATATTGCTAGCTAGCAATCTTCAACATGTTTAGAATAAGTAATAAAATACTGATTTTGATTCCAAATAATCCAACAGCGTCAAAGTTCAAGTTCAAACATTTTCTGGTGGCAAGTTGCTTTTTGCTAACATTCCTGCTCCAATATGTTATGCCATGGTCTATGTACACTCAACATACTCCCATCATAGATGTACGTCAACATATTCATCCCATTTATAAATGATCTTATTACAATTTGAGTGTGTTTTTGTGTTTTGCAGCTTGATCAATTGGTTGCATTTTGCGGCCGTGGCAGTAAACCTTTCACTTCATCGCACCAGTGCTGCTGAATGTAGCTGGTTAGATATACCTTTTTTCCTAAAGTATAAACAGTTCACAAGGTCAAACAGTTTCCTGTTTTTGGTAGAAGTTCTTAGTTTAGCGTGTTTAGGGTGTTAGCTAAAAGTGGTGTTTGTCTGCTCTCTCTTGTTCCTATTGGGTTTGTCGAATGATTCATCATAAACGAGAAATAACACTATTTACGCTGAAGAATAACACAATGTTGATCTATCCCAGTCAGTCTGTAATGAGTGAGCATAAAGCCGAGGAGTAGGTCAGTGAGCATAAAGCCGAGGAGGAGGTAAGTGAGCATAAAGCCGAGGAGTAGGTAGGTAAGTGAGCATAAAGCCGAGGAGTAGGTAAGTGAGCATAAAGCCGAGGAGTAGGTAGGTAAGTGAGCATAAAGCCGAGGAGTAGGTAAGTGAGCATAAAGCCGAGGAGTAGGTAAGTGAGCATAAAGCAGAGGAGTAGGTCAGTGAGCATAAAGCCGAGGAGTAGGTCAGTGAGCATAAAGCCGAGGAGTAGGTAAGTGAGCATAAAGCCGAGGAGTAGGTAAGTGAGCATAAAGCCGAGGAGTAGGTAAGTGAGCATAAAGCCGAGGAGTAGGTAAGTGAGCATAAAGCCGAGCAGTAGGTCAGTGAGCATAAAGCAGAGGAGTAGGTCAGTGAGCATAAAGCCGAGGAGTAGGTCAGTGAGCATAAAGCCGAGGAGTAGGTCAGTGAGCATAAAGCCGAGGAGTAGGTAAGTGAGCATAAAGCCGAGGAGTAGGTAAGTGAGCATAAAGCCGAGCAGTAGGTCAGTGAGCATAAAGCAGAGGAGTAGGTCAGTGAGCATAAAGCCGAGGAGTAGGTCAGTGAGCATAAAGCCGAGGAGTAGGTAAGTGAGCATAAAGCCGAGGAGTAGGTCAGTGAGCATAAAGCCGAGGAGTAGGTCAGTGAGCATAAAGCCGAGGAGTAGGTCAGTGAGCATAAAGCCGAGGAGTAGGTAAGTGAGCATAAAGCCGAGGAGTAGGTAAGTGAGCATAAAGCCGAGGAGTAGGTAAGTGAGCATAAAGCAGAGGAGTAGGTAAGTGAGCATAAAGCCGAGGAGTAGGTCAGTGAGCATAAAGCAGAGGAGTAGGTAAGTGAGCATAAAGCCGAGGAGTAGGTCAGTGAGCATAAAGCCGAGGAGTAGGTCAGTGAGCATAAAGCCGAGGAGTAGGTAAGTGAGCATAAAGCCGAGGAGTAGGTCAGTGAGCATAAAGCCGAGGAGTAGGTCAGTGAGCATAAAGCCGAGGAGTAGGTAAGTGAGCATAAAGCCGAGGAGTAGGTAAGTGAGCATAAAGCCGAGGAGTAGGTAAGTGAGCATAAAGCCGAGGAGTAGGTCAGTGAGCATAAAGCAGAGGAGTAGGTAAGTGAGCATAAAGCCGAGGAGTAGGTAAGTGAGCATAAAGCCGAGGAGTAGGTAAGTGAGCATAAAGCCGAGGAGTAGGTCAGTGAGCATAAAGCCGAGGAGTAGGTAAGTGAGCATAAAGCCGAGGAGGAGGTAAGTGAGCATAAAGCCGAGGAGTAGGTCAGTGAGCATAAAGCCGAGGAGTAGGTAAGTGAGCATAAAGCCGAGGAGTAGGTAAGTGAGCATAAAGCCGAGGAGTAGGTAAGTGAGCATAAAGCCGAGGAGTAGGTCAGTGAGCATAAAGCCGAGGAGTAGGTAAGTGAGCATAAAGCCGAGGAGTAGGTCAGTGAGCATAAAGCCGAGGAGTAGGTAGGTAAGTGAGCATAAAGCCGAGGAGTAGGTAAGTGAGCATAAAGCCGAGGAGTAGGTAAGTGAGCATAAAGCCGAGGAGTAGGTCAGTGAGCATAAAGCCGAGGAGTAGGTAAGTGAGCATAAAGCCGAGGAGTAGGTAAGTGAGCATAAAGCCGAGGAGTAGGTAAGTGAGCATAAAGCCGAGGAGGAGGTAAGTGAGCATAAAGCCGAGGAGTAGGTAAGTGAGCATAAAGCCGAGGAGTAGGTAAGTGAGCATAAAGCCGAGGAGTAGGTAAGTGAGCATAAAGCCGAGGAGTAGGTAAGTGAGCATAAAGCCGAGGAGGAGGTAAGTGAGCATAAAGCCGAGGAGTAGGTAAGTGAGCATAAAGCCGAGGAGTAGGTCAGTGAGCATAAAGCCGAGGAGTAGGTAAGTGAGCATAAAGCCGAGGAGGAGGTAAGTGAGCATAAAGCCGAGGAGTAGGTCAGTGAGCATAAAGCCGAGGAGTAGGTAAGTGAGCATAAAGCCGAGGAGTAGGTAAGTGAGCATAAAGCAGAGGAGTAGGTCAGTGAGCATAAAGCAGAGGAGTAGGTCAGTGAGCATAAAGCCGAGGAGGAGGTAAGTGAGCATAAAGCCGAGGAGTAGGTAAGTGAGCATAAAGCCGAGGAGGAGGATGAGCAAGTCTCATCTGCAACTCATTTTCCATGTTAATTAAAAGTGTTTACTGCATGTGGCTAATTCAGTCAAATCGAAGCACTGATACAGTTCCTGTCCTGACAACGTTTTCTTGTTTTTTTGTACTAATCTAGGAAAAACAAATAAAAATAAAAATAGCATTTGATATGATAAAAATTAACATGAAAGATTCTCTAAAAATACAATACTCTAAAAATGTAGTGTGTACAAAATATACGAAATATATATATGACAAATGATACATTAATCATCTTTTTATTAAAAGCAAAGCTGTATAGACATAACACAATTTCAAGACTAAAGTGGGAATCAAGTGTTAATATTTATGCCAAAAAAATTGTATAGTTCATTACCAGTAAAATTGTTTTTCAGTACTGACACCCAGAGCAGGTATGTACATTTAGCTGGCCAGAGACAGCAGGTATGTACATTTAGCTGGCCAGAGACAGCAGGTATGTACATTTAGCTGGCCAGAGACAGCAGCTTGCTAGAAAACACAACAGATGATAAACAATTTGGAAATACAACTAGGGACAGGTACTGAAATTACATCTAGTATAACAGTTACATATATCACATAATGTATATACTGTACTTTTATAAATGTGTAATAACATATGTATACATAATGTATAGGATATCAGTAAAGACATATATTGCCTAGTAAATGATCAAATAACATACTTGAATTCTTCTCTTTAAAAATACATCAGAACAATGTTTCAAAAATCTATCAAAACAAATCAGAGCCTAAATAAAGCGTAAGGTCCATCTTTATTTCTCTTATTAACAAACAACTTCTGTTTAGTGAAAGAATGAATTGATTATGGTGCAGCACAGCGTATGCTAACATTTGCAAGATAGGTCATTAAAAAAAGTTCTCAGTCATACCTGAAAAAAAAGTATTTCAACAGAGACATAAAACGCCACTGAAATAACTACAGATCCCAGAGAAATGTATTATGTATATTGTATAATTCCCATGAAGTGCAGCAAATGCTTTTTCTATAGTAATATAACATTATAAATACATACCCTACATGACTGGTTAATTTAGTAAAATACCACACTAAATTACCTGACACTCCATTTTTGTGGAGACAGAAAAGAAGCAATATAGGTTTTTCCTGAATAATCTTTTTCTTAAAATTACGTTCATTTAATTATTGAGTGCACAATGACACATTTGGACAAGCGGGTCAACCTGAGAAATAGTAACAAATACAAAATGTAATTCTCTTAATTCTTCAAACATGAAGATTTTCTGTGACTGAGACATTATTTCCTCCTGAATTGATCCAGTTGAGACAATGAAGACAAAAGATTCTAATGTGCTCCAAGTATAGAGGTCGATGTACTCCAAAAGAACATACTCAAATTTGGTATTAACAAGTAACTAAACTGGGGAATACAACTGCATATTAACAATATGGTTGCTGGAACGTATTATAACTAACTGCTCATTTTCAAAGCCTACACATGATGCATCTTAACTTCTGTGATAGGATAAAAGCTCCAGACAAAATTACCCTTAAATACTGTCAATACGGTAACACACTGTATTTCTTATGTTATTTTATGATGACTAAATTGGACGAAAGGTGTTATGACTCACTCATGTACCGTGCAGACTGCATCAAATTAAATATCACTTCAGTTAATAAATTAATAACAATTATTAAGCAGAAGGGAATTAACACCTGTCATCATAACAACCTAAAAGCTGAAGATAATTTGTGAAAAGGGGCACAAAATAAATAAATAAAACGTCACAGTGAGGGTCAAGTCTTGTGTTGAAATAAATGTCACCAAAGCAGGGTGTTTAGAGTGATGTCACTGTTTTCCAGGCGGTCTAAATTGTTCACTTGCAATTGAAACTATGGCCATACTCCTCACGTTTCAAATAAAACCTCAATAATTAAGGCACAATAAGTCAATCTGTTTCCAGATATTTTCTCAGAAATCAACATAATTAGTCAGCCTTAATTTGCACAGCCTTCACAGACTACACAATATAATTGCAGTTACACATTACACACTAAAACAGCAACATTAGTTGCAATTCATTTATTCATTGTGAAGTGACACCTGTGGAGGATACAGTGACACTAAGAAACCAGAATTTGTAAAAAATAATCTTATTTGGTAAATTCCAATCATGCTTAGAATTCAGTATTATTATATTTGAAAAAAATTATATCTGAAAAAGGTTTTCACATGAATTATGCCATTAAATTTATGTTGCATTTAGTATAATATAACAGTTACACACGACTAATAAGAAATGCTGTTACCTAAATGTAACATTAAATTTTCACTGAGAAATAGACTATGCATTATAAGCAATTTATCACCAAAGCGACTGACTTCATATGTATGGTATATTTTCAGATTTATAAAATATGTACAATGCATTCTACGATATATAAAATATATCTACAATAGATACAACTTTGTCTTCAATGAACCAAGAGGAAGAATTTTCATAAAAAGTTTAAACAAAAAGTGTCTTCAGTTAAGCCATGTAACGCAGCTAACACACAAAAGGTTATTAAACTGAAACCTTAAACTTAATTCTTCAGTTGTGCTTTATCAAAACATTCCACACACACACACACACACACACACACACACACACACATATGCATTCTAAATAATAAAATATGCACAAAAATGAAAAACGTAATGGCAGCCCATAGATGACGATTAATGACAATTGACAATTCATTGAACTGGTATATAATACCCTGTCTGGTAGAACACAATTTTTTTAAATAAAAAAAAAAGAAGATTTATTTTAATAGTTGCCACGTGACCACTGGGCAAAAATCTTTTGAAATGTTTTTTTTAAGGTCATTTGTATTTTTAGAGTTAATAATAATGTCCAAATGATGTGAATGACTGTTCCCTCTTACTCTAAGTTATTAAATACGTTATTATTATACGTTATTAACGCTTTTACTCACAAAAAGTATAGGTAGTTATTAGTTAACTTTTTACAATATTAAGTGTCAAAAATATAGTAAAAAAATGTTTTTGTCAAGAATATAAACATATTTTCTTTGTCTGATGATCAGAAAGGCACAAAAAATTATCAAGACCGCAAATATGAACTGCTTAGTATTAAAACCTTAGTCCTAATCTGCTACAGTAATTGCTTTATAAGTATCCAGATTGTGTTTTCCTTTTATTAACATTAGAAGTAAATCCTCTTCTCATAGAATAAAACAGACCTGGGCATAGCTAGCTGAATTTCTCCTATGAGAGCAGACAAGATGAATTGACAAGCAAGATTTCAAATAACACATTTTAAATACACAGCTGAGCCCACACACACACACACACACACACACACACACACACACACACACACACACACAAACACATTATATATACCACAGTATTCAAATTAATTGCAAAAGATACTCTTAGGTTGCCATGACAGCATGAAGAGATCCTTAAAAACAGAAATTCTAAATTCTTGTGAAGTTGCATTGTACTGAAAGGCACGGAAATGCCAGCCACCACCGTGCTCACGCCTCCTACACTGGACCTTGAATAAATGAATTCCTCTATTAAAAAAGTATAATGAATGTGATCAATGGTTGGTCATGCAGTAAGACGGCAGATCATTTTAAATGCACTCACCATTGCACTCATATCTGGTATGTACAATTACATACCTATCTCAGTCACGTTAATGTGTGGCCAAGAGTGATATCACTGTGATATTACATCTCATTTTCCGTTTTGCGATAATACTTATACAATAGTAATGCAGACGCTACTAACAATGCTACTACTGCTACTGCTATTAATAATAATAAAAATAATAAAAATAATTGTAATTAACTAAATAACTACTTAATTACATGTAATTAAATAACTACTTCCCTTTCTATTTCTTTCCATATGGTAACAGGCAATTAAGTGGTGAAAATGTTATGACAGTTATTTAGTGGCATATAGTATATAATATCTGTACATATCTGAAGATATCTTACTACAGATGTGTTTCTGTTCAGATTCAAAAGCATAATTACTTTTTAATACGGAGTTTATAGAATCAAACATTTATGGGATAAAAATGATGACCAACGACACAAGCACAATGTACACATCCGTTATGTGATGTCACATCATGTACACTATGTATATAATCTCAATAAACTCTGAAATCAGTCACAATGTTAGTCAACAGGATGTCAGGAGGCACATTTTCTCTAAATGTTATATATGTTGGAAAAGTTTTCCTCTGTCTACATAAAAAAGAAGATTCTAAGAAAAAGAACAATGAGAAACATTTTGGGCGCATTTACATGGCAGCGTGAAAAGAAATCCAAAAGCGATATACAAATTAGAGTAAAGTATCACAGTAGTTTGACCATTTATGTGAATGTCTTTCAATAAGCAAAATATGACAAGCATATTGCAAAAATGACAGGTCCAAGATAAGCAAATGCTTGATGATAATTGTTTATTAAGCAAAACTACTGTATCAGGCATTTCAACAAAACAGGTAATTTCCATATTTGAAAATCACTATGTTTCCAAGGCGCAAAAAAGTAATTTGTACCAATGCTGGCTTCTCCAGTACTTGTTCCTTAACCGATTCAAATATAAATACCACTCAAGAGGGTATATCATTTTGTAATAACTTGCTATACCCTCAAAATAGTAAACTTCTCAATAGACTGCTCCACAGACAGTAACAAAAATTACTGCAATCAAACAAATAACGTCAAAAAAACACTTGAACAAGAATTAAAATCTCAGTGAGGTTGAAGCACTTTAAAAGGCGGAAATAAAAAAGAAATGACACATACTGGGTCTGGTGAAGAGCTGTCATGCCAGGCGTCCAAGAGAAGTCTGCACCGCCTGTGTGGCTAGCCATCGCATGGTATCAAAATGGAGTCTGGTTGGGAGGACTGGGTAGGCCAGATCTTAAGAAAATGGTAAAACCTGCAGCAAAAAAGACAAACTGTCACACACTTGTACTCTATCATAGAAAAAACCCAGAATACTTATACTCCTGTAGCTAAACACAAATTCTTAAACATGCATGCATCCATTCTCATGCACACATTGAGACAGTCTCTCTCATGCACACACACACAAAAACACACACGTACGCGCACACACACACACACACGTTCCTGTAATAAAGCTAAGTTTCACAAGACAATAGAATTATGATAAAATAAAGGTTTAACCTTTATAATAAAGGTTTTTTACAAGCACAAATCACCGCGTATGAAAGCAGCAGACGGCCCCAGACGGTCTCTCTCTCTCTATCTCTCTCTCTGTCTCTGTCTCTCTATCTCTCTCTCTCTCTGTCTCTCTCTCTCTCTCTCTCTCTCTCTCTCTCTCTCTCTCTCTCTCTCTCTCTCGTGTGCGGATGTTCTGTCCTCACGTACCAGGGGCAAAACCCCCAAAAAACGAAAAAGATTTTAAAAAGAGTGAAGAATAAAAGCAGAAGGTTGAGTACGGTGAGACGCAGTGGAGGTGGAGTTTCTCTACTGGCCACAGAGGAAGTGGAATCTGTGACCAAGCAAAGGAAAGGGTGCTGTTTTCCCCCCTTTTTTGGCATTTCATTCTGTTTCATTTTTTTGGATCTCAGCAGGATCCTTGGCTGCAGTTTTGACTTTCTTTTACGGTGCCAAAATGTGGACCTTTCCTTTTGTCAAACTCCCATGGACAAAATAATAATAAAAAAAGGGGGGGGAGGGGGGTACACTCGTGTAGATAGAAATATATGAAGCTACTGTAAAATATATAATGAAAAATAAACAAAAACAAAAGGGAAATATAGAGAAGCAGAAAGCTAAAAATAAAAGAAGCCAGAGTTTTTATACGGTACAAAACAATTGGAGAGCCTGAAAAGCCTACGTTCGTATTTGTATTGCATTGTTTGTTTTCTTCAAACATGCCCATCTCCCTGACTGTGCAACTCAGACCGTCTCCACTCCTTTGCGTAGCGGCTCACGCCCCTGCCTCTGTCCAACCCGTGCCACGTAGAAACAAAATGCTGCTATGCTACTTTTCTCGCCCCTTTTTCAAAATGGCTTATAGCTGGAGCTGAGAGAATATGCAGCTTAATGCCCCTTTTCAGAAGAAGCCACAAAATGTTAACCCAGTCATGTCTACGCAGCTGAGCGTACGATTTCTGCTCCTCTTTCCTTCCCTCTCTCTGTCCCTCTTTTTTCCCTCTCTCTGTCCCTCTTTTTTCCCTCTCTCTGTCCCTCTTTCCTTCCCTCTCTCTGTCCCTTTCTTTCCCTCTCTCTGTCCCTTTCTTTCCCTCTCTCTGTCCCTCTTTCTTTCCCTCTCTCTGTCCCTCTTTCCTTCCTTCTCTCTGTCCCACCTACTCTTTCTGTTCCACTCTTTTCTTTATTGGGTTTTGAATTCAAACAACGGTGTGCAGCTGTGTCATCTTTCCTAGCTGAGCTCCTCGCAACCAGGCGGGAGCCACAGACCCAGCGGTACAGAACGCTTGTGTGGCGCTGTCCGTCCGTCTGTCTTTCACACACAGCTCACCTGCTCTGCTCCCTGTGCACGTGTCACGTGTCCCCTGTCCCATTGGCTCTGTCACCTCCACGCTCTGCCTCTGACACTGATACGTTCCTCTGTCCGTCAGTCAGTCCGCCAGGCTAAACGAGCACCTACAGCTGGCTTTCGAGCTCTTCCCAGCTTTTGGTTTGCTGCAACCCTGCGATGTGTAACATGATTTATGTGCAGCGCTTTCATTCTTAGAATTCTTTCACTGAATGAATCAAAATATTCTCAGAAAACATTTAACTCAATATTTGGCAGTGATAAATGTTGAATTAATGTTGTTTTCTGTTTTTTGTGCAGCCTGCAATATATTCACAGTTGAGATAAGCAAGTAATAGATAGATGCAGAAACACAACATGGTACACCCACATTCTGTATTCTGCAGACAGCCTCGCACATCTATATTTCAAGATAATGCTTGCAGTTTTCTCTTTGCAGTAAAAGAAAACAGAATTTATAAGCTGCGAGCACAAATAAGGCAGTTTGATTTCAGTTTTTCAGCATGCGACGATCAAGAGAACAAAAAACATTGGAATTATTCTGCACAGACACTGCACCAACAAACTAATATACCAACTGCAATTATCCGGATACTTCAGCAGTCTCCCCAGTTAAAACAATTATTCTGCTAATAAATAATTAAAGATGAAAAGAAAGAAAAGAAATTGTGTCATATACACAGATCTAGGCCTCTCTTCTGTCTACCCTTAATGTTTCCTCCCTGCTTCCATTTGTAAGCAGAACATAACTGTGAAATAAAACATACTAAAAAGGGTATTACAAGTGTTAGTATTTCCATGTACAACTGGTTGACTACTGCCTTTTCTTTTTCTGATTTCCAGGCCAAACAGACTCAATAATCGGTCTGCCCTGACCTGAATCACCCTCAAATGAATAGTGGTTAGCTTATCTTTAACATAACCCGAATCTGCTCACTCTTCAGAAATGTCTGCCAACAGTCTGACACAAGCTGAGACATATAGTTCTGCACCATCAGTGTGTGTGTGAGCAGGGTTCATAGTTTTGGTCTGAAAAATATTTAATAAAAAGCATATTTTAATGAAACTCTATTGTACAATTTTTTTCATATTCACATGTTTGTGGTGTGTGTGTGTGTGTGTGTGTGTGTGTGTGTGTATGCTTGCATTCACAAGCGTGTGTGTGCTTGTTTGTGTCTTCTCCAGAGAGTTGCAATGTCGCAGTGGAGAAGCTTGTGTGCCCCTATGATCCCAAGAGCAATACCATCTGATGGTGGCTGACCAACAGGGGGAGTCTCACAATGACTGTGACGGCAGACGAAGGCTGCAGCAGAAGGAAGTCCTCCTACTGCTGAGCAGTCCATGCCATTGGATCTGAGTCCGTCTCTGTGGGGGCTGTCCCAGCACCGGTCTCAGCAGGCTAATAAATGTCATGTACCAGCGTTAACTGGAAGGGAAAATCAACTGCACACCCCATTGTAAGACCTGTGGTGATCAGCAAATGGCGACAGGAGCAGAACAGAGATGGTCTGGGAGATTCTAGCTATGACCTGGCACACAGGCGGCGAGTGTTAGATTCAGTTGCAGGGCTCTTGGTCTGAGGCAGAAAGAGCCCTTCAGCAGCTGCACCTGTGTCTGAGAAGCCCTGTTTAGAATCCGCTCGGCTCACACCAGTAGAGGAAGGGGCTGGAAAAGGTGTCCTAAAAATAGTCTGCCTCATCAAATTCCTGACTGGATTACCACATCCAGTGAGATATCCCCATGTGGGCAGAAACAACGAAAAATACATTATGGAGCCTGGACATTAGTCATTCAGTCAACCAGCTCACTGATCTCCACCTGGACATTAATGAACACCTCATGATTGTTTGTGTAAAGCTGGACAACAACCAGATGACCACTGCTGTGAATGTATAATGTTCTTAGACTCACAGGAGGAATACGGAAAATGAATTCCAATGGAGCCCTCCTCTTGACCAAATGTGCTGAACACAACCTCATCATTACTAAGACCCTCTTCAGACAGAAAAACAAGCTCAAGTCATCCTGGATGCATCCCTGCTCCAAAAACAGCAACAATTTAATTGACGATGTCATTGTCTGAGCCAGGGACAGGCATGATGCCTACCTCACAAGTGCAGTGACCAGTGCAGATGGGTGCTGGACAGACCACCATCTTATTTGCTCTGTAATGTCCATCAGGTTGAAGAGAAAGCTGTGCCACCCCAGGTTAAACATCCAGAACTTGTGAGAGCCTAAGACACAACATCTCTCTTCCAATTGAAGGATTGAGGTGCACTGGAACTTGCTTAAGTCTGCCATGCTTAAAAGTAACAATAGAATCCTTGGTTTCAAGACCAAGAAACACCAGGACTGGTTTGATGATAATGATGTGGAAATTGAACAACTCATTGCCATAACATGGAAAGCCTTGTGTGTCTGGCAAAATGACGTCAATTGCAAAAGAGGAGCACACTCCAGGGCTAAGGTTAATTTTCACAGCATGACAGCTGCAAGAAAAATGCAAAAAGAACAAGCAACTATTATACATAACCTTAATTGATCTCACCAAAGCATTCGATCCTGTAAACTGACAGGCTCTCTGGTCAACCTCATCAAAAATTGTATGCCCTAACAAATATATCAGAATGCTGAGACTGCCGATCCTACCATCAGAGATGCCTCTGAAAAATCATGCACATCCGCTGGGAAGACAGATGCACACATTTTAGCGTGCTAGAGGAAGCAAACATCAACTACATTGCCACTACAATCATCAACCTCCAGCTCAGATGGACTGGCCATGTAGTTAAGAATGCCTGACTCATGTCTCCCCAACAGATCCTCTACTCCCAACTTCCAATTGCATGCAGAACAGCAACTGGAGGTCAGCAAAAGCAATACAAAGATAACATCAAAATCAACCTTAAAGGGGCAGTTCACTCAAAAATTTAATTAAGATATGTTTCCATTTACCCGGACTGGTATCTGTCCATCCAGATAGATTCACTGAGATTTATAGCTATCCACTGCAGCTCATTTTGATACCACCCTGATAAAACAAACCTCAATGGGTCCAATGCGTGTTGCACTCAAGGCTCCAAAAATATACATCCGAAAAAAATCTACAGAAACTCTTCCAAATATAATAACACGGTTACTCACGAACATCCACAGACCTTGTTGTGCACGGTTTTTTCGAAAACTACTTTCTACCAAAGTACCCCAACTGTGTATATCCATGCAAAGTCTCAACCAAAGCATGGCAATATTCTAGGGCTTATGTCAACACAGCGCAGCCTAGAATACTTGCGTGCTTTGGTTGAGATGATGATGATGACGTGAGTGTGTGTGTGTGTGTGTGTGCAGTATTCATAGTTATGTTTGGTCTGACAAATATTTCTTAAGCTGCATATTTTCTTCATTGTACTGATTTTTCTTCATATTCACATGTACAGTTGTGTTAAAAAAATAGCAGTACAACATCAGTAACCTGATGAACCACTGTTATTAGTAGTAGTGATATTTCTGCATGGCAAATAATTTACTTGTAGATGTAGTAGTGTAATAGAAAAACAACAGACCCAACTGTCATGACTTGCACACTGCTTGTTCTGAGTAATTCACTCATTCATTGAAAGGGGCATGTTCAAAATAATAGCAGTGTGGAGTTTTATTAGAGAATTCATTAATTCTGTGAAAAAACAGGTGTCATTAATTGTATTTTATTAAGGAAGAAGGGAAGCAAATGTTTCACACATTGTTATAAAATATATTTCCTTCTGAATTGCTAAGTAAAATGGGCCGTTCCAAACATTGTTCAGAGGAACAACATAATTCGATTAAAAAGTTGATTGGAGAGGGGAAAACGTATAAAGAAGTGCAGCAAATTATAGAATGCTCAGCTAAAAAGATCTCAAATGCTTTAAAATGGCAACCAAAACCCGAAACACACGGAAGAACACGAGCAACTACTGTTAAAACAGATCAAAGAATAGTCAAAATGGCAAAGATTCAGCCAATCATCATCTCCAGAAAGATCAAAAATGATTTAAAATGAGTGCTGTTACAGTCAGAAGACGTTTGATCGAAGCTAAGCTATCAGCAAGAAGCCCCTGTAAAGCACCATTGTTGAAAAAACGGCATGTGCAGAATCGGTTAAAATTTGCCACATCGATTGGCCCAAAAATAAATGGCGTAACATTTTGCGGACTGATGAGTTAAATTGTTCTTTTCGGGTCTAGTGGTCGTCGAAAGTATGTCAGACGACCCCCGGGTACTGAATTCAAGGCACAGTACACTGTGAAGACAGTGAAGCATGGTGGCGCAAAAATCATGGTACGGGGACACTACGGTGTTGGGCCTATTTATCGTATACCAGGGATCATGGATCAGTTTGAATACATCAAAATACTTGAAGAGATTATGTTGCTGTATGCCGAAGAGGAAATGCCCCTGAAATGGGTGTTTCAACAAGACAATGACCCCAAACACGAGCAACATCTTGGTTCCAGACAAAAAGGATTGAGGTAGTGGAGTGGCCAACTCAATGCCCCGACCTCAACCCCATTGAAAACTTGTGGGGTGACATTAAAAATGCAGTTTCTGAAGCAAAACTCTAAAATTTACAGGAACTGTGGAATGTAGTTTGTTCATCCTCGGCTGAAATACCTGTTTCTAGGTGCCAGAAGTTGGTTGACTCGATGCAACGCAGATGCGCAGCAGTTATCAAAAACAATGGTTATGCAACTAAATATTAGTTCAGTAATTTAAAGTGAAGTTAAATCTTGAAAAATTTCTTCAGTTTATAAAGTGTTTGAGTTTGAAGAGAAAAATGTCGACACTGCTATTTTTTTGAACAGATTAATATTCCTTTTCTTTCCTTCCTGTAAAAGAATAACGCAGACTTGATAAAATGTGTTAATGCTTTGATTAGGAATTGAATGAGTAATGTTTCTACTACATTTGAAATATGGAACTAAAAGCTATTAAAACATATTTGCACTTTATTCACTTTTTTAACGCACTGCTATTTATTTGAACACCACTGTATGTGTATGTGTATGTGTTGTATGTGTGTTTGTGTGTAATTTTGCATTCACGTGTGTGTGTGTATGTGTGTTATGGTGTCTTGTTGCTCTAGTGGTAACATCACAGGGTGCAATAAAATTTTCCTATCTTCATAAAATAAACCTTGATAAGAAACCTCAATAAATAAAGTTCACTATTAACTGCACTTTCTTCAGATCATAGTTAAGATGATATTTCACATTCTCCTGATATGACCCGGTGTCACAACTGTACTGTCACTACCAGTTTTTTTTTGTTTTTTTTGCAACAACACACATTGCACATGTTTGTAGTTTTCTTTTGTAAGAGTTTATATGAGTCTAATATGGACCACATGCACCCTGTTAGAGATTAAACTAGATAATACTCTAACAGAATAAATTTTACACTGGCAACTTTGATTTGCATCACAAAATCATTCTTCTTATAGTGGTAATATTGAAAAAAAACCAGTAATTCAAATTGAAACTCTTTCCACATAACAGATAAAGGCATACTTACAAAATAATTATGTTCAAACTACCCTTTTTACTTGTAGAGGTGGAACATTGACTTCAAAACTAAACAAAATGAGAAATGATCCATGAAAAGTAATGGCTAAATTATTGCTTAATTTGTTCAAATTTGTCCCTTGGTAATACACAGGGACATTTTCAAACGTGTAGTTGTAAAGCAAATTGGTTGTAGCTGAAGTGGAGCAAAAGTTAATTTTCAGTTTGATCAGATAGTAATACTAAATTCACCGTCTTCTCCCTCCACCAGTGTTAAATTCACAAAAAGAATAAAATTAGTCATTATGAAAAATGAATGCCTCACAAATGTAAATAAATGGAAAGATGTCATTGTTTAAATGAAGACCGCTAGCATGCAAACTGTAGAGCTGATAAGGTGGATTTGTAGATGCATTTTTAAAGGGAGTCACATTAAAGCCATTCAAATAAAAACTGAATACAAATCTGAAATTTCCATTATGTCTACTTCTGTTATTCTATTGGCTTTCCTTTGATCCTGTGCCATTGTACATTCCCTGTAGGAGGTTTAGAGGCTTTCAAGCTTGTATTTTCTTCCAAAGGTTTTCAGTTCCACTTTAGCTCAATAGAAAATAACTGAATGAGTGCAGGAAAATGACTTGAGGATTTCAGTGGGGTGCACAGGAAAAGACTGCTGTTCTGCACTTCACACTTTTGGCAAGATTGAGAAGTGCACTCTTCCTTGTCAGTGTTCATGCTAAAATGTATACTTCTTAAACTTTTGTGTGAGTGTGCATAATGTGTACAGTAGTTGTAATATATTCAAATATACAGTAGTCATGTAAACTTCTACTGCAACTCCTAATGTCCTATTTTCTTACAAGCCTGAATTTCAGTGCTACTTGCTGACTTAATTTCAGTGCATCGAAAAAGGCTGCTTGCATATTTGTTTGCGCACTGAACAGAGCACTGAATTGATTGCATCCATTATATCTTGCATCCATTATAATTTCCATTCAATCTTCCATGATGTCTGTGTAAAGCCCTATTCAGACTGACACATCTAAAAAATCGCAACGTTAAAATAAATTTTTTGCTTAAGTAAACAAACAAACAAAAAAAAAAGCTATATAACTATAAATAGCTTTAATTGCGTGTGTTGAAAATGTCAGCACAGCAAATAAGTGGTGCTACTCAAGACAAGTGGCAATAAATAAAAAAGTCTCTTTCTCTTCACGTCCTCCTACTTGAGTTAAAATTGTACATGTATGAACACAAAAAGACTTATCAAGCCACCGATGACAAGGCAGGACAAAGACCTGACACAACCCATAAGTGATCCCACCTGAATTCCAGAGGGATCAAGTCAACCCGAAAGAAGAACGGAGAGAGGGAAAGAGAGAGAAAGAGACGGCAGGCGCCACCTCACACAGTCTCACCTCTCTTACGCCACACCGAGAAAAAGATACAGGCCGCACAAGTCCACCTTCAAATGACAAACAAACACAGTCAAGATGAAGGCCATGTATGTGCGCTGATTAAATAAACGTTACAAATATACTAAATAAAGGGAGACCATGGCAAATAGTAGACATGCAGCAGTCCTTCAAACTTGTGGGGGAAAAAAAGATTAATTCCGCAACTCAAAACTAAAAAAATTCAGAGCGGTGAAAAAGCACGAGACAAAATTTAAAACTGAAAAAGCTCCCAAAGCTTTTCTGCATGTTAATAATGACTTACCGCCTCTTTATTGTGTCCAAATGAGCTCTTCAGAACCAGTACCTACAACACTTGGCAGTGGGACAGGAGAATGAAGTCCGTTTTTGGCCCACGAGAAAACAAAACAAACTTTCAACCAACACAACTATGAAAAAAATATGCGAAGGAGAAAAAACGGCAAACTAGATGAAACAGAAAGACACACAAAAAAAAACTAAGAAACGAGGGAGGGGGGAAAATAAAACAAAGCACACATACAGACACACAAAAAACTGAGTGCCTGAGATGTTAAATCGCGTTAGTTTCTCGTATTTAAAAAAAATAACAAAGACAGTATCTCTTGGTGACTAGAAACTGTATTCTTCTAACTGGGTGCCTGCTTAACAACCAAATGACAGGCAACATCTGTTTGTAAGATAGCCAAGATCGAGTCTTAAAAAATTGGCTTGATTCTCTCTCTCTCTCTCTCTCTCTCTCTCTCTCTTTCTCTCTCTCTCACTCCCCCTCTCTCTCTCTCTCTCTCTCTCTCTCTCTCTCTCCTTTCCCTTTTTCTCCTCCTCACTCTTGTGGAAACAGCAAAGGGAGGAAAAACAGTTGCGCACAAGCCTCGTCACCCCTCGACCTCGCCCCTTTTGCACACTCCTCTCAGACAGCTAGCACAGGTACAGCCACTCGCTGGCCAACTACTCCCCGTCTCCCCAGCGCACACATTTCACTCAGGCGGCTTTGCTTCAACAAAAAGCATTCACCAGTTAACGCAAGCGTCCAGAAGAAAGAGTTTTTTCTGGAGTGCGGCCATCTTCTTCTGTTAAAAAACTCACAAAGACACTATCCTTTTGCATCCTCTCTCTGTACTGACGCACCCTGATAACACACACCCAACACTGCAAGTTATTGCTTCAAACTTTTGCGCAGCAAATAAAATGCTGCCCCCTGCTATTTCAAGTTTATGACCATGATACATGAGGAAAATATAGATAGACACACACATAATCACACGCCATTTTAAGACATGTCAAGCTTATATTTCTCTTACATGTGTGCATTGATTGAAAATAGAAGTTGTCAACGTTGTGAAAGGGAGGAAGAGGAGGGTAATGGGAAGTGCAATCAGAGGATCGTCATGGAGGCACGCAAGATCACTCTGGGTAACGCTAAACTCAGAGGTTCCTCACTTTTTTTTATCTTTCAAAAATTTGTATTTCTAAATTTGGGGCCACACTGCCAGTTTGGGAGAGTTCATCCATGGTTCTCCTCCGAAACATGTGGTGTCATCAGCTGGTTCTTTTCACATGACAGACTACAGCTAAGCCTGCATAGAGAGTTTGAGGAAGGCCTTTCATATGTGGCTTTAGCATGCAGTCCAAGGGTGCCCGATCAACCTTCAGGGGTCGCTAGATAACGATGAACACGGATCCCTATCCGACTGAACCCTCCCATTCTCTGGGGGCCGCAATCACCAATTGCCTGCCACCCTATGGAGATACTCGCCACAGTTAGCACTGGCATGAGGCCAAGGCCATGAGGCTCATCCATGCACCACACAGCCATATGATGCATGATGCCAGCGCTATGATGCCTGGTGCTGGCATTGATGCGTGATGCTAGCTATATTTGATGTCACGTGGCGCTGTAATGGCGACATGTAGTTCAGCTGTCTCTTGTGTTCGTGTTTGTTCATTTGAATGTGTTTGGCTGTGTCTGGCTTTTTTAAAAAGTTTTTTTCATGCACTGTGTGTCTGTTATGGGACGGGGAAGCAGGCTGTAGATTTTTCAGGGCACTCCTGCTGCTCGTTTTGATAATGTTGACAAATTGTCTAGTCGGGATAATTTTGTTTGTGGTCATCACCATGGAGACGCATTCGCAACATATGCTTGGGAATGTCTGTTGGATCTGCAGCCACAAAGTTTACCATCGCACTTCACCGGAGTTGAAGATGTCGGGACTGATCCAGGACTGCAGGCAATCTTCAAAAGGCCACCAGTAAGGGAAGGAGAAGATAATGCAGGGGAGGAGTGAGGCGGCGACTGGGAGGCTGAGCTCAGTTTTTACGGTGGACAGAGACCGCGACACTGTGTGTAGCCTATGGAGGAAAGTCGTGGAGGCGGAGTTTGTGTGTTGGACTGCTTGATGATACTGGACATCTCGGGACAGCGGGGATTATTTTTAATCATGCCGTTTGGCTGTATTCCACTTTAATTCACTGAATTAGTTTTAATGCAATGATTCCATTGAATGTCTTTATTTGAAATGTTTGTTTGTGTGTTGTGGGTCTGCCCCACTGTCTATGTCTTTTTTGTTGTTGCTGCTGGCTACAACCGAAATTCCCTAACAGAAAAATAAAAGTTATTCTATTCTATATGATGCGTGATGAACTATGAACTATGATGCGTGATGCTAGCTATATGATGTGTGATGCCGGTACTATGATGCGTGATGCTAGCTGCATAATGTGTGATACCAGCACTATGATGCGTGGTGCTGGCGCTATGATGTGTGAGGCAAGCTATATGATGCGTGATGCCGGTACTATTTGCAGTGGCTAGCTATAAGAACCATTGGGCAGAAAAACCCCTGACCGGTTTTTGCAGATGGTCCAAATCTTGGTTTGTTGTGCTTAGTGTGAACACGGTCCTAAAACATGCAGTGGACAAGAAACAGCCATGGCTATCCTCTATGTACACAAAATTAACCCTGACCTTCCCAGAAACCCCTAACTAAGCCATAGCAGAACAAGCATACTTGGGGTATGCACAGAGACCAGCATTGGCTACCTGTTTCTGCTGAAGAATAACACGTCCATTGGTACAGAATGCCAGAGCTTTGGGTTATAATTATATGGTTCTATCGGGTAACACTGAAATACCACAATTTAGAATTTTCAATAGCCAATTTCTTAGTACTGATTTGTTTTGTATCCATGTTAGTTTTAATATGTTAAACTAAGAAGAAATTCCAGGCTTCTGATTTGTCATGTAGAAATAGAAAAGACCCAACAAAGAGTATCCCGTGTTAATAACTCATTTTTGCCAAAAATGTGAGAGCAAAACGCAGTAATTCTAAGCTCAGGAATTGAATACAAGGCTAGTGTGCTCGACCTAAGGACAGGTTCTTACATAAAACAGGAGTCCTAATGTCAACCAAACAGCCCCATCAGTCACGCCACAGAGTAGGGCTAATTGGTCAACCGAGCTCCAACCGAGGAGAACCGCCTATGAGAGGATGGGGGGGGGGGGGTGGCACAATGCCATTCTGGCTGTGCCTACTGTAGCGTACGTTCCCTCCTTAATTTAGACATTATGTGATGATCTCAGCCATGTTTTTGCATGCTGCGGATGAGAGGTCTCATTGCTAATCTATGACGTATGCAAAGCTGTAACGTACAGTGCTGCCTCACTACACCATACCTAATGACTTCCCCAGTGCCCTAAACAGTTATTCAACCTCCACAGAAGCCTTTCCATTAAGATACGTATTCCATTCAACTGTGACACTCTACTTTGACCTTACCTTTCAGTAATGGATGTGAGCAAGAGTTACGTATATCTTATTTTAATTATTAGTGTGATTAAAGAAATAGCTGGGACTGAGAACTGTGTGTGTGTGTGCGTGTGTGTGTGTGTGTGTGTGTGTGTGTGTGTGTGTGTGCGTGTGGGGGGGGGCTGGCTTTAAGCTCCATTTTTCTCCGTCCACTCTGCCCCTCTCTTTCTCGCGCACACACACACACACACACACACACACACACACACTTTCTCTCTCTCTCTCTTTCATATTCTGCTCACGCACAACTGCGGCACCCCTCCGCCAATCCCCAACATTAATCCACACCTCAGACAAGCAGCACTGCCACAGTCTGGCCTCTCCCACAATGCGCACCAGCTTTCAAACTTTCCGATCCATGGCGAGGAGCTTGGCGAAGACCACCCGCCAGACCCTCCATAGAGGAGGGAGGGAGTGCCAGCGGGTGCCACGTTGTGGCATGGCTTATAAGTGAGTGAGGGGGATCTCATCAGACGTGTTACGACTCTTTGGTCACTCCACAATTACACCCGCCCCCCACCATTCTAGTCACAATACCACTACACTGAAATATATTGAATCAGATTAAGATATTACAACAATTATTTCCGCTTTTCAGATATTGCAGACTTTTTTGTGCTCACGTTTCTGAAGTTCAGCAAGCAGTGATTCAATAACGTTAATTGGAAGCTTCCCTGTCATTTTAAATAATTGATTTAAATTTTCACACAAATATTTGTGCAGAAATAATAATGGCTAAAAAGGGAACCACTGAGCCACAAACTTGTTCGGTTGAATCACCGGCAAATGAGCCTCATCAATACTTCTTTGAACAACTTACTATCTCAATTCACAGAGTTGGAACATTTAGAAATAATTATTTTTATTAAAGAAAAATTGGATAGTGTAATTTTCTAAATATTTGTCTTCATACAATTAAACATTTTTTTTTTCATATCTATATTTCATCTCCATAGAGCATCTCAGGGATGCTGGTGGCTAGCTGGGAAAAAATAAGAGGATCACAGAGAGGCTTGCTAGAAGATTTGTGGAGATAATGGGTGCTATTGTTCACCCATCCACACCCTGCTTCCTTGTGTTCCTCAGTGGGTCAGAATATCCACTGTCCGTCCCAAACATCCAGTGGGGTGTTCAGCACATTCACCGCTTCCCTAAAGAAATGTCGTGTCGTCTCTCCCTCCCTCCCCAAAAACGCTGCAGGGTCAATTTCCCAGCCAGCGCTGTCTGAAGCCAAGCGAGCCCGAGAAACAGCTGAGCATGATGGGAACTGGGTACACCAGGTGAGAACACTGGCAGCAGCATGTGTCCAACAATTCCACCAGCACCGGCCCAACAGCAACCCCCCAACCAACCAACACCCCATGCTAGTCTCTCCACACGCTGATGACACAACTTCAACACATAATCTCCCATGGAAGATCCCATCCCACAGACACGGGATCACTACCCTTGTCCTGAAGAGCCACAGGATCCACTGGTTTTCATTGTTACTTTATTGTCAATTACAGAGGTTTTGCAGTTCAATACACAGTTAACCGACCATGTTTCTAGGATCCAAATTAGTAGCTGGCCTTAAAGTGAAAACATAAATCCAGCGGCTCTACAGGGTCAGAGTTGAGAACATCAACCACAGACAGACATTCCCTAAAGAAGGCTCTGGCATGAACAGTCCCACAAACAACACTCCAAAGGCAGCTCAAAATCAAAACACTTCCACAAAGCTTGGTATAGCAGCAACACATCTGGTAAAAGGTGAAGCCCAGTCGCACTGGAGATGATACAATGTGTGTTTGCTGGGGTGGTGCAGCTGGGGGAGAATGGTGATGGTTTATCCATTCAAGAACATTAAATAACAAATCTATATTACCTCAGAGATGCTGTAGGCTGCTCCACTGAGAAGGCCAATTGCGTCGGATTCAAGAGAGAAATCTGTGTGGAGGTCCTCCCTGGAGTTCACACTCCTGTGTGACAAAAAACAATCATAAGAATTCATAAGACTTCTTATGTCACATGAGACACTTCACAGAGACAAGCCCACACACAAATGTAGGTATACATGCACGCTCACACACACACACATGCGTTTGTGCACACACATGCACACACAAACCGGTGCAGAAAAACATGGGGGTTTATCTGCTGACATAAAATGCAGCAAAGACTTCCACACTACTGTAGTGATTTCCACAGTACCATAACCAGTTATTTAGCCTCAGTTATTTAGCCTTTTTCATTAAGACACTTATTCTATCCAACTTTTACACACACAACTTTGACCTTAACTTTCAGGAACTTTCAGGAATTAACGTGACACAAGAGTTAAACCTTATTATTATTATTATTATTATTATTATTATTATTAGTAGTAGTAGTCATATTACTAGGTGTGGTTGTGAAACCACACCGTTTTTTATTCACCACTTATTATTATTCCACCACTTTTCCATCTCCTCCTACACCATTCACACCATCGACACCATTCATACCTCATATTATACCTTTATACACCCTCCAGGTTGCTATTACTTTTTACCTTTATACCATATACACTTTTTCAGATAATTTACCTTTTATCGCCAAAAAAATGAATGGGAGTCAATGGGCACATTTTGAAAACCGATGCAATAGAATGTGGATGCTGTAACATATTACACTGCTTATGACATCACAATGCATTCCTCTACAACACTGTTATGACCCAACAATACTATCCCAGATGATTTGACATTACCTTTTTGTGCTTTCATCACAATTCATTACTTCTTTGTATCACTTCCAGGTTCTTTAGACTACTTACCACAAAAATACATCACCATACACTTTCACCTTCTTTAGATCCCTTTATACCACATTACCACGTCATACCACTTCCACCTTTTATTTACCACCTCACACTATATTATATTACCATCTTTCTATACCATTTCCAGCAAATTATACCAATGCAAAGCAACCACACCTACAATTTATTTAGGAATTGTTAATCTAGTAATAATAATAATAATAATAATAATAATAATAATAATAATAATAATAATAACAATAATAATAATAATAATAAATCAACTTGCGCCTATGTCTGGCGAATACTGACATTACATGTTTTAGATAAATATAAAGGCAGAAAACTGGTGACACTCCCAATTAACCCCCTCTAAAAAGGTTGCCAGTTATTCATAAAGTCAATGGGGCTGAAGTATGTGTTATGGACAGAGGGCTGTCATCAGGATGTGTGCAGGAATCACTGGCTTTAAGTATATTACTGTCTCTTAAACAAACAACATGTACGAATGCAAAAGAGGGGGAAATGGGCAGGGCCTAATTAATGTATTAATCACTTGGTAATTTATATTAATTTCTTGTAATTGACACCCAGTAATCTCTAAATGGTGCCAAGCACAGAATATTAACACATCTCACACAACAGTGAGGCTAGACCTAAAGCCACGCTAAGTGATGAAGAAATGCGTGGATCAACAGTGAAATTAGACTGACTAATGCCATTAAGCTTGTGAAGAAAGCAGCCTGGCTTAGAGGCGGGAATGGTGTTGTTCACAGACTCCTCTGTCTGAGGGGCACTGCTTTTCTATCCTTTGCCAGTTCTTCTGCAGCATGTTTTGATTCAAAAGCCTGACAATCTTTCCGTTTTTTTTTTTTACATTGTAATTAAAAAATAATTGTTCATGCCTTTCGATTCAGCACTCTCTTAAATGAATATTCGAGCTCAACTTGGTTTTATCCTGCCTCTGTCCTTTTGCTCTGCCCTTCTCTGTCCCTTTACCTCCTTTGCTCCCTCTCCCCGTCTCCCTCCCTGTCTCTCGCTCTCGTTTCATTTACAAACCCTCAGTCGGACAGCACAGAAAGAGCTCCATGGTAACCTGGCGCCCTGCCATCTCATTACACCGGCAATTGATTCTGGTACGCCGCCACACCACCGTCCCCCCACCAGCCCTCTTCCCATCATGCATCTGACACTCACAGTCTGCTGTGCAGGATAAAATCCAGAGCGCGTGTACACACACATACACACGCACACGCACACACACACGCACACGCACACACGTACACATTTGCAGACACACACAAATACACGTGCACACACATAAATAGACACATAAACACACACAGGTAAATATGCATACAAACACGCATGTGTGTACACATACACAAGCAGACGCACGCAAACATACGTGGACACTAGGGGTGGGCAATATGGCCTAAAAACTTATATCACAATATTTTCATAAATTTTCACGATAATGATCACGAAATCTCTACATTTTTTCCAAAATTTAAAAAGAATTTCACTCTATAACCCTCCTTTTTCATTCAAGTGTATTTATAGTCATTGTTAAACTAAAATACTAAACTACTCAAATAAATCTGACAAAATATATTTTGTGAAATATTTATTGTGAATATGTGAAGAACTAAATAACTAATCTAAAACATATTATTATATAACTTAAATTAAAATGTTTTGCTTTTAAAACATTGTTTTCTAGCACCACCTTTTTTTAACACAAGCCTGAAAATAAAATGGTTAATGTTCTTGAACCCCTTTGACAACAGACATAATCCTGGTCTCCTCTGTAACGCAACCCTTGGGAGTTTGTTTCTAAGAGGCAAAATTACTCTTAAGTATTACTGAAACAAAGTAAAAGAAGCTCAAACACAGTGGAAGTGTAAAGTTTTTTTTCTAGCCTAAAATATATATTTTTAAAAATGTATTTATTTACCATTATTCATGTCGTCTGTCCATCGTTTTGATTGAGCCAGTTTTGTGTCATGTTACAAAATAAGGAACCATTGTCGCTATAACATTAGGATCATAAAATATTTTATAGAGATTTAACACTTTTGAAAGGTATATTATGTGACCAGATTATTAAAAAATTTTACCGTAAGAAAACGCAATGAATGCAAATAAACTAAACCACTAGTTAAGTGATTAAGTGATTAAACCCTGGAGTACAGCTTTAAAACATAAAATAAATATGTAATTAGCAGCCTAATAATAATAAGTGAAATAAAAGACTTGTAACTTAGATAACTTAATAGCTTTGGTATTCAAGTGCTTAGTGATAACTTTCTTCACTGCTTGAAGCACTTTTTCAGTTGAACTTTGCTGCTACAGTCCTCCGACAGCACAAAACGCTGCGCTGCACGTCGTGCTTTCTTAAACCGAAACCATTTCCAAATCACCGATGACACACCTGTTCGTGGAATTAATTGTTCTTCTGCTTTCTTGCTTGTTGATAATTTGTTACCTCGGACGGCAGTTTACAGGCGTGACAATCACTGCTAATGGGTGGGCAAATGGTAGGTCATTTCCGTTCTATATCGCGGCATGTTTGAGATGCCAAAAGTACATTGTGTGGAAGAAATATATCGATATAATATCGTGCGTGATATATCGCCCACCCCCTAATGGACACAGAGACACATGAACACATGCATGTCTACACACATACAGTACATAAACACATATAACCACACGCATGTGCATGCACATACATGCACTGAGATATTCATACATTCTCATCCATACAGAAACACATATGCACACATATTGTAAGGCAAGGAAAGGTAGAAAAATCTGGATAACAAAACTTCAAGAAAAAATACAAAACAATAAAAAGATAATTTACCCAAATCAGCATTTCTAGATACTAAAACATATAAACCAGGAACACAAAATTATATATAATTACATATGATAGACCACGATGCAAATGATGTCTACACACAAGCATTTTAACTGCACATAAAACATGGCATCTCACTGACAGATAACCACCACAGCACAGGATCCATGATCATCTGGGAGACACAGAGCAATGCTACTTTCTCAGGCCTAAAGCACTGACACAATGTGGACTGGACTCTGGAGGGGGATGAGTCGCATACTTTAGCTAAACCAAATTTGGAAGTTAATGGCCAAATAAAGGCGCCTCCCCTTTTTTATCTTGTATGTCAGGTGTCAACTCAATGACCCTCAATGACCCATGTACAGTGCGCGTCAATGGAAAAAAGTGCGATATGCGATAAGCCCCCCCAAATATTTATCCCGGGACCAAACTCAACACATCTCAAAGCCCCTTAGTGGGTCAGCACACGCAGTTTCAAAATGATCTTAGAGGAGTATCATGCTGTAACACCCACGCTGACCTTGGCTGTCGACAAAGCTCAAAGCACGCCTTCTGGGCAAGATTCTCTGACGGAAGTGAGCTTTTACGCGAGCATTAGGGTCAAGTCCATTTCAATTCAGCCAATTCAGGATTCAGATTTAATTAATCAATTGAAAAACTCCCATAGAACTGCAACAATAGGGAAAAAAACTTTCCAGAAAATATTTCCTGTTTTCCTGTTCTGAGGTGACTTCCATTGTATCCCAACGACTGCACAGTGCCTGGACAGTTTTTTAGCACATTTTTGAGTAGGCTGTTACATTCTATAAAAACAGTCCAAGGTTATAAATTATGAATAGTTTTATATGGTCACATACACTTGTGAGAAGAAGTACTTTCTGCATTCACACATTTTCAATGCTTCAATAATGCAACACAAAGGTAAGATTTATAGCACAGTTCACGACAATATGTATTGCCTCGCTTGCTATTGGAGTAAGCGAAATAGCTATTAGCTCACAACTAAGTGACTACAACTATGATCAGAATATGAGATCTGCAGCCATACAGTTTCACGAGTCATGTTTTCCTTTCTTTTCCTGGCAATCATTAGCTGCAACTGCATAGTTACATGTACATAAACACTATACAAAAATTAAGTTATTAAAATTCTGAAGCAGGGGTAGGCAACCCTGGTCCTGAAGTTCCAGTGATGTTTCTGGTTTTTGTTCAATCTGACTTTGGTTGCAGGAGTTTGATGGATTATTAAGAGCCTGAGTCTGAATATTCTGAATAGTCAGTGTGGTGAAACACAGAGTACCTCCAGCACATGCTCACCTGTGTTACAATCTTTAAGCCTAATAATTAATCCAATTATAGGTTTGGATGGATCAAAAACCAGGAACAACTTTGGAACTCCAGGACCGGGGTTGTCTACCCCTGGTCTAAAGTATATCTATGACTGTAAAATATAAATAGCAGAATGAAATAATGTTTACATAAAACAATTATTTAAAAAAAACTTTGTACTTGCCTTTTCACAAATTTCTAATTACAAAAAACACACACACACACACACACACACACACACACACACACACACACACACACACACACACACACACACACACACACACACACACACACACACACACACACACACACACACACACACACACACACACCAGGTATTTAAATACAATATTACAAACTATCAACCCACTCCCCTCCCTCATCCAAACAAAGAGGTACAAAAAGATTTCCCATGACCCACATATCACTTTAAATACTACACAATATGAAATAATAAACAAGTAAATAAATGAACATTGATGAAAGATATGCAGCTAAGGTACCGTGTAATGTTTAAGTTCTCAGCAAAGGCGGTGAGACAGTTGAGGCAACACGGAGCTTCACACTGGTATTATCCTGAGCTATGTTCTGTGCAGGTGGGAATGTAAGGGCTTGGTATTCAGTGACTGTTAATTGTACTGCCATAATACACAAATGTGCACTCTGAAATGTATGAATGGTTCACAGCCGGTAATGACACATATCAATCTTTGAACTTAAATTGAGGAAGTTGTTTTACTGGTGCATACGATTTCGGGCAAGTGTACCATATATACCCATAAAACTACCCATTAGAGCGAATGTAATGTTGAATGCATATATCCATATTAATCAGGTGAACGCACTTATGTTCCCCTACATTCTAAGTTTCCCTGGATAAGATTGCCTGTTAAATGAATCAAATGTAATTTAATGTAATGTCGTGAATATCATGCATTTTTTTAACAGGCTTTTCCAGGTAGGCAGTTTTAACCAGTTACATTCTGCTATGAAAGGTTTGCAGACATACCTTCCCTGCTGTAGATTCACTTACACATGTTTTACTGTTTCTCTGCCTTTTCAAGATAGCATTTTACAGTGGTCAGAAGTATACTCTGGTGTCTGAAATTCTCTCTTCAGACATATTAAGATAATTGTCAATAACAATTGGGAGTAACTTCCAAAATGAAAAAAAAAGCAAATATGAGACAAATGAAAAAACGGACTGATTTTGTAATTATGTTCATATGTTCGGAGGTCATTTTGGAACACCAAAGCAACAGACAGCTTGTACATGTGGGGTGATAGGCCACTGGATCTATGGGGAGTGGAAAATGTATCTAAAACATTTGAGCCAGACTAGGTGAGATGCACAGAGAGGTGCCATGCAGTTCTTTTCAAAATTGGCGCGAATGTCCAAGTAAATACAATACAGGTGGGTAACACTACTGGGCCTTGAAGCCAATGCAGTTTATACAAACTGAGTCAAACTCAAACACCGCAATCCTCCTTGTACTCAAACTGTATCATAATACATGCATGCTTTCATTAAACGCAGATGTTTATTTCCTAAGAATCTTCAAGGTGAAGATTATGAGATGGTAAAGAAATGTTCTTGTGCTGTTGAGGTTTTACTGACTGAGGCAAAATGCTAGAAGGACATAAAAACCTGACCATTTAAGACTTTAAGTGTAACTGTCTCTACCACACACACACACACCACACACACACACACACACACACACACACACACACACACACACACACACACACACACACACACACACACACACACACACACACACACACACACACACACACACACACACACACACACCAAAGCGCTCAGGCACGCACACAATCTATAAAAATATTAATTATTCAAATCACATTGCACAAAATAAGGTTAACTTCAAATCACAATGTCCGGCATTGTTTATTTCAGACTTTTTCACCTGCAGCAGCTGCTAGACATTTTATCCAAATTCATTTCAGTAAAATAATGAAATAAAATGTATTGCTTATTGTTCTACGACAGTGTTCAAATTATAGTTTATTTTTTCTCTTCTTGGGTACATTTTCAGAGAAAGCACATGTAAATTGTGTTATTGCAGGTGTAACTCCATTGAACCCCGGGAAAAGATATCATTCTTATTTCTTCAATGAAGAATCACCAATATTGTGATTTGCAATATCTACTCAAAAGACCCAAATATAGGGAAGGTGACCATATGAGGCACACAATGTCAAACATATCCTAATGGAAATTGATTATATTCTATATTAAAATAAAACAGATCAAGATATTCCAACACTTTACACTTTTAGAATGTGTAAGTAAATAGAAAAATTTATATTTCCCCTTTCAGATATTGCAATATTTTTTAAATATATGGGAGTGTGAAATATGTTTATGATTAGATTTCTAAAGAAATTGTATATTTTGAAGGATTACATTTCTCTAAGGGTATCCGGGAGCACTGCCAGTTACTGCGCATCATATACTTTTAGGCAAAAGCATTCACAAACATATTACACAGCTCGTATGTGAAAGATCCAGGTATTTAAGACTGGACTGGGAATCAACAATGAATAATTTTATAACTGCAAGAAATATAAGTGAGTTATAAGTATTATTTCTTATAGTAGATTTGACACGGAGGATAAACCTTTTAATGAATGTGCAGAAGTTTGGTGTATGTTGTGTGCATATGTCACTTCACGTCTTTAACTTTAGTGCTAAATAAAGAGATTATATATAAAGTTCCTTGATATATAACCTGATATATTTTACAATTCATACTAACTGATTGATAGTGTTGGGATAGCAGTGTATGAAGGGCCATTTATGGAATAGTATGATATTAGATCAGATAAAAAGACATTTTCATGTCAAGTGACTTTAATGCAACGGTAAAATCCTCAAACAAAGATGTTGGAAACTCCCAGAATCCCCTGCAATATCTGGGTTCCAGATGGCAGATTGTTTGAGGACATAGCCAACCCATTTTTGAATACTGTAGCACAGTCCTAATGCACAGCTGCATATTAAGAGCTTTGTCAATACAAGAATGAACACACACTTTTTTCATATGTGCAGTGTTCATTTAGCTCACCCAGGGCCTGATTTACTAACACCTTTAGAGGGTGCAAACCCATTTAGCACACACAAAACCAATAACAGGTTTTAGTAAAACAGGCCCTCAGTGTTTATATGGGTTCATGATGGATCAAATGCACTCTATCTGAGTTGATTTAACAGTGGCCATTCGCTGTTCAAGGGGCACATTCAGTTTAATTTCTTTGGAATGTTGGTATCCCCAAGTAAAGCAATTTACATTTAGGCAGGTCTAACAACACGTGTCCCCACCCACTTCGCTTAGAGAGGACAAGATGACATATCTGTTGTGGTCAAAGCCATTCAAGAGGAGTGACATTTTGTGTTGTTCTATAAGAGGTTAGCATCTTTACAGCTGTGACATGCAGTGAGAGTTCCGCATACAGAAAAATGACTTAATTAAGTTTGTCATTTAATAAGCTGGAGAGAAATTATAACATTGATTCTCATCAGCCTTTTTGCCATTTCAAAGCTCTGTGACATTGAAGGTAACACCAGGCTTGAAGATGCTCATACCTTCTGAGAACCCTCACAATAAGGTTACAGAAACTGAATAGTGAAGATATGTGGACTCTTTGCAAAGCATAATAATGAGCATAAAGCAAGTTACCGTACGTTTAAAAATATATACTGCAAAATCTTAGTGGCAATCATTTATGGCACGTCTCGTGCCTCCACGTCTTAGTACACGTCTGGTTTTTCCGTTTATATGTATTTTCTATCTGGTAGTCCGTTCCGTATTTTTATTCTCTCCCTCCATTTTGTGTCTCCACTCCCCCGCATCTGAATTGTGTTTTGTCTCACCTGTTCCTCGTTCTTTCTTCATTAGTTTGGTATATAGTCTCTTCTGTTTCTATGTTCTCTGCCAGATCGTCTTGTGCCCTGCATTTGTGATTGTCTTTCCAGCGTTTGATTCCTGCTTGCTCCTTTCCTGTTCCGAGTTTGTGTCCAGTCCTGTGTACCCGTCCAGTTCCTGTTCTCCTGCCTGTCCAGCCTTCTCCTGTCCAGCCCTGCTCCAGCCCACCTGCCCTCCTGCCCTTCCCTGTCCTAGCCCTGCTCCTACCCTTCGCCCTCCTGATCCCCTGCTCTGACGGATTCCCCGGTTCTGACTCTTGCCTGTTCCTGGACTTCGCTTTTGCTCATCCTGCATTGCCCTGTTCACTGGACATTGACCCCTGCCTGGATTTGACGTTTCTGCCTGCCCTTTATTGCACTGGACATTGACCTGTGTTCGTCGACCACAAATAAAGCCTATTCCTATTACTTCTGGTGTCTGCGATTGGTTCCGATCAGTTCTCGTAACACCTTTATATATATATTGTTGTCCATGTATTTTCTGATAATGATTACACGTTTTATTGAAATTAATTTGTAATTAAAAACAATTATTTAAAAACTCTACCAATAAGCTTATTGAGATTTCAGTAGATCAGGACATTCCGATCATGAGGGCAGCTCACCAGTTTAAAAACAAATGTGTGGATGATTTAAGGTGCATTTATGCAGGAACCCAGTTTACATGCAAGATGCCAGAAAAAAGCCGGAGGGAAAATATCCAGAGGTTCAGAACTGTGTGTGCTGATCTGACCACGCATTGATACCACACTGGTATTTTGGACCCACATCCCTTAAATTTTATAGAAGAAGGTCTATAAAGTAACTGTCAAACAGCAAATCTGGAGCATGGTAATCATGTGGAGATCAAGTTAGCAAATCACACATTGACGCAATATATCTATTCCAGATACCGCACATAGGCACGTTTGCAGAAGACGATAGCATTTGTGCACCGTACAGTACGGGATAGAACGGGCCCTTACAATACAAAGTGAATCATCGATGAGCACTTTTTCCAGCTGAAATAGCTGAAGCTGGCTGCTGGCAGACAGCCTCTCCTCAAATTGTAGTTTTTTGGAGAGTTTGTGAGCAGTTAAAAGTGGCGAACCTCGGCCAGAATGCGGGGCCCCACTGCACATGTTTGAATGTACATGGGTTGTTTGAGGACACAGTAATTTATGCTACTTGATCCTCGGGAGGGGCGGGCGGGAGGATGCCTGGCCTCTAGCAGAAGCATGCCAGGAATTTTAAGAGCCAGGACTGCTGGCTCAGCACTGCAGCCAGATGTGGGGAGGCTACCTGGAGAGGGGGGGGAGCAGAGGAGGACGAGAAGAAAACAGAAATGCTCATCCTCCTTTTACTCCCTTTCCTCTTCCTTCTCGTCTTCCTTCCCTGGCTCTTCTTCTCCTCCTCATCACGTTCATCCTCCTTTTCCTCTCCTTCCTTTACCTACTCCTCCACACACTATATCTGTGTCCACGGTCACAATGAAACAGCCAAAATACATTTGTTCCCCATGAGGAAAAGTGAAGGAGAGGTCCTCTGTGGAAGCTGTGGGGGCAGGGCCAGCTGCACGCTTGCCACCGCAGCAGATCGACAGAAATAATACGACAGCGTTGAATCTCTTCAACTCAGCTCATTCTGGGCCATTTGATCTCACCACCGTGTCCAGGCGCTGATAAAAGTCCTCAGTGCCATTAGACAGAAGCAGTTTCCAGGAAGCCTTTAAAATATCTCACAGCTAATATGTCCATTGCAGTGCTATGACATAAATGGCTATAGAAAGCGAGCATGCCAGAAATGGCCTGGTTGTGCAGAACAGGTTAAAGAAGCAAAACATCAAAACCTAGATTGACTTTTTTTTTTAAATTAAAGGTTAGCAAGGTTCACATAACACAAAATAATGTCTGCATGTTGTTAAAGGTACACAGCAATATGTTCAGCAGTTGAATTTACACTGAAAACTCCACTGTGTATGGCAGAGTGAACTTACCCATCTGTAATAGTGAACGGCACATTATCTGGGGCTGAAGTCTTAGTAGCAGACTCGCTGCTGCTGCTGCTGGTGTGGCTAATGCTACAGAACACCCGCAGGCTGTGGGAGCAGGGCTGACTCACTGTATAATGAATGACCGGCTATTTAAAGGTCGGAACCTTCCCTCTTAGTCCACTGCTTCCTTTTCCTCTTCCTCAGATTTTTTTTCTCGGCCGAACCCAATTATAAACACTGTGATTCATATGGCAGAGCAGGCATGAGACACTGGGAAAGAGCGCAGGAATGCCACCCACGGGCCTGCCCAGCGACACCCAGGGCACCACTGACTGCACATCTATGGGAGGGGAGCAATCGCCTGATGCAATCGCCCCGGCCAGCATGTCAGTGATGCACACATGAACTCATGGCAGTGGGCAGCCTCTGCGTGTCAGTGATGCACAGTTCTACAAGGCAATGGCCGATTTCTGTGTGTCAGTAGGGCACACACAATAAAACAACGTCAATGGAAAAAGGCCTGAAGGGCTGAACTTAACGTTGATATTTGCATGAACTGCAGCTCTCAGGAGGGGAGGGGGGGGGGGGGTGGGGGCAAATAAGTGTGGTTGTGACAAGAGCTCCAACAAAATATGTTACATTTGAATGACACTCTTCTCCTTTAAATAATTAATTTCCATAAACTGTTGTATGTCTGTAAACTAGCTGCATTCCCTCTTCTTATTAAAACTAGCTGTGCATGCGAATAGCTGTTGCCATGGTGAGCAAAGCCCCCCAAAATCCCGTACCCCGACCAAAAAAAACCAAAAAAACACATGGTTTCCATCTCTGAAATGTGGCTGTGGTTGAAGAAAAACCTCTCTGGCCTCAAAGTGAAATGGGTTTGTTGAAGGATTTAGTGAAAAAAGACCAAAGGTTTAAAAAAAAAAAAAACAAGTATTTCATTAAATTTGAAAATGGAGTAAAATAACCTTGACATAAGGATTGGCGCAGAATTGTGGAGCCCTGCATTCCTGCAGGGCTGGGAGCTGGAGCACGCTTGAGGAGAGGTGACCTTGCAGGAGTGCACAAGCTCCTCTCTTTGCTAAATGAGCCCTGTCCTTGTCACATTTCCCTCACATTCCTGCCCAACCGTGTTCACCGACCGCGTTCAATGCTACAACCCTCCGCTGACAAACATGCTTCCTTCTACGAAACATGCGCCATCAAGCCGCTGCTTTTATTCACACCTCGGTCATAAGCATGCACATATGTAGGTGGAAGACTCTTTTTTAGCAGCTTGAGCGTGGGAGTCCGATCGACCAGTGGAGGTCGCCGGTGAGCGATAAAACACGGTCATCCTCGCGACTTCACGGTCGATCGTGCCTTTTCCATGCGGGGCTGCGGGCAACAGTCGGCACTGGCACAGTTTTGATTTGGAAACCACATCCACAGACTGGAATAGGGCCTCCAACGGGATGAGCCTGCCAGCATCCCGGCATCGCAGTTCTGCATCAGAGTTAACTTTGATGCATAAGGAACCTCTTTATCCAACATACTGCACAGGCAGTAACGGACACAGCCCTGCACGACCTCCTGCCTCACAGTCAGGCCACTGTCCGTTCACCAAAAAAATAAAAAAACTGCAGGCAAAGTGACAATAAAGAGGCGTTACTGCATATGTATGCAGGGCTCGCAGTCTACGGCTGCTGTTATGCAACTGAAGCCCTAGAAACGGGCTTAACTACTTTCTCCCCGAGACGAACCAGATGACCAAGGCACATGGTGGTACAGCGGTCTCACAATTGCTCTTGAAAAGAATGTATCTGTTCACTGATATAAAAAAAAAGATTCATCTGAGTTTGGACCATCAAAATGCACAACTAAATTGCAAATGTTATTATTATACCCATACTGTTGCATAGTCATTGAGGATACCGTCTCTGTTTGTGAATGTTTACCATCAAACTTTCAAGAAAAAATAAATCCATGATTATCTTTGGGTGAAAATAAATATCCCAAATATTGCATTCAAAATTGTTTTTGAAAATGTTTTAAAGCTGAAAAGTTATTATTCATATACATAGTCATTTAATAAAATGCACACCAAATTAAATAACAAATGATGTTCATGTTTTCAATGAATAATGTAAATTAGAAAAAACAGATTGTGCATTTAACGAGCAGCCAATTACTTTTTTACATCTATACATAATATACCATTAAACGTCCACCGGACACTGGGCCTCTAACAAGAGCCAATCTCTTTGAATAACCAGGAACAGAAAAACACAGAAATCTAAATAAATGTTATTTAATCTAAATTAAAATAATATATATATACAGTATCTACACACACCGATCAGCCACAACATTAAAACCACTGAAAGGTGAAGTGAATAACATTGATTATCTCATTGTTATTTTGGTTCTGTATTCTAGCACTTTGAGTTTGAAAAGATACAATGACAATGAGGTTGAAGTGCAGACTGTCAGCTTTAATTTGAGGGTATTTTCATCCATATCGGATGAACTGTTTAGAAATTATAGAACCTTTTGTACATAGCCCCCCCCCCCCCCCCCCCATTTTTGAGCATCAAAAAATATTGGACAGTTTAACATAATGTAGAATAAAGTAATGATTTTTAATATTTGGTCGCATATCCTTTGCATGCCATGTCTGTGACCCAACAATATAAAAAGACTCTTGATATCTTATTTTCTGGTACTCCTACAGGCGATACTATAACGTCTCTGCATTTGAATGGATCTCCATGGAAATTGGGGGGTGGGACTAGATTTAACTGTAAATTACACTGGAACAGTATGGGACACATGGTTGGCTAAATGGCTCTAAGTCATAAAGGGTCTGACGTATCAAACAAGCATGAAACCCTCACTCTGCTGCCAGAAATACAGTAGATATGGATGGATAACTTGAAGAGTTTCTTCTCCCGATTTATTTTTCCATAAAGTTCCATAAGAAAATTTGTTAGTGATCCATCCATATCTACTGCATATCTGGCAGCAGAGTGATGGTTTGAGGCTCGTTTGATACCTCAGACCGTTGATGACTTACAGCCATTTTACCAACCATGTATTTCATACTGTTCCAGCATAATTTACAGCTTAATCTAGTCCCACCCCCAAATTCCCATAGCGATTCATTCAAATGCAGAGACGTTATAGTAAAATTATAAAAGGTTCTATAATTGCTATAATTTCTAAACAGTTCATCCGATATGGATGAAAATACCCTCAAAATGAAAGCTGACAGTCTGCACTTCAACCTCATTGTCATTGTATCCTATCAAACTCAAAGTACTAGAGTACAGAACCAAAATAACAACGGGATAATCAATGTTATTCACTTCACCTGTCAGTGGTTTTATTGTTGTATATTAATGTTGTAATGGTCTCCCTGGTAACAAAAAAATGGTTCCTAATTTTCCACAGAAGTGGTATTAATATGCAGTAACAGCTAACTTACATACATTACTGGCTGCACAAACAATTTTAAATTTAAACAAGATGTTTTTTATAAGATCTTATGAGGAAACTTTTCATGGAGCAGGAGCTACACTGCAAAAAAAAAAAGAAGAACATTTTTATGGTAAAATCTTTACCGTACACTGCACAAATTCCCATTCATTTTACAGTAAAAGTCTGTAAAATAGTGAAGATACAAAATTGTACACAGCTGAAATGAAAATAATTGTATTGTTTACAGTGATATAATCACCATTATATAATCAGATATACAACCAGCTATTATATGCTTAACATATTATTACTGTTATTTAGACGGTATGTTTTTTTTATGTACAATTTTGTACTTATTGTATAAATAATACCAATAAATTAAGCATGTATACAGAAGGCTGTATATCTAATTATATTATGGTGTTTTACTGTAAATAATACCATTATTTTAACTTCAGCCATTTACAATGTCATACTGTCGCTATTTTGCAGACTTTTACCATAAAATTCACTGATATTTTTTACAGTGTGCACTGTGGAATAGACCCAGAAATGCATAAAATGCATGTATTGTTTATCACTTGCTTTCTATGCTCAGCAATATGAGAAATGTATATAATCTTATTGTGATACCATTGCTCAGAGATAAAAAAAATAAAAAAATGTATTAAAAAAATAAAAAAATAATAAAGCGTGTAACAATTATTGGCACCCCTGCATTTGTGCAAAAAGTACCAGAAGAGCACCCTTCCTTTGCCAAGATAACATCAGATCTTTCTGCTATAATATGTGATGTAGTGGCAGAATACATGTTAAGTGACCTGAGACCATTCCTCTATGCAGAATCTCTCCAAATCTGTCCTTGGTCTTTGCTTGTGCACTACAAGCTTACTTGCACTGTAAGAAATTAAATGCCCAGACTATTAAAGTTTTACAGTATAGAAGTATGCCTGATTTTAAAGAACAGTGTACATGAGATGAGATCTAAATGAAAATAGAAGATTATGTCAAAGCACATGGTAAAAGGTTTGATTTATGTTAAGCAAATGAGTGTGTGCAGTCATTTCCTGGCATGTGCCAAATCAGGTTTGGCTATTTGATGCCACCCTCTGTGAGGCATTAGCACGAGAAACCCCTTATGGAAATGGAATGCACCATGGCATGGATTTTTTGGAACATATAAGCATATATATCAAGGCATGCTTATTGCAATATGGAAAGACGGTAATAATTTGTATATTTGCCCATATATTTAGTTAAGTTTTGCTATATAATTTGCGATTTTAATAATGTATTTCAATATATTAGCAGGATATTGTATTTGCATAAGGGAAGAATGGCAGACACTAAGGGCCACTGGGCTGGGGTGATGTGGGGTTGTGTGAAAACAGCTCACAGGCAAGGGGGGTAGATTTTGGTCAGTATACTCTTTCCCTATTTAAGCACCTGTCTGATCTGCCAAAGTGACCATCAGTAAGAATGAGCCTAGGGCTATAGACACAAAGACCTGCTCCCACACCCCCCTTCTCCTCTCCTCCCCTCCCCTCCCTGCCTGCCTCTGCCTCTCTCCCTCTCTCCCTTGCTCAGAGCCCCTGCTGGGCAGGCTTTGTCTTTTAATAGAGGCTAACACTCGACCCCAGATCCCTCCCATGAGGACCGAGCCTATGAATGCCCCCACTGTGAGCTGTGCTCTTTCATTTCCCTGCTCTTTCTCTCTCCCAGAATGCCTGCGCCATGAGGTAAGGGCTCCTCTGTACCTCCCCAGACCAGAACACACACAAAATGAGTCATGTGGTGGTAACAAGCCACTTTACTGTTCCCTGCAAAAATAACTCACTCCTCTCACGTCCCAGGGAACTATTCTTCTGCACCTTCTGCAAAAACAAAAAAGATGCAGATTCCCCTCCAATTAAAATGCATCTGTTTGAACGGCGTCACTGCATCGCCGTTCCGTTGAAGTGTGAAAACGAGTGCTGATTACTGCTTTTTATGAGGGCCTTTTCCCCAATCAATAACGATTTCCTATCCTGCACGGTCGTGCAGCCTGATGAGCCAACATAAAGAAAAAAAGCAGTAGGATTTGATTTTGCTGAATACGTTAATGCACTGTGTAGCGCTGAAGATTAAAATGACCGTGACAGTGCTCCGAGACAAAGGTGAGAGCTCAATAATTCCAGTGCAACACGTTATGCGCAGTGCATGGCTGACAGACCATCCAGGCGGAGCCTTCCCCCTGTTACTCTTTTAACATGCAGCACTAGGAGTGTGGGGAGGGGGGCTCAGTAGGGGGTGCACCAGGAGCCTATGACAGCCCAGAGTTGAATGGCGCAGGTACAACATTACAGGGGATTCTCAGACCAGGCCAATGGAAACAAGCATGGGCGAACTGCTGAGCCAAGCATGTCTTTGTGTGACTTGCTTTCATGGCTCTGGCGTAACTCTCTGCTCTCCTGCTTTTTTTTTGTTTGTGTATTATTTTAAGGTGGAACCTTTCCCAAGGTCAGTTCCAGTGCCTCTACAGAAGAAAAACAAAATAAGAGGGTTCTCTCTGCTATTCCTCCCACCCCCCTGTAAAACAGGACTAGAAGCATCCTGCTTTAGAAGGATGCCCAATTGGACAAGCTTAAATAGAAACTAGACACATGTGCCTATGACACAAAAGAACACAAAAAGAAAGTGCAGTTTTTGTGCGGGCTGAGGAGAGGTTAACCCGATGAGTGCCCAGTAATGCTCACCGTGCTGAAGGCTGGCTGGCTTGGCTAACACAGGGAGCTACTGCCACCTCTGCTCTCAGATTATAAGAACTGCATGCCGGGCTCTGCACACGGTAACAATGACTTTCAAGCGAATCCAGCTTTGCTGCAAAATATACTTGTTAAATATGCTATGAAATTATTTTGCCGTCGCAGCAAATTTGTAATCCTTACTTCAAAGGTGGCGTGCATGGAAATTATATATCGCAGCAAGACACTCACTTTGTAGTAAACGCATACATACACCAAACAAATGGGATTATACTGATCAGGCAGGTCATGAAAATACAGAATCGAAGGTGATAGTCCCCGTATGACTTAGTGACCATTAAATGTGACTTTTTGTTGTTATTTAGAGTGCCCCTGAAGCATAATTTTGAAGATTAACAATGAAGGAGTCAGCTGAAATGCTCAGCGGTTTCCCAACCCATCACTAATCACTAAAAATCCCGTTCTGTTTAACATAAAAGTGCTCTGACAGACTAATTGGCAGATTTACATTGATTGCCATCACACAGGTTCACAAAAAAACCTTTGTATCATGGTGTTTGGTATTTATTTAACCATATCAATGACTGTTTTTGGGCTAGATTTAATCTAATATTCATCCACTTTACTGTTTATTTTTTGTACTTTCAATATAATTCTGAGCAAATGTGGTCTTTTCATTTGATAATCAGATTTCTTATTAATTTCAGACAGCATTGAAATTTAAATGTTCTGTTAGAACTGAAAAATATAAGCCTTCGTTTATTTTATAATCACAGAGCTGTCAAGGCTTCAAAAGAAATAACATTCCGTAAGTATATGTATGAAAATTCAGTCACAACTGCCTCTTTTATCAATTGGAGATCTATTAGAAAGTATATCCATTCTGTGGCTCTAGGCCCAGGTGTTATAACTATATGTAGTACAGAAGGGTAGCTGTGCCATTCTCTGAAGAAGACACAAGGGCAATGTGTCATTTTCAATGTGCCAATACCAATATTTGGGTATTCCAAGTGTATTTTGACATGGAGATAATGTAAGAACGGAGAAAGTGTGAATACATACACACCTGCTGGAAGAGGCACATTAAATAAACCAAGTGCAAATCAGCAAATGTAATTAGAAGACAACAACTTGTCCTAATGGGAGAGAGCTGCTTAATTGTGAAGAAAATTTTAACTTGAATGTGTTCAGCAAAAGTTCACAGAATGTGAGATGAGCACTTTTAAACAACTCGCCCTTTACTGAAAACCTGTCTTGGAAACTTCTTCAGGTCAATCCCGCTTTGGTCAACTTCAACTCCCCATGGTGACTGTTTCAGGTGCACACCTGCCAACACTCCCGTATTTCCAGAGAGTCTCCTGTATTTTAGACCCATTTCCCCGCCTCCTCCCGTAATTTTGCTACAAAACGTAATTATATGAGCTGTACAACAAACAAATGAAGGTCAAATACATCATTGGCAGTGGTTTAGAATAAGCCAGTTAGCGTTCATAAAAATCCCCCTTATCGCACATTTATGAATAGATCAGAAAGGGTGAATCTTATAGGTGATTTTTTATTAGCTGCTATAATACATTTTTTACAACAAATGTTAAAACAGTCAAAGTAAAATAAATATATTGCAAAACGCAACCTGCTGTGTTCACGGCAGGGTTTCCCATTTCCGTTCAGTGCAGACTCAGTTTTTAACAACCTCTGTCTGGCGTCGCCCCGCTCAATTGGCTTCTACGTCATAGGCTATAATAGGATGTAGCCTACCTTTTAAATGTAATTTACAAAGAAAAAACAGAAAGAAGACGAAGAGGAAAAATCAACAGAGGTAGCAAGCCAATCTGTTTAATTTAATAGCAAGCCAATCTGTTTCAGAGGCTTTATTGTCAACAAACAAACAAGTATTCAACAAATTAATTTTATTGTAGTTTTCAAGTCCAATCCCACTTAAGACAGGACTGAGCTTTGGGGCAGAACAACATGCATTGTGATGGTTTCTGTACAGTCTTGTCCACTGACAAAAAGTTTATGAGTATTTTTCATCAGACCACGTTTCTGCATGCTAGCTAGCTGTCTAGTCAAAAAAGTCCACCAGCCAAAATTCTATTGTGGTTCTAGTCTTTAAATTTTTATCTGAAATAGCACCAAATTGATACATTTAGCTGTTAAAATTGACAAGATTTATTTTTTAAAGTGCCCCCGGACCCCACTAGACAGTTTCGGGGTCCACCCAAATCATTCATCATCCTGACCCCCCCCCCCCCCCCCTTGGAGAACAATCGCGCGTATTTTAAAACCCAAATGTTGGCGGGTATGCAGTTGTAATATGTCAATTCAGGAGAACTTGATTGATATTGTAATTCTACAATTGCTACACTCATTTGCTCAGAGGCTGCAACCTAATAGACAGGGTTTATTCAGTGAAAGAAGTGGTTTTCTGTGGCTCTGGTTATCTTCTCTTCTACCAGAGCTGTTATAACCTATAACTATCCCTGCCATTCTGTGTCACTGCAATAAAAGCAGAAGAATGAACATTGTAGCTAACGCAAATGAAGAAATTAGCATGTCACTAACACGCCATTCAGTGCGTCTGAGCATGTAAATTGCTGACTTTAAAATATTCCAGTGTCTAATCCAGGCAAGGTTTTCTAGGCATTTATTGAAGTGCAATGTAAAGCAACAGTATCACTATGAAAATGTACTTATTATATAATTTCTAGCCGTTCCTTGTGATTGTGGTCCCAGAACTAAATCTTTAATCACCATTCTTAATAGATAATTTCCTGATCTGCTTTGCATGCCATGACTTCCTGATATCTGATATCAACATCAAAAGACTCTCGATATCCTATTTTCTGGTACTCCTACAGGCAATAATATAACGTCTCTGCATTTTAATGGATCTCTATAGGAATTGGGGGGTGGGACTAGATTTAGCTGTAAATTACACTGGAACAGTATGGAACACATGATTGGCTAAATGGCTGTAAGTCAGCAAGGGTCTGAGGTATCAAACAAGCCTCAAACCATCACTCTGCTGCCAGATATGCAGTAGATATGGATGGATCACTTTAAGGGTTGTTTCTCCTGACAAACTTTCCTATTGAACTCTATGGAAAAATAAGTCAGGAGAAGAAACCCTTCAAGTTATCCATCCATATCTACTGTATTTCTGGCAGCAGTGATGGTTGATGGCTTGTTTGATATGTCAGACCATTGACTTAGAGCCATTTAGCCAACCATGTGTTCTATACTGTTCCAGTGTAATTTACAGCTAAATCTAGTCCCACCACCAAATTCCCATAGAGATCCATTCAAATGCAGAGATGTTATAGTATCGCTTGTAAGAGTACCAGAAAATAAGATATCAAGAGTCTTTTGATGTTGTTGGTCACAGACATCAGGAAGTCATGGCATGCAAAGGATATGCGACCAAATATAATTATTTTATTCTATATATAAATGCAGGGGTGCCAATAATTGTGGCACATGTGGTTTTGTTTAAAATATTAATTTCTTTATGAGGGATTTTTTTTCTCATAATAAAGTTACTTCAATTAAAGGTTGGATTTTTTTTTCATGTTAATTCAGTGTGAGATTAAATTAATTCACCAAACGGTGAATTTTTTATAACCCTTTTTACTCATCTTTACCAGGGTGCCAATAATAGTGGAGTGCACTGTGTGTGTATATATATATATATATATATATATATATATATATACGTATATACACCCATGGTTGGCTAAATGGCTGTAAGTCATATATATATATATATATATATATATATATATATACAGTGAGCTGTATATACAGTGAGCTGTATATACAGTGATCACCATAATTCAGTGTAATCTACAGCTAAATCTAGTCCCACCCCCCAATGCCCATAGAGATCCATTCAAATGCAGAGAGGTTATAGTATCGCTTGTAGGAGTACCAGAAAATAAGTCTTTTGATATTGTTGGGTCACAAACATCGGAAAGTCATGGCATGCAAAGGACATGCAACCAAATATTCCAAATTATTACTTTATTCTACATTATGTTAAACTGTCCAATATTTTTTGATGCCCGAAAATGGGGGGGACTATGTACAAAAAATTCTATCATTTCTAAACGGTAGGGTTGGCTCGATGGATGATGTAATCGCCCATCGACGATGATTGATAGCCATCGACGATGGTTCAGACATGGTTGAGGCATTGTCATGTTTGTTTAAATAACAGCACACTGCCCTGTGCACTGCAGTGTACTTTTTAAACATGTAGGCTATCAAAATGAATAGTTGGTATTACATTTGTATGTAAAATTATGTAATTAGTCCCTGTCACAGTTGTTTCCCATATTGTGTCCCTTGTTAAAATTAAAATAAATAAAAATTTGTGACGAATTCACGTTGGCAAACTGGAGTGAGATAAACTGCATGCGCCCTAAAACCGATGTCTATTAGCTAAAAAAGTTAGGCCTATTGCTTAATTAAACACTTGTGTAAATGATTAACACATTTGAGTCACTAGGCTATGTATTATAAAACTACAGATTAGAATTTACCTACAATTTATGTCACGGAAACGGAAACGGAAATGTCTCGGGTCTCCTTGTGCATTAGTCCTAAATCCGAAGTATTGCCAGATTGGAGAATTTGTGCCTTTCTTCACGACCAAGGCTAACTCCGCCATTGCGTTGTCTGTTCACTGTAGTTTTTTTCCCCCCAGACTTCCGTTTTGATACATTTTCTGAAACTGCATTACCATGAAATAATGATTCATATTTCGTTTAGAATAGATAAAACACAAGTTAAACAAATAGCCTACCTGATTCATTAAAACAAACCACAATAGGATGATGTCATCGTCCATCACAATGTTTGGATGTGCACATCGTGATGTCACATTTGAGTAGACGTCGCCCAACCCTACTAAACGGTTCATCCGATATGGATGAAAATACCCTCAAATTAAAACTGCCTGCATGTCAACCTCATTGCCATTGTGTCCTTTCAAACTCAAAGTGCTAGAGTACAGAACCAAAATAACAAAAAATGTGTCACTGTCCAATGCATTATGGTACTCACTGTATGTTACTGTTTTTACCTGAAGTTCTATTCAGCCAATTATTTTTTGAACAATAAAGTATTTCACTTCTGAAGTGATGATTCAGAAAACAATATACTGCAGTTTTTTGTTTTTCACTTTCAAGATGGATGCTAGGCTATTGTCAAACACATTGGCTTCTCCTCTCTCTGGCTTTGGCTTCTTCTCTCAGAATTGTGTTCAGGTATCGACTCTTACTCACGGCCCTGTACTCTTGTTCACATCAGAGGAGGATGTCCTTGTAACAGTTTCCAAACACACAGCATGTTAACTGGCGATACAGCGCACGCATGAAGCCTGCCACTCTGGCCTGCCGAGATGCAGTCATCTTACAGTTACAGCGTGATCATTATCATGGATTGACCGTCCGCGCACACCCTCCCTCTGACTCAGAGGGACTCTGACTGTTCACTGGGTCAGCTATGTGTTTGAGGAACCGAAGAAGTGATTAATCCTCCCCCTCCCCCCGATTCATATCCTCGGCACTCTGGGTATTCGACGCGCGGTCGTTGGGTGTGCGACAGGGGGAGGGTGTGGGCTGATTCCACAGAGGTTAGTGGGAGGAAGTGGGTCTGGGACTTGAGCCTTCCACCACCACAGATACACACTCAAATGCACACTCATCGACATGTCAAATGTAACACTTCCTCTTCAACTTCATGCTTGCTCTTTTCTAGAATTTGGCAGAGCCTCTCTGGGCGCAGAGCGTGGATTGGTGGGGGATGGGTTACCAGCACCGTTAGTTCTATTTTTTCTGGCATTGCGTTTGAGTTTGATCCAGAGTTACCACTTGAGATTGGGGTAAACTGAGATGTCTCCCAGAGGATCTACGATTTCAAGTTTTTTTTTAAATGTATTTTTTTACATAACAGTGAACTTCAAAAGCTTATGCAATATGTTTTAATTTTACTTTTTGGTTTTCCTTTCCTGTGATCATGATAATCAAAATGTCTTAATATACAAAATAAAGAAAGTTATAAAGTAAATGTACACATTGATATCACTTTTCTCTTTTGCTGTATAGAAGCCTGCTGTACTCCATATTCCATATAGTGAAACATGCAGGCCACAGACATTGCATTATGATGAATGGCGTAACCGTACGCTTCACTTGTCTGAGAGCTGAGAGCTGGCAGGCAGCTTGCCTGCCACACTTTTCAGCCCGGTCAATAGCTCTCCACGTCTCCATTAGATTTACTCTTCACACTTGCTGATGGAATTCATATACAGTGAGACGCGCACTTAGACAGTGACCTACCTCCCTTTGCTCAGTCCAGCTGCTATACATTGGCTTGAATGGATCATTATGTTGGTAGAAGTATCGCTGTCCACTCAAAATATATACAAGATGTAAATGACACTGTTGCTCACATAATTCAGGTGGATGCAATTATAAATGTTCTATTGCACTATACGTCTATTGCACTTAAAAAGAGCAGCTGAGAAATTATTATAATGTATATATGATGTGGATATGTGTGCGTAGGTGGATGGGGGGGGGGGGGGGGGTAGAAGGGGGCACTTGTTGGTACTGTTGCAATGCATGGCTACACCGCTCACTTGCTTGGAGGCTTAACAAAAGAGGGTTTAGGCCATATGAACTTTGTGCAGTTTTTATGATAAGCCAGCACAAATGATCACATTTTATCTCTCATAATTATTCTGTAATTACCAGGCTATTCATTCTAGCTTCATCTCACTCATTGTCATCAAAAGGACATTGTCTAGTAGTTTCAGTGGAGGTCATGACTCCAAGTCAGAACAATCCAGAGCCAACAGGTAATGCCTGGCTGGCTCAAATGGTTTGGTGTGCTTGCTTAACATTGTTATTTTATTAATTTTTCTTTTTAACATAATTTTTCACAATGACAGATTTTTACCTCAAACATTTAGAAAAATTCACAAATGAGAAAAGTTTTATTGAGTTATTGCCTCAAAGGGCAAAATATGTCCTGTAACCATTCCAGTGTTACCAGGGCATATAGGGGCAGCTAAGTGGATTACAGTGTGTCAGGGGTAGATTTGCATGTAGAAAATATTGCCCCCTCATACACACTTCCTGCTTTATTCTATGATTCCTGTTTTTCAAGTTTTCAGACTCTGGCTTCTGCAGCAGACACCTGTCAATCTTCTGACCTCCTCCCCTCACACTCAGGTTATCTGAGAGTGCGCGATAAGAGAAGAAGAACCATTCAACTTTTACTAACTGCCCCTCAGGGCTGAGTGCAAAACAGCATGACAGAGTTTCAACTGTTTCCATAAGAAGGGGGAGGAAGAAAATCACAACACAAAAGTTGAGACTTAAAGTGTACGATGCAGGGGTATACAATATATTTGGCATATCAACAGTATTTTTATATATCACAATTTTATTATCAAATTTCACATGAGATTTTATGTAGTAATTGGTATAAAAAAAATAAAACTACAATAAATAAAAAAAAAAAAAAAAAAAAAAAAAAAAAAAAAAAAAAAGTGAAAATAAAGTGAAAATAAAAAAAAAAAAAAAAATAAAAAATAAAAATTTTTAAAATTGGTTTATGTTATATATTTTTTATTTATTTTTTTTGCTCTGTTCTGTTTGCCAACCATGATAAAAGGCTTCTTGATATAACAATTTGCTTTATTCTCTTGACTATCTAATTTGCTCAGCTGGTGCTCTGACAACTATGGGAATGGGCGCTGGGAAGGACATCTCTATGGGAATAAATTGGGAAGAACAATATAGAACACTGTACATTACACACTATTAAAACACCATGTTCTAAAGTCAACATAAGCCTCAAGCCTTTAAGTATTACACAAGCCTTTAAAAATACACCTCTCTGCTGAAATAAATACCGTAGATATGGAGTTTTTTACTTTTGGTTTTCCTTTTATTTTTAAATCTCTATGGAAGAAGAAAAATGGAAAAGGAAAGGAGAATTCACCATATAAACATGCATAATATCTATATATTGTGTTGGCAATAGTGATGTTTAAAGGCTTGTTTGTTAATATGACTTAGAGCTATGATTACTTACCATGTGTTTGTATGTGTTGTGTACTAATTTTAGTTAATTTACAGCTAAATCCCCCCCCCCCCCCAATTCCCATAGAGATCCATTCAATGCTAGCTGCTATATAGTATCTAGTTGTAAGAGTACAGAGCAATAAGATATTCAGAGCCTTTGTTGTGTTGTTGGGTTCATGACATACAGTCATGGGCATGTAAAGATATAAAAAATAAAAAAAAAAAATATTTTTTTTTTATTTTATTTTTTTAGCGTGTTCAACTTTTTTTTTTGTGTTGTTTCACTTTTATTGCACATATTTTTTTTTTAGAATTGGAACGTTAATTTCTTTAGCTGTGTAGTTTTATTGAGTTAATACCAATGTCTGGTCAAAATCTCATGTGAATAGCTACATTGGAAATATGTTTGATAATAAAATTGTTGACGTGTCCAATACTTATTTCCCCCATTGTACATATCTATGTAACTACTACCTGCTTGCTAATGTGTTGGCCCTCCAGTTTCCACCAGAAGAGTTTTTGAAAATGGAGTAGCAGGGATTCTCATTTTAAATCTATCATGCTGCACTTCATTTGGTGAATGCATTTTTCACTCTGCACTCCAAATATAGCAAAGGTGCAGTCATTTAGAGAGTGAAAAGGAAGATTCCTGAGCTGTATGAAGGCCCTGTCTCCACTGTTCAGCTGAGTCATGCCTCATTTGCATTTGTGGAATTAATTCTACATTTACAGTTGCACTCAAAATTATTCAACCCCCTTCACTTTTTGCACACTTTATTGTGTTGTAGATTTCATTTTAAATGGATAAAATTGCCATTTTTGCCCATCAATCTACACTCAATAACCCATAATGACAAAGTGAAAACATGTTTTTTGAATTTTTTGCAAATGTATTACAAATCAAAAACTGAAATCTCTCATGTGCATAAGTATTCATACCCTTTGCTTTAATGTATTTTTAAAGTATCATATTTCATATTTGGGCGCATATCCTTTGCATGCTGTTACTTCCTGAAGTCTGTGTCCCATCTACATCAAAAAACTCTTGATATCTTATTTTCAGGTACTGTTACAAGTGAAACTATAAACTCTCTGCATTTGAATGGATCTCTATGGGAATTGGGGGGTGAGACTAGATTCAGCTGTAAATTGCACTGGTACAGTATGGAACACATGATTGGCGAAATAGTTGTAAGTTATCAAGGGTCTGAGCTATCGAACGAGCCCCAAACCATCACTCTATTGCCAGATATGGAGTAGATGTGGACAGTGGCGCCCCCAGAAATTTTTTTCCGGGGTGGCCAGATGGGGCCACTGAAAATCTTGGGGTGGTACACCAAAACCAAAAGCCATAACTGAATTTAAAGAATTCTATTATGTTGTTGTAGTATATAGGCTAGTTGAAAATTATGTCAATATGAGAGTTAAGGAATCGCATACTGATATATTTGGTTTCTTATTTTACATGTAATGTTACTAATGATCTGATGTGCAGACTAATACCGGTACCGTTAACATTTTAAAATAGGCTAGTAGTTGTCCTTTTCCTTAAAAAGACACATATACAGCTTTAATTTGAAGGAGTAGCTACATTGATTGTAAGGAACAAAACATTTACTGGGAACAAGCCTACTAGAATTTAAAAACACCACACAGAGGCCTCCAATTATTTTCAATACAGCTGTATTTGGCTGTTGCTGTGTCTTTTTGTAAAGGAAAATATTATATTATATATGTCCAAAAAGGAAAAACAAAACAAAAAAGCATAATCATGGACAACAATATACATTTTATTATAGCCTACTCACAACCTACTCATATCACTGCTTTATTAGGCTACATTCTTCTCAGCCCGTTTCGTCCACAGTTATCATAGGCTAGGCTATGTGTAGGGCTTAAGGGTTTCTGCGTTGTTATGGGTTTGAAAGCTCCGCGCTATGATGGCTATGATGGCTATGATGCAGCTTTGGAAAAAACTGGTATGCAGTAACAGCATAACCTTTTTCTTTTATTTATTTATTTATTTATTTTTTCAAAGAGGGCTTTTCCCAATATAATTGCTGACTTGTGGCGAAAGTGCCGCCGTGGTGATAGATTTACTTTAACATCTGTCCGAGAATGTAAACAACTCGTCCATTTTTACTGTAAGAAGAAATTTTATGACAATGTTACCTCTATTTCGCTAGCTTAGCCTACTTGAACAGTTACAACCTGCATGAGAAGAGTAGCCTTCCTATTGCTTTTTCTTTGTCTCACCGTTTGTTTGGAATCTACACGCATACAACGATGAAAAATGATCGTTCTTTGGATGCCCGCAACTTTTTTGTTAGTGGATGATAATATTTTGCACTTGCAAATATAATACTGTAACGTTATAGCACTCCGATGTATCCACATTCCACGACAAATCATTTGCATATGGTCAAAATGTTTTAGCGTTTCTTACAGCAATATTAGTTAGCCATAAATTGACAATTGGATAACTTATTTGACTTAGGCTACCTGTGAAACAATGCCTGCTGCATATATAAGCATGTGGAGTTTCAGGGTCCCACATTTTTCCCTTTCTTCCCGCCGACACCTCACGTCTTATTGCTCGGATCCACTTTTCTCATCTTATGGGCTCCGTTTTGCGGTTTGGAATCTTATAAAACCGCAATTCTGGTTTTTTTGCCTTGTTTGTAGTGCATCCCACCAAAGAACAACTTTTAGGCATTTTTATGCTGTCAGCTAACGGATTGAAATGAAAAGAAGGCACCAGCACGTCAAGTCAATGGAGGGCGAGAGCCGGATGTGTTAGGGCGGGGCCTATTTGCGCTCAGTCTCCTGGCAGTGCACTGCGATAAGCGGCTGGCTGGCTATGCATTTGTTATTTTCTTTCACATGCATGAATTATTATGAAAAATATAATTATTGATTTAAATGAATAGTACCTAATGTAAAATATCAGATAGCAGCATATTATGCATATGCGACTCGTAAGGGGGGGCCAGTGGGGGGGCCAGCGATTGTATCGGGGTGGCCGTGGCCCCCCTTGGCCACCCCTTGGTGGCGCCACTGGATGTGGATGGATCACTGCAAGGGTTATTTTCCTATAGAACTCTATGGGGAAATAAGTCAGGAGAAGAAACCCTTAAAATGATCCATCCACATCTACTTCATATCTAATCAAAAATGTCAAAAAACATGTTTTCACTTTGTCATTACGGGTAATTGAGTGTAGATTGGTGGGCAAAAATGGCAATTGTATCCATTTAAAATTAAATCTACAACACAATAAAGTGTGCAAAAAGTGAAGGGGTTTGAATTATTTTGGGTGCAACTGACATCTAAATAAACAAATAATCAAATAAATAAACACATCTCACTGAAAGTTTGCAGTATCAGCTCCAAGCATTGCATTGCAAGTGTTTTGTAATTTTTCAGTTGGAAACCAATCATCTTGTGAATGTTACAAAAAACTATGAATTGTATTACTTTCACAATAAATTCAATGTGAATGGTCCTCCAACTTGGAATTCCAAGTCAGTAACTCCAGCATCATCCTAGAGCTCCGACTTCTCAACTAAGAATTATATTGAATGTACTATCCCAAAATATCTATGTTGAGATATTGTTAATTAGGTTTAGTTATTATGACAGTTCACATTACCTGATGAAAAGCTGTAAGTATTCGGACAGTAACACAATTTTGGTGAATTGGCGCCATGACAAGGGTTTGACGTAATGAAGGCATGTGAAGAGGAATGTAAAGAGGAATGTGAGAAGGAATCCTTTTATTTTCTACTTTTTACTGCTACACAAATTTAAATTTCATTCCTTAAAAAAACGTTGACGAACATGATTAAAATCATAAAAAAGCTATCACCAGAAGTCATTACCATCATTGCTAATGACCAATGCAGCAGCAGCAGAAATGACCCCTTACAGAAATATACTGCTATATACTGTCAATATGTGGACTTTTCTGAAAATATAATGATACATATATTTCACAGCAATGTATTTAAAAAGGTAAATATCTGAAAGCAGCCATAAATTGTATATTTGCCCATATATTGTGACGAACCGCAGTATGTTCATACTATTTTATTTAAATATTCACCATATTCGATTTGCATAAAGAACTGCAGTAAGGAGATATCTCGCGCCAACCAGGGGACCCTCGAAAGAGCTCAGTCAGCCTGGATAGCAGGTCACGTCTTTAACCAGGTCAAAACCAGAAACCAGCTGGCAGCCGCTGTTTTTCTCGAGTCTTCCATGGGAAGCCAAATCAAAGCCACGGTCCCCACTCTATTAAAAACCAACATCACGGCCGCCCATTATGGCTTGGCTCGCACGCTGTGCTATTTCTATTTGCTTATTTAGTTTGTTGCTGTTTTTAAGAGAGCTAAAGCTGGGTGCCCCATAAAAAGCCCGGGCAACTGAATGCTGGGTAACTATTTTTCAAAACGGGTGCTTTTATTTTTTGTCAACCCTTAGGCTGAAGACATGGGGAGAGGGGGAGAGGGGGAGAGGGGGTGGTGGGGGGTTGAGATGTCTATGACTGTCAGCCGGCTGCCATATGCAAGGGATGTCAGTCAGTCTTGTCTGTCTGTCCCACTGCTGAATGATTGCTCAGCTGGCGCCAGGCCTGGCAGGCCACCAAACTATTTCACTGACTGTCAGCATCATGCCCAGCTTGACCCAATGCCTGTTTGCCTGATAGAAAATATCTCTGACTGACCACAAATGCATCTGTTTGTCTCTCTCACACACACTCACTCATACCCTCATTTCACTGATAACCAAGCCAAGAGCCAAAAACCTGGTAAGTACAGTAAGCATGGCCGGTCAGTTCAGAACACACAAAAGCCTGATATTCGTGTTGTCCATGAATTATGCACCTTAAGGTTATTCAACTGGTGGCCTGGGGGCCAAATGTGGCCCACAATAGATGTACTCCTTCCCTTTTGATCGTTTGAAAAACAAGAAATAGATAAAGATTATTCATAGGCATCAATTATTGTGTCCATGTCAGCAACTGTACAATTTGTACAAACTGTACAACGATCCCTCCCACCCGTGACAGAATGGCACAGTGTCAGCATACCTCCCAAAAGTGACAGAATTATAAAAAATACCTGTGCATATTTTGAGAATGTATCTTCTTATGTAGCATCTTATTCTGATGTTTTTTGATAAAGATCAGGATTAATCAAAAAGGAACAGGCAATTGAAGAACCCTGATAAGTCTCAGGGCAACTTAATGCTCAAAGTTAAAATAGATAAAAATAAATAAATAAATGTACTTTACAAATAGCTGTCCTCTTATAGCACAGGAGTAAATTAAATTGTACCATATGGCATTTCTTTTGGGCTGAATTGCTTCAGAAGAAACTTATCGACAACCTCCCATGCATATTTAAGAGAGTCATGCTCCACTGCACCGCAGTTCCCTATTAAAGGCAGAAATATTCCCTGTGGCAGCAATATATTTTTTTGCCCATGTGTACTTTGTGACCACTTTGAGCTGCATTCAGCTGTATGAAAGGTGCTATATAAATAAAATACTTACTTACTTACCAATTTTGAATTGGCCATAGTATTTTGTACAGTACATATCAATCAACAAACTTAATTAAAGGTTTATATAGAAGTTATGGTTTATGCATTATGACCAGTTATTTCTTGCTAAATCGAAAAGAAATGTGAGCATGCTTATGAATATGACCACTGACAAACAGTTGCTGTCCTTTGGAAAATTCTCTTTGAATATTTCCTGCTCAGCAAGGACTTCTTATGAAGATTTTTTTCCCCCTCACACAAACAAATACAATAAAATGCTTAAAACATTAGTGCTTTACGTTGCAGTTTAATGAATGTTGTATTACATAAATATGCAATTCTCACTAATTTTTATATTTATACAGAATGTGGTCTTCAGTGGTTCTACAAAATACTAATAAATATATTATAAATATAGTTTATTTTGTTATATGATATACATAAACACAATAGAGCAAATATGTTGCACATTCCAAACAGTAACCACAACTAATCATTCAAAATCTTGAATATGCACTGGCCAACCTGAACTGCATTTAAAGAATAATAAAGCATACAGAAAATAAACTCCATGTGCTCTATCTTGGCGATCTTGGTGCTTGGTCTAAGTGCATGGTGTAAAGTCAATTTAGGGCGTGTCCAAGTCCATTTTTGCTAGTTTACCGGCGTGTTTTTTGTGCGCTAAGCACGGCGCAACGTGCAAATGGGCTGAACCCAGTCTCTTCATTAATTATAGGTGTGTCTTGGGTGTGACATGCAATAAACCAATCAAAATGTCATATCCCATTCCTTGGCGGATTGCTTGATGGCAAAACAGACATGCTCGGGCGTGTTTATTGCGATCAAGAAATAGGCTAAATAGATCAATCGTCAATACTATTCAGATTAACCATTAGCCTATGAGTTTCCGCTAATTCCAGACAGGGCTGTTATTTTACAAAATATATGCGGTTACATTTTATTAAAAGGACCTGCAACAGCTCAGAATAAGCTATCGATGGCTTCAGTCTTCAATTAGCCTGCTTGTTCAACAAATTTTGTTTGATTATGCAATGAAAGTGTCAAACATCAATTACATGACACTGTTCTCATGGAGTTCTCGAAGTTCAAGCTTCATCCGAAGTTCATTAGACTACCTGCATAGTAATATTGATTAATAACATAAATACCATTATTTTGATTTAATGATGACACTAAATACAATGGCTGTCATGTTGGCAAACCATATGTTCACGCATATTTCCCCTTGTTTTATAATGTCCTGCTTATGGAAATGTGACCAACCTGTTTTACTCGTAGCGTAATGCTTTAAAACAATCCACTTTAAGACAGTGAAACGTGCAATTACACTATATTAAATGCACTATATGTGCACGCCCCTGTGTGTAACAGAGGGTGTACGTGTGTTGTGCACACGCCTATGTAGACGCACTTATATGCGCCGTTAAAATAACATGTAAACAACTGCGATGCAAATCATTATAATGAACCCTGCGCCGGGTGTAAGATAGCAAAGACACTTGCGTTTGGGTTAGTGCCGCTTAGCGCCGGGTATAAGATAGCAAAGACACTTGCATTTGGGTTAGTGCCGCTTAGCGCCGGGTGTACGATAGCAAAGACACTTGCGTTTGGGTTAGTGCCGCTTAGCGCCGGGTGTAAGATAGCAAAGACACTTGCGTTTGGGTTAGTGCCGCTTAGCGTCGGGTGTAAGATAGCAAAGACACTTGCATTTGGGTTAGTTCCGCTTAGCGCCGGGTGTAAGATAGCAAAGACACTTGCGTTTGGGTTAGTTCCGCTTAGCGCCGGGTGTAAGATAGCAAAGACACTTGCGTTTGGATTAGTGCCGCTTAGCTCCGGGTGTAAGATAGCAAAGACACTTGCGTTTGTTTTAGTGCCGCTTAGCTCCGGGTGTAAGATAGCAAAGACACTTGCGTTTGGGTTAGTGCCGCTTAGCGCCGGGTGTAAGATAGCAAAGACACTTGCGTTTGGGTTAGTGCCGCTTAGCGCCGGGTGTACGATAGCAAAGACACTTGCGTTTGGGTTAGTGCCGCTTAGCGCCGGGTGTACGATAGCAAAGACACTTGCGTTTGGGTTAGTGCCGCTTAGCGCCGGGTGTAAGATAAGGCCCCAGCAGATGTCTTTACAGGACTTGCAGTTCTGTGCAAAGGTGAAAGGTTGCGTGCAAAAATTCTTATTTAAAAAATAAAAAATTATACAGAACATTTGTGTGAAAAACATAAAAAATACATCCACATATGTACGCTATCAGATTAGATTTAACACTGAATATATACAGTGGTTCATAAGCTGGTTCCAAATTAAAAAGATAACTGAGCAAGGAATGGTGAAGATCCATAGATAAATGCAATATACTGCAATATAACAAAATTAAATATATTATCACAACACTGCCACACCAAAATAAATGGGCAAATTTACAATTTGAGACATGTACTGTATTTACAAAAATACATGTCTCATTATATTTTTAACATTAAGCAGTGTTTTGTATATTGTCATTAAACATTAAGCCGTGTTTTGTATATTATCATTAAACATTAAGCAATGTTTTGTATTTTAGCCATGGCACTAAGTAATGTATTTATGATAAATGTAGAAGTTCACCTTTTGAAAAACCTAGAAAAGAACCTTTTCAGCCTATTCACACAAATTATACAGACTTTGATGGAATAAAATATAAAATTGCTATACCTCAAGGTCCACAGGTAGACATTCGGTAACAGTGCCAATTTTAAAAATTACAAGTTGTGAAATACCACCCTGGGATTTTGTTGCAATAAGTGCTACATTTACAGCTTAATTTGTTTTTAGCGGAGGGAGCTATTCATTGATAGTGTATTTGAATAAATCTGTCATAGCTTGGGCTACCAGTTTATCTCGACTTGTTTTCTCACATGAACTTCAGTGCTCCACCAGCAAGAGGTCAAAAGCACTTTTTGTCAAAGCATATGTCAAACAGATATCCATTTCATCACCACAATCATCTACGTTGAAAAAGTAATTGGCAACAATTAAACACAGATGATGATCTGTGTTTAATTAGTGTTTAAATTCAGTCCTACGGACATGCGGCAGTATATTGAAATTCTTGCTTGAAGCAGTGGGAAATAGTCACATTAAGAATGACAGCAGTTATATACGATTCAACTTGCACACAAATAGTTAAACGAACAAAGAAAGAAACAGTATTAATAATAATTAAATGGTTCGCCGCAGAGGTACATTTTAAAAACATTAAATAAAATTGGTGAATGTCATGTTCAAATTTCTAATGCAAATCAAGGTTCTAAACTGATTAAATTTGAACATAGTAACAGTTTCTTCTGTTATTAATTATCGATGCTTGGTGAAAACGTGCACATATGAAGAGACACATTCTTTCTGCATCGACAGAGTTGGTTACAACCGACAAGTATTTTTTTGCCTTTCACATACGGTTTGGAAATATTTCCTCAGCTGTATCCCAGAATTCACCCAGTGACATTGCAGTGCCCTTTTGTGCTAATAATTGGTAAGTGTCCAGCTCGGATCTACAGTTCTCGTCGAAACCTGGAATTCAGTCTAGTAGGAAGGCTGTCATGTCGAGTCTGCACGCCTACTTGGGATCAAAAATCTTGAGAGCCTTCAGAAATTTGTGAGCTGGTTGAAGAAACATCGCTTATTTTGGGTTATATGCTGTGAGTTTCCCTGCAACTTCAGTGAATGTTCAGACGCATTGGTGGTTTATTGTTTTGTCTGTACTGTGAGTCTGCTGATACATGCCTAATATGCTCCGTGAAGCTTGGACAATGTTTAAAAACCTAATTTACAGTGGCCACGAGTCGGTCAACTTTAGGGAAATTACTTGCCAAAATAGTACTTACTAGTGGACAATGTGGGCATTGCACTGAATTTGGCAACAAGCTTTTAAGAACGTCTTTATATGCTTTTAACATATAACCTACATTGTCAGACACAAATGCAGTTGCATTTCTTAAATCAACCTTATAATCCTCCAAGCATTTCTTTATGCCATCCGCAACTGAGAAGTAATCCACGGCAGTTAAATACAATGTATGAGTAAGTACAACTTTCAAATCAGTTTTCATAGATTTTCCTTGAAGAACAAATAAAATATGTAAAACATAATTGTCTTTCCCATCTGTTGATTTGTCCGTGACCACAGATATGCTGGTAGTTGTTTCGACCAGTCCTTTCATTTTGATTTTATGCAAAGCAGCGGTCTGCAGCTGTTTAGCTGATGGAATTGCCTCGCCGGCTATTACATGCTTGTTTAAAAGTGCACGTAATTTGGGATTGTCCATTTTTTCAAGTGGAATAATTGCACTTAAGAATACATCTGTTAAATCCTGAATGACATCCTGCTATCGCTCTTTCCCCTGCTGACAGATTCCCCCTTGGTGTTGGTCAGACTTTAAACGATGTTTCTTTGTTTTTAAATGTCAGTCTATTGATATCTTTGTGCAACTTATTATTACATTGTAAAAAAAATTATTAAATCCGTCAGCGTGCAATGTATCAGATGGATGCTGCACTCGTTTGCTCAAAGATCAACTTTTAGTGTCATTTGAAGTTCCATCCATGTTAACTTTCCCTTCTCTGACTGATGTATTAGGTCAACTAATTGTTTTCATAGAAGTCTCAATTAGCCACTCTCAATTGTATAATTAGTCACTTGATTGTGCTGTTCGCATGCCAACAAGGCCCACTGGAGGATAACAGTTGAATTGCAAGTTTAAATCCCTGCAAGTCACGTGGTCGAAATAAACTGCTGGCCCTAGTCATATGGTATTCAATGGTAAATGTGTATTCCAGTACTGTTCAGCTATGAGACCAATTGTTTTCTTCGCTTCAGGTCAAAATTAAACCATTTGCTTAAGCTGGCATCTCCAAACGTATGCTACTGAATTAATTCACTGTTTGCAAAGTTTTTTTTATTTTGTGTAATTATCCAATGCAACATTGAGAACTAGGTTTAGGTGGTTGTCAATTTCTTTGACAGTCAACATTATCGTTATCTTCTGCCCTCATAGTAAATGCAAAACTAAATAACTGGGAGGACTACTTAAACATTAATAGAAAAAATAAATGTCCTTGCAAATGTTTTCACTATAATAAGCTTGCCCTGCAAAGCACAGAGCTTTGGTCTGCATTTTTTCTTTCTCTATGCTTGGTTGGCTCCAGGGCGTGAAATATCAGCATTTTATTGTAATTTTCGGATAAAAAAAAGGAATTTCAGGAAGACGTTTAATTGAGGTGGAATTCTGTAGAAGAAGCCCCTTTCATGTTCAGAACTCCCAGCGAGATGCCTCACAGATCATTTTTGACCGCAGACTGCTCCACGCTTTCATGGTCCCTTTCAATAAAAACAGAAAATTAACCAAAGGTTTCTGAGAGGAAACATGAGAAGAATGCCCTAACTAATTCCCACAAAGTGAACCCGAACAAACAATTCTGTCTGCCAATCTCACTATATCTCACCAAATGTTGAAATTCAAACTGCCCGGTCTGGTCAAGAGGAAGAAGATCCATCTAGATGCTTCTCCTTAAGTGAGGAGGGTGCCTGCAGATGGATCTTGGGGAAAAACATAAATGACTGAGTAGATTCTCTTTGAAGTGTGAATGTAAGTGAAAAAATAGAAACATCGGGACTCATTCATGAAACCTGAGCGGAACAAATTTGTATGTAAATCGTTCGTATTTGAAAATTTGGCAGATTTTTGGCTTCGTTTTCATATCTGAGATGTGTTCACATGTACTGACAAATTTTACACCTGCTCGGGACCACGTGTACCGTGTTTGTAAATTCAGAATGCCGCTAAATGTAGCTTCTGAGTGATAATTAGAATATGAATAAATTTTTTTTCCTAAATGTGACTAAAGGTAGCCTTTGAAATACACATTGCAAACATAATAAATTATGATTGTCAAAAGCAAACACTTTAGATTACACCTATTAATAAATTGTAGGCTATGAAGCTGTTTAATTAGACCCATAACGTAGGCTAATGAATGCTCCCAGTAGCCTACAATTTTTTCTAAATGGCTAAAAATTTTAATTCTACATGACCTTACATAGGCTATGCTAATTAAAACACACATTTAATCAGTTAATGAAATTTGCTTTAAAGTGGCTTATATGTCTGTAGCCAGGGTTGCAATTGTGGTGAACAGCTTAATCCAGCTAATGCCAGCATACATCCAGTTCCCCTACTACGAGATGCAAAGCCAGGTGGAGGTAAAGCGGGGTTTTTATGAAATTGCCAACCTGGCCAATGTTATTGGTGCCATAGACTGCACACCCCAGTGAACGTTTTTGTTGAAAAGTTGGTGAAACACCGTCTCACTTTCAGGTAAAAAACTGGATAAACTGGATATCCCGATAAAACCTGAGCTTGATTCTGGCTTTTGCTCAGTGGGACATGTGCATCAATGTGACCGCAATTAGAACGCGCCAGAGAGATTCTAAAATAAGGTAGCCTATGTGATTGCCCGATTTCAAACCACAACTCACATGCACAGAAGAACCGCAACAAAATGACAAAATGAATACCGTTTAATTTATTTCCAGGCTGCTATAAAGCAATGCGCTCGCTCGTCCGACGCAGACGTAGATGCGCAGCTATGCATTTTTTTGCCTCAAACTTTATGTCAATCCATTTAAAAAAAAATATATTTTACTACTTTACCAGTTCGTGTGAGGAGTGATCCTGCATTGATGGTACATGTTATCTCTTGCTAGGCCTTTACTTTCCCAGTTAATGTCACCGGTACTGACAATACTAAAGAGATTTTTTTATTTTCTTGATTGAACATCTGCAAATAAAACTTTGATTTGAGTGTCAGAATAATTATTTCCATGGCTTTTTCTGGGCCATTTTGACTGGTATGGACCTTTAAATGAAAGTGACAGCCTCCATATAAAGCAATTCATGGGCGTGGATTTATGCTAATCATAAAATAACATGGACATGCTTCGTACGTGAATACAAAAAATGTGCATTTATAAAGGTGTTTTTACATTCTGATAAAGTGGCAAGGTTAAGTGCAGCTAAATTAAAGCGAGCAGCATTAAAGGAATAGTATCATTTGCATGCAAGATGTTGAGATTTTTCATTTAACGTTTTGTTTCTTTTCCTTTTGCTCTCACAAAATTGACATACGCCTCTATAAACAAGGCACACTGTTCGATTATATCGAGCACTTTAAAGATAAAGGTTGAATATCCGTAATTTCAGGGACTGCCGATTGAGACACATGGCCCATGTCGAACGACTCCATCCCTAATTATATATTTGAATGTTTTAATAAACAAATAAACAATCCAATGCTTAATTTTGTAAAGTTCAGAAGAGGCATACAGACAGGTTGGCACTGTATCAAAGATTCTGCAACAGAATTATTTCCCACATCCGAATATGAATTGGCAACTTTGGATAGAAAAAAATCCCACTATCCGTGTACTTCCGGATTTCGGCGTCAGCTTCGGGCACACCCCTACTGTGTGTATACTGGTTTTTCTTCCACTCAATTATTTTCTAAACAGCTCTATACATAATGTATTGCTGGTTCACTCCTACTGTACATCGGACCACAGTGAAAACATTCTGACTAAGGATACATGTTCAGTGTGAAGTTCCACAAAATTCCTGAAACAACGACCCTTGCTGTGCATCCCTGCGATATTGACAATGATGGATAGCAAAGCCGTAGGGCAGGGTCCCACCACCCTGGTCCTGGAGAGCCACAGGGTCTGCTGGTTTGTTTTCATCGTAAACTCAACAACTAGTTCAGATCCAAAAAGTCAGGTGCGGTGAGGTAAGTGTCTCATCATTTTCTTTAATCAATAAATGAAGTGTCGGTTAACAACAATAACTAGCCTGCCCCGCGGCTTTCCAGGACTAGCGTTGGGTGGGGACCCTTGCTATTATGCTGGAGATGCCCGTAATCTAGCCCTCCATTGAGTTTTAACCTTGTCAACTTTTCATTGCGCCAGAATCTGGTTGTGCCTTTTTTTTACCGAAGAAGGGGACTAGCCCACCTGCTCACACCTGTGTCTGCCCTCGATACTAAGCTTAAAGGACATCCAAAACCATACTGGGTGGGGCACCCGGACTGGGCAGTCCTCCTGACAGGGGTGGGGACGGCGTTGCCAGCAAATGGCACAGAAGAGCGGCTGGCCTGCGGTAGAAGGATCTCCGAGTCGGCCAGCTTTCTCGCAGTACACCGGGGAAGCGTTATCAGGGGCCAGATGGCAGCCCTACAGAGGACATCGACACACACACACACACACATACACATGCTGCTCCCGGTAAACCAGACGGACCGTTAACACGATCCTCCTAAGAGTTGAAAAGAAAAATGCAGACAAAAAAAACGTCTTTCAAAAAAGCTGGTAGATTTAATACCCCCCCTCCCGACTTCAGACTGCTTTCAACTGCAGCTCTTCAACTGCCACCCCTCCACCTGCCACACAAAATAAATAAATAAATGCACGTTCAGCCCCCGGAATGTTGCACACTTCGAAACTCAAAGACGAGCCCTCACCACACAAGAAAGAGAATCAAGATGGAGGAGAGGGGGAGAAACACTTCAAAGGATATGCAAATACAGATGTCTCAAGTGACAGGCATTAACTAGTACAGGTTTTTATCTATTTTTAGCTGCCGGTTTCTCCATTTGGTCTCCGAGGGTTTATGATGGCTTCCTTAAGTGCTGCCTTTGTCTGCCTCGCACAGATGGGAGTTGTGCAGACAATTCTGGAGGCAAGTGTTGCCTAAGATGCAATGCCATCGGATGGGCCCACACACATGCACACATAAACACACAGAAAACACACATGTATCTGTATGGGTGGAAATTAAGCTCGCCAGAGGCGAGTAGATTATATTTCCGGGTGAGTCCATTTTGAAGAAAACTCAATTTCTTGAGAAGCAAATAGACATTTAAGGGAGTATTGTGTAAATACATAGCTAAGTGATCTAATGACTATTATAAACAGTCCACCTTACGAAAAACTACTGGGAGGTTGGGTTAATGAGCCACTGCTGAGTTTGTGTATGGCGAAGGCGATTGATTGACACCTTTTATAATCCAATAGCTAACCACGGATCAAGTTTCAGTAGTAACAGAAGCGGAATTTTTGGACACAAAATCCTGTCAGAGAAAACCGATCTGTGACAAAAGAATTTGCGATGAGCTAATGTTGAGCTAATTTAATTATGCCCCCATATTTCCTCAACTTCTCCCCACCCCCAGCCCCAGCCAAGAAGACCAGAAGCAAAATATGTGCTCAATATGAGAAAAATACCAAGGGGGTTTCAGGAGGAGCGGAGAAAGGGAAAGGAGACACATAAACACTTTTGCCTCTCCCTAAAACATAGAATTGATCTATGGAGTTGAAATTGCTGATATCAATAAATAAAACTTTTTTCCATCATATTTCCATATATAATCATTGTCTATCCTGCTTCTGTTTTTTACCAAAAAGATTAATTCATCGAGTAAAACATCATTGCAACATTTTTGAGCGACATTTCAGGCTACTAGCCCAGCTGGTTCAAACATATATAGACACATACTGTACACACACACATACACACACACAAGCTCATGCACATGTACGCAAATACACACGGATACACACACACACAAATGCAAACACACCAAAAGCCTGGTAGGTGAATTTTTAACATGCCCAGCCCAATCGTAGGCTGTGCCAAGGACACACCCAATGCAAGTGATGTACCCACCCAATGACCTCATACAGTACCCATGTGACACCTTTTATGCATTTGGATATGTAACTTGATCCATCGCGCACATTCACACACACACACATACACACACACACACACGCACACACACACACACAGACACTTTTATGCATTTGGATATGTAATGTGATCCATCCCGCACATTCACACACACACACACACACATACACACACACACACAGACACTTTTATGCATTTGGATATGTAATGTGATCCATCCCGCACATTCACACACATAAACGTTCTGTGACTGATGAACTTGCAGCCCTCCAGAATGGAAAAAACATTGAATAAAATGCAAACAGTCAATTTCCGTCAAACCCAGAGACAGAGACGACATGACAGCACACCATTTGTTCAACTGGCAAAATCAAAGCAAGAGTAAACATTTCAATGAATTTGTCAAGTTTTTTTGTTGTTGTTTAACTTGTCATTGTTCATCTACATGAATTATAGCCTTGAAACTGGCAAGCTGACTGTAAAAGTGTCACTCTTGGCTCTACAGTGGGCATGTGATCGTGATCCTTCACACAAAATGTGCCAACAGAAAGACAAAGTGCAGGCATGGTTGTCTTGTCAGCTTTGAATATACAATAGATTTTGTGTGTGTGTGTATTGTATATGTGTACTATATATTTACGTATATGAGCATGCATGTGAGAGTATATGTGTACTGTAAATAAGCATGTGTATGAGCATACGTGTGACAGTGTGAGCGCATGTGTTTGAGTTTGTGTGTGTATGTCTTAGTGAGTGAGAGTGACCATTCATTTGTGACCAAGTGTGTGTTGGCGTGTATGTATTTTTGCGTGTATATGTGTGTGCATTTTCTCAGGTATGTGTGCGTAATAATTACTGAGAGTGTGCGTATGTGTGAGTGTGTTTACGTGTGCATTTGCCAGAGTGTATGAGCGCAGTCCGGGAGAAGAGAGGGAAAGAACTGAACCACTCTTATTGGGCAGAAAACAATGAGCAGTTTCATCTGTGGAAGACATCTTGCAGCTCACGATGCGCCCCAGTGCCAGAATAGCAGCAGCACAAAGGGCCCATTGTTCCAGAGGAGGCTGCAACCTCCATCTGGCCACCTCTCTGCTCCTCAATCCAGGGCAGGCTGACCGGGCCCTGGCTCAAGCCTCTGCACAGTTGAGGGCTATCGTTTTCATTTCCAGTGGAGCATTAAATATTCTTTTTATTCAAGCTTCATTTCTTCTTCTAGCTACACAAACTTGGGTATTAACGGAAACAAGTTCAAGCGTGACACCTCAGAGACAGTCACTTTTATCATGTTTTCAGTGGACAGCATTCCAACAAGTCTTATGTGCGAACTCGCCGTTAACAATCGATATCCGTTAAAATGAAACGAAACAACAAAATGGAGGTGGATCATGTTCATATTCAAACAATCAAGAAAAATTAAAGAGATGTATGTACATGGTGGAATGAAAGCTAAAAGCATCTTGTGCCTTTTCATATTTGTACTGAAATGGTAGATGTTGCCTTGTACTTGAAATATAACAATTTGAAATTGTAAAGATTTTTTCTTATATACAGCATACAGCTTAATGATAAAAAATTCCCAGCTGTGTAATATACCTCAATATCTGAATGTGACAAGATTTTGTATATCTGCCAATATAAAGTATTGTGAAGTGTCACAATATCCTGATAATATATTTCAGTACATTTAAAGGGAGATCACAATGAGTCAGTGTAGCAACAGTATTAATATTATTTTTGTGTGTGTGTGTTTGTGTGCGTCTGTGTGAGTGCATGCACATGTGGAATGCTACAAACTGTTCACCATATTCACAAGCTACCGCAATGAAGCTATGTCCGTGGATATAAAAACTTTCTGCTACCTCACAAAAGACAGTCAGAAAGACTGAGAGAGACAGACACATGTCTCTTCTGTAAACTGTAAAGCAATCATCTCGCTCTACTTGAAAGCATGCTGAAATGACAGCTCCCTCGACTAGTCTGAAATCAATCGCCCAACATACCCGGCTAAAAGCAACACTGACAGTAAACGTAGAGTTGTCTACCGTGTTAACGAGGTCTATTAATAACCTCTCACTGGGGTGCACATAATGAAGTCAGATTATGTGAAAAATACTGCATGAATAATAGGGTTTGAAACTGTATAAAGATTTTTAAAGATTTTTTACAACCTCTAGTTTCTCCCTCTCTGACACACAAATCAACAAACTCATGTCATTGTACTGTAGTGCTGCCCCACCTGCAGTATCTTGATGTTGCAGGATCTCGTAGCTCTGTGCTTTCATGTCCAACCAGTAATCACAGTCTTGTAAAGAAAAAATTGGGAGCTTCAAGTCTCCTCTCTTTCACTTATTATTATCAGAAACACTTTCTATTAAAGTCACTTGTAAGTGCTATATAACACATTTATAGACAATGCACCTTCATAAGCTCTACATAAACAGTCATAAATGCTTATGTCAATAATTGCAAACAGGAATACCATGTCTAATGTCACCTCTGATGCAGCAAATGACATGCTATGGGCTCTATCTTGGCGATCTTAGCGCTTTGTCTAAGCGCATGGCGTAAAGTGCATTTAGGGCGTGTCCAAGTCCATTTTTGGTAGTTTACCGGCGTGTTTTTTGGGTGCTAAGCAACGTGCAAATGGGCTGAACCTAGTCTCTTCATTAATTATAGGTGTGTCTTGGGTGTGACACGCAATAAACCAATCAAAATGTCATATCCCATTCCCTTTAAAAGCCTGCTTTTCAACCTTGACGGATTGCTTATATGATGGCGAAACAGAGATGCTTGTGCGTGTTTAGTGTGATAGGCTATATGGATCAATATTATTTGGACTAACCATTATGAGTTCCCGGTAATTCCTGACATTGCTGTGATTTTACTAAATATATGCCGTTAAATTTTGTTAAAAGCACCTGCAACAGCTGAGAATAAGCTACCAATGGCTTCCGTATCATCTTCGAAAAGTACAATAAAGCTGTCAGGTTGGCAACTCAGAGGTCCACACATATTTCCCCTTGTTTTATAATGTCCTGCTTATGGAAATGTGACCAATGCATTTTACTAGCAGCTTAATCACACATACCTTCACTATAATGTGAAACAGCTGATTCAATTGAATGTCTTTATTTAACATGTTTGTTTGTGTTTGTGGGTCTGCCCCACTGTCTATGTCTTTTTTACTGCTGGAAAATACAACTGAAGTTCCCTAACGGAAAAATAAGTGATTCTATTCTATTCTATTATATTCTATGCTTTAAAAACAAGTCAACTTTCCCGGGAAGACAGTGAAAAGTGCCATTTAAAGCAGGTGAAACAGACCTTCTCCAGCATGAAGTTAAAGCGCACATGCAGAGAATGGCATTAAAATGAATTGTGAAATCAGCGGGGTTTTAATAAGCTGAGAGTATGGAAACCTGGTCACTGTAATTTAAAAAAATAGCTATGAAGGACGAAGAATAAGGTTCAGTTAACGTGGTGACATTTATCTCAGTTTTTTAACCGTAGGCTATCAAAAAAACCTTATGCACAGTGAATCCGCTGTAGACAGTAGCCTAGGCTATTTGTGTCATGGCCGTAGCAGGCTTTAGTTTTTTCTACGGCAGTTCGTCCTCTGTAAAGTTCGATCGCACTATATCGGATTTTTTCCGTTCTCCGTTTCAGGGTTTTGTTTTCTCCCTGCACTCAGTCGCTTCACCTCTGCTAGTTACCTGTCGACTATTTAAGTCCCGCATTTCCGTCTTCCGGTGCTTCTGTGTCTTATCGACTCAACACTGAGTCAGGTATAGTCAGGTACAAGCGACCTCTTGATAGTAAAGCTTTGTTTTGCGTTTACGAGCGACTTGCTTTAGCTTCGTTAGTTTTACGTTGAGGATTATTCCTCGTTGGTGCTAGTTCTGTTCCGACTTACTCCATGCTGTTCTCCCTGAGTCTCCTTTGTTGTTTCATTTTCTTTTCACCTTCTTACTGGCCGTTTTAGTGTTACGTGCCGAAGGTGTTTCTTTTTTGTTATGGTTTCCCGTTTCAGCTCTAGTATTTGAGCTCGGGAAACTTTGTTTTGTTTTCTCTCACTTGTGTTTTCGAGTTCGCCCACTTTTCCTGGGTTGATTATTATTTGGCTGTTTAGCCAGAAGTATTTATTCCTTTTTTCTTTTCTGCCCATTTGCGGCTTAGCTCCTTTAGCGGTCCTCACTTGGGTGACTTGTTCTGATTCCCCTTCCTGTTGCATTTGATTCTCCGCAAACAGAAACCCTCACAATTTGAAAAACAATAAATGCAATATTCACTTGACAAGGTGCTTACCCAGCACAGAATCATGTTTTATCCTTTGCACCACCTGCAGCTATAGCTGTTGCACACAACATTGCATTTACGGGCAAATTTAAACTGCAAGCAGGATGTAGCAAGGAAATAAGCAGAGTGTTAGCAGCACACTGTCTGGAAAATTTCTATTTACACTACACTACACTGTGGCAAAACTGGTACTGACCGCAGTATTGCAGCAAGTAACCTGCCTTAACAGGTAGGAAATCCCCAGTGATTGACGATACAAGATGCCCTTTTTGTCTGTCTGTGTTCTTGCCTAAGATTTAATAGTCCAACTGTGCATTGCGGCTAGCGGATTCTGGCTTGTACTTCAAATAATTGTTCAGGAAAATGCACCAAATTGTATAGATTTATCACATTATGATTTTCTACAGTGAGGGGTTTCACAAAATAGTGTAAAATGTATATATTCTCATTTTAAAATAAAATTTAAGCTATATTTTTTTGTATTAAAATGCTGTACTTACACACTGCAGTGCTTCTTTTTGCACTTGGAGTAAATTGTGTTAAGAACAAAGAAGCATTTTGAAAGCAGTGAAAACGTTGCTGTTTATGCACTGCTTTTGTGCCACTTAGAAGTCCGGTGTAAATTAGCGCTTAAGTTTGCACTGAAAGCAAACAATGAAACAATCTGCAACCCCTCAACCTGGCCCCCCCCCCAAATGAATGAGATTCCATATTTCAAATTACCAAAATGTATTTATGCAGAGCTTGCAAAATGTCTCCTGTGTTGCTTATGGGGGACAGAGTTGCATAGGTCAGGTCGGCAGGACAAAAAGAAACCATCCAGAACCTGAACTAAGGCAAGCCAGTCTGCACAGCAAAATGTTCCGTGTTAATTCAGCTCTGACAGAGTTTACAGTTTATGAGCTCAATATGGATTACGTTACCCTATCAGTGTAAAACGTACAGTTGATTTAACACTGAAACTTTTACTGTGTGTCTCCAGCTCCACGGCGGAGGATGCAGTATGTGCCTTTCTCTCTCTCTCCTACATACTAATGTACCCTGAAGGCGAAGCAGACGGAGGATGAGATGCATTGTGAGATGAACTGCTGACGACCCCTCCACAGGGGACATTATCACCATCAGGCTGCCGGGGGCCAGGCTGAGAACACAATCCCTTCCTTCCCCAGCGAGAGTGAGAATCGGGCCTGCCCATTATCCTACCCCTTTACAAAACATTTCATTTGAACTTCCTGTGTCACTCACTTCCTGCTCCTGCTCCTTGCACGCTTGGATGAGGTGGTTCCTGCATAGCAATGCTCTGTTAATATACTGTATCACTCAATCACCAATACAAAGAGCCTGGATGTGCCGCAGAAATAAATGACCCTTTAACCCTTCGATGGATTGTTCATCCGAGCAGTAGACAACATTTTTAATTACTGTATGATATATGAAGATTTTTGTAAACCTACATGTAACTGCCAAAATAAAGGAAACACTTCAGTGAGAGATACAAAGTATACTGAAAACAGATGCTTCCACACAAGTGTGGTTCCTGAGTTAATTAAGCAATTAACATCCCAGCATACTCACAGTTGTGTGTATCAATGCTGGGTAGGCCCAGTTGCCCATTACTTTGGCTACCATGGCTAGAAGAAGAGATCCCAGTGAGATTTAAAGAGGGGTACTTGTTGGGGCACATTTGGCAGGAGCTTCAGTGACTAAGACTGCTGAACTTGCTGATGATTCATAAGGACCAGTGGTTAAGGTGATGGAATGGATTGGCATGGAAATCCGAGGAAAAGACATCATCAACTAGGGACAACTGTGGTTGAAAGAATATACTCCTCAACTATAATGTTCACTAACATGCACTATAAAGCATTAGTCAGAGATGCAAGGCCAAACAGATGAGCAACTCTGAATCACTTGACTTCAAATATCAATCTAGGGCATGAGCAGGCAGTGTCTTCAAAAATACAATTCTATGAGCTTGTTTTAAAGATGGCTGAACTCACCAATGTACGTGTATGTGAAGAAACTAATTATTGTGTTTAATTAAGTTAAAGACAAAGGTTCATTGAATCTGAGCCCTGACCAGTGATATTCAGAAGAGTTTCTATAGAGGTTGGTTGGTTGGTTGGTTTCTATAGAGGTCTATTGTTGGTCCTATAGAGGTTAGACACAATGAGATTTCATGAACTGTATTGGCTACAATTAAATGTCAATGACTGACTTGTTAGAGCCATATTTATTGGATTATTTTTTTGCAGTTATAAGGCAATGCTCTTTCCCTCTTCCATCCTTTTCCCCTCTGATTTTCTGGTCAATATGGCAGAATTTGTTCTTACCAAAAATTATTTCTTATTTAATACAGCTTTTTACTGGCAAATTCTTGGAACTGCTATGGGAACTACGTTTGCCCCTGATTATGTTAACCTTTTTATGGGCCTTTTGGAACAGTTACACTAAAAATCCTTTTACTGAAAACAAAGGATATTGATGACATTTACAAGGTGTGACATGGTACTGAATTGATGCTCAGTTTTCGTGACCATGCTAATAGTTTTGAATACTCCATCAACTTAACTGTGATCCTTACAGAATGAGCGCCTTGGATGCAGATGTTATTCGTAATGGTAATTCTTTGTATACCACGATTTATGTTAAGCCTACTGATAAGAGTAGCCTTCTACATGCATTGAGTTACCATTCAAAATCCTTTAAGAATGGCCTCCCCTACAGTCAATTCCTTCGTTTTAGACGTATTTGTGCTAACGAAGATGTAAAAAAGAAAGTAACTGATTGTATACTAGGGGCCTGACTCTTAGTGTGTGTTAAAATCTTTTAGCACATGTAAAACTAATAACAAAACCAATGATTGGTGCAAAACAAATACCAATCATTTGCCATGTTATTGGTTTTGCGTGTGCTAAAAGGTTTTGCACAAGCTAAAGGTCATAATAAATCAGGCCCTAATTTCCTACCACAAGATTATTCCCACAAATATCTTCGTAGTACTCTTGATCAGACCATTTATTTTAACAAGGAGGGCCAAACTGGTCATAGGCAGCAGTCCAAAATAAAGTCTACTCCCCTGTGGTTTTCCCATATTTGCTCTTTTAGTCCTATTTGACTTGTATACTGGTGTCATCTGCTCAAGTGTTTCCATGTAATTATAGACGCCACCTGTTTTAGGTTATGGCTGTCCTTCTAAATGATTAACAAATTGCTGTTAATTGATGGCCACTTTATATACGTTTGTCACACGGTCTTTGCTTTATAGTAGGCCTACTGATGATGGTTTAACTGAATGTTTGTACCTTTCTTCTTGCACTATTAAAGAGTTGCATTGTATTATCTCAGTTTATGCTTTTTTTTGATTGCAGTGTGAGTACCTCTTTTTTGTTTTTTCATGGACATCCTTTTCCATCTCCCATTAATAGTGTGCCGAAGGAGAAGGAACAGGGAATAATAGACCCAGCTGGCTAGTGGACAGGACAAAGATTTATTCTCCTTCTGTTTTAAAAATAAAATGTCAAGTGGTATGCATTTTGGACAAACTGCTGCAAAAGAATTTAAATATTGACTGAAGTCATCGTGACCAACAGGATTTAACAGACTTTCATCTTCAAACCTAACCCCCCCTCCCCCCCCCAAACTAGATCTCTCCATTCCACAACTTTGAGGTGACTGGCTCTGCCCTCCGTTTGTGGTTTATTCTCCAAGTCCGGATGCCTGTCAGTACTGGCCCCACAGTGGTAGAATAAACTTCCCAAATTGGTCAGGAGAAAAGAAGTATTGGCTATCTTCTGACATAGATTAAAGACCCACCTCTTCAGACTGCATTTTGGTTCCCCTCCCATCCCTACCACATAGCAATCCCTCCTTTTTATGGTTTTCGGTTATATTGTTTGTGGTTTTACTTGTCTCTTCTCAGGGCCTGTTATGGATGTAGTGTGTATGTATTTAGAATGTGTTCCTTGGGTCTGGGTGACCATAGTTAACATGTATGAGTGCATCTTTACTCACTGGTCTGGGAATGTTGTTCGCTAAGTCTGGCACGATTGCTCATTTTCATCCGGCGAATGCAATTCTGTTTCTCCTATTGCAAGTCGCTGCTAAATGAATGTAATACGATTTTAATATGATCAGTTTAGGGACTTCCTATAAAACCCTTTGCAACTTGTGATACTTTTGAGAGGATTAGCGTACTGGGCAGAACTTTGAAACTATGTACAGTCTGATCTTTCTCTCCACTATCTTCTTTTTGATTATTGTTGTACTTGCTGAACTCGCCAAGCCATGTCTGTGAAGAAAAGCAGGAGTTAAGGACACATTTTAAGTGAGTCCAGGCCTTTGGCATTGTTTGTGTGCTCTTAATTTGATTTTGTCAGCGGCATCCAGGGAACTAGTTTCATAAATCTGCAGATGAAACATTGTCGTGTAGTTTGTATCCTTATTCTCCTAGTTTATGGACCACATTGTAAAATTTGGGTCACAGAATTTTCTGACGTCCTCTGTTAACCTTATGTCTTCCAACATCAAATGGTCAATACAGGACGTTTTGGAGCCACCTGTTAAGCAATCAACACATTGTGGTACATATTTATCTTTATTCAGGATTTAGTTACCACAGGGTGCCCTATGGGTGTGAATCTTTCCTTGTCAGAAAATTAAATGTGCATCTCGATACATGGTCTATGATACAATGCAAAAAAGATACACTTACAAAAGAAATGATTCAATATGATTTGATCCTATTCAAATCCTATTCAATTCAGTTCTGGTTCAGTTGAATTTAGCTCCCATTCAACTCAGTTCAGATTTGATGTAATTCAGTTTAATTTAACACATGTTGCCAGCAGAAATCCTTTATTCAAGATCATGAAATCACCTTAATAAAAATTTTAATCTTTCAAAGTCACTGTTATAAAGCATTGTAAAAGCCAAATGTTTTCCAAACCGTCGATTTAAAGTTGTTCGGTGCGTTGAATATTTGTTATATTTGCTATCAATTTGTCAATCGGTCACAGCTGTTCACTAGATTGCACCAGAGCTAGTTGCAGAATGTAGCTGGCTAGATACACAGTATTCTCTCAAATGCTAAATATTTAACAATGTCAAACAAATGTCTTGTTTTTGATTGGAGCTGTTAGAAATAGTCGCCGTTAGCTAAAAGTGGTGTTTGTTTGCTCTCTCTCTTTTGCTCCTATCGGGGTTGTCTTATGATGTTATTCATTATATAGGAATAACAGTAAATTGAAGAACAACACAACAACATGCATAGATAAAGTGCGTACCGCCCTAAAGAAAGCAGGGGTAATGTTATTTTGGCTGATGTATCGGTTTTTGACCGCTATAATAGATTTTTGACCGGTTTCTTTCTTAATTTGGAGTGATTTGACATTTTGGAATTGATGCAGCCACATCTTAGACATTTGTATTGGTGCATAGATATGCAGAAGAATAAATGATATATATAGGCAACACATGCCTTTTACAGTAAATGGTTAGTTAAGAGGTATTAAATAACTGGTTAAATATTGTATAACAGAATTACTGAAGCAAATAATACTGTTGTCTCAACTGATGTCTATAACAATATTCTTGGCCTAAACCATCTTGGACTTCATTTTATTATGGTCCTGGGATTTCTTGACAGAATATAATATAACCTTCCTTGGTTACTGGCCCTCAATTATATATTATAATTGGTTAGTCACACTTTAAAGCTTCTGGTGTTATTGCTCTTTCAGAATTGCACTGGCTTTCCAACAGAGGGCCAAAATGTAATCGCTTATGAGAATCAATATGTTTCTAATACACAAATGAATGTTTCAGGGTAAAATTTCTACTGCTCCAAAATTACTCAATAGGATTTACATTACACTACAGATAAATACCAATTTTATGATTTGTTAATTGTTCATTCATGACTTTAGAACAGGCCAATAATAAAGCTGGATAATAGCACAGTTGATTTATTTAAGTTATATAAACTGCAGTCAGACAATGAAAAGATAAATTTACTTTATCCTCTGCTTGTGATCTATTAATTTTGTATTTTCTCAATGTTTCTTTTAATATTAGCTGCTAAGTTGGTGCTGTTTCTTTTCTTTTTTACAAATATATGTTAAAAGCTAAAATACTTAGTTAACAGTGACTTTATTTTTTCTTTTAGTTCAATTATGTTAGTTATGTTTAACAACATTGCTACTTGACAATCCATTGTAAGTAAAAAGTGTGTGGATGGAACTGATGCGATTTCCATGTAATTGCAAACATACTGTGCCTGATGCAAAGCTTGTTTTAGCATAAACTTGGACCCAGAGAAATCAGTGCAAAACTGCTCTGTAATTACCACTTTCAGTCTTAAGTATAAGATAACACTGCAAAACTGCTCTGTAATTACCACTTTCAGTCTTAAGTATAAGATAACACTGCAAAACTGCTCTGCAATGACCACTTTCAGTCTTAAGTATAAGATAACACTGCAAATCTGCTATAACACTGCAAAACTGCTCTGTAATTACCACTTTCAGTCTTAAGTATAAGATAACACTGCAAAACTGCTCTGCAATGACCACTTTCAGTCTTAAGTATAAGATAACACTGCAAAACTGCTCTGTAATTACCACTTTCAGTCTTAAGTATAAGATAACACTGCAAATCTGCTCTGCAATGACCACTTTCAGTCTTAAGTATAAGATAACACTGCAAAACTGCTATGTAATTACCCCTTTCAGTCTTAAGTATAAGATAACACTGCAAATCTGCTCTGCAATGACCACTTTCAGTCTTAAGTATAAGATAACACTGCAAATCTTCTATGTAATTACCACTTTCAGTCTTAAGTATAAGATAACACTGCAAATCTGCTCTGTAATTACCACTTTCAGGAGCATTGCCAGGAGTAAAACAACTCAAAGAGCTGAGAAATATATAAGGTTTTTGTCGTGAAAGTCTTAAAATGTCAGAAACTGTCAAAAAATATCCCTGGCACAATGAGTTACATGCCAGGAAGTGAAATAATTTTGATGTGCATCGTGCATTTCACTGTTGATGTCAGTTATTTGCTAGCTCTGTGCTGCTCGATCCTCCTCAGCTGGAGAAAACCGAGCAGACGCTCTGTTTATGTCACCACTTCTGAAGATCTTGTACCCCTGCAGGCTCCTCACTTCTCTCTTTCTCTCCCTCTCTCCCTTTTTCGCTCAGCTCTGCGTTCCTTCTCCTTTTCCCTCTTGCCAAAACGCTACCAACTGCTCTCATTGGCTGAGCGCTGGTCTCGAACCACTTTAACACTCCCAGGCTACAGAGCTGCCATTGGCTGGCACTGCCCCAGCTAATGGAAGGTGAGGCAGCGCTATGCCACTTAATCAATACTCTGTCAGGGGGAGAGGGGGGTCGGGTAGAGCTCCCAGACCGGTGGGGTGGGCATGTTTGTCGTCTGGGACTGCACTGGTTTAGGAGGACGTGAGTCGGGTTGGACCAGTGCTGGGGCTATCAGATGAATGTCTGGCAGATATGTCTGGATCCTACATACACACACACGCACACACACACACTCCGATGTCACTGCAGTGTCTGCATTAGAGGGGCTGGTATAGAGAGATGGCAAACCTGCAGCCCTAACACGAATGCTCATACCAAATACTATATTCAACAGGGGGAAAAAAACAGGCTCAACTATACATAAGAATTATATACGTGTGAACAATAGGTTCCGGTGAATATAAGACTTACATACATACAGATGTATGTGTGTGTGATCTTGCTTTTACACAGTAATCTGCTTTGTTTTTCTATTTGTTCAATGAGACAGTAGTAACTGCCCAACCTTAACAATAGAACCGCTATCATAATGCATATTAATGTCACCTGCTCAGAGGTGCATATTTTCTAAGAGTGGGATCAAGTATGCTCAAAGGCAGCATATTTGTGCTATTACGTGCCGGTCACTCCCCCGCCCACACACATATTTGTGCATACATAGGGAATGAGCAAGCTCGCCGCTGCTCTGTGATCTACTCAGCTTTGCCACTAGCAGTGCCCGCTTTTTTATAACCAAGCCATTTGGCACTGCCTCCAGAGCACTTGAATCACAGGATATAATTGCAGTGGGTGTCATAAGACTCGCCTTTGTTATTGTACAATTTCCTGTCAGCACCCTCGGCTTTCTGCTTTGTCATGTTTTCAGGGGGGTGGGGGGGTTGAGGCGCGTTCAGGCAGTCATTGTTGGGTAAGCCCAAGGCATGAACAGATTGCGGACAGAAGACCACAGAGAGAAAGAACAGCTGCAGGAAAGAGGCAGAACTCCAGCTCTATCATGGTCTGGTCCATTCCGGATTTTGTGAGCCGCTGGCTATAATTAACAGGTCTGGGCTGCGCTAATCAAATTCGCACTGGAGCTCTTTTTTTATTTGAGCAGCTGTGAGATAGATAATGTACCTTAAATGCAATAGTCCTTCAAACACCAAACACAACAGTTGCAGTGGAGGGGTGACAACATTGGCAAATCTTTTTGTGTAGGCTGTGCATCGATGCCTGAACCTAGAAAAGACTGCTATGAATTGCTAGCTTTTTGTATCCCTTGTAACCCCTCCATTTTATTTACTCTTTTATATGAAACCAGATAAGTCAACTTGGTTTTATTTGGCAGTGACTACCTGGGGAATCATAGTGGATAGGGGATGCCGATATTGACCTCTTCTGATCTTTCTTTCTTCTTCCTTCTTTTTTTTTTTATTTTTTTTTTTTTTTTCGTTTTTATTTTTTTTTTTTGATTGTTTTTTGGTTTTTTTTTTTCACCTTGTTTGTCATTGAGAGCCTGATGGGTAGGTTGGTACTTATTACCCTCTCCCCGCTTCGGCCTCCTCTCTCGCTTCTTCTTTGTTTTTTATTACATTTTAAAAAAAAAAAAAGGGTAAAAGAGTTATAAAGTTAGTTAGTAAAAAAAAAAAAAAAAAAAAAAGGTTTAGAAAGAAAAGAAAGAGAAAAGAAGGGAAGTTTTCTTTCAGTTTTGAGCAGAGTTTTTTTTTTTTTTTTTTCTTTTTTAACTATACTCTCTCTCTTGAGTCCCCAGCCCCAGTTTGTTTGTTTGTTGTTTTTTTTTTTTTTTTTTTTTTTTCCAATACTCCAATAAGTAAATAAGCGTGTCTTATTTTTTTTTTTTTTTTTACCGTTTACCCGACGAGCGCGCGCTCTGCGCTGACTCTGTTATAGGGGGGTTTTTTTTTTTTTTTTTTGTTTGTTTGTTGTCCAACACAACAAGTTACGGTTAGATAAGCGTTAGTGCTATTTTTTTTTTTTTTTCGTTTAACGAGCTCCTCGTTTATATTTTTTTTTTATTTTTTTTTTTCTAGTTGTTTTCTCCACTACGGATTATTGTCCGCATTAGTGGTGTTCTTACGAACACTTTAAGACTGGTCAACTACTTGCACTTGGATCTCTAATATTCCCATCTCTGTTTTCTGACAGAGATCCCTCATAGATATGTAGCCGATCAGATGTAGGGGGTGATTTGGTGGCCAGATGTAGTGCCAGTTTTAGGAAAATTTGGCTAGGACACCAAGGTTAACAGCCTTCGGTAAAGTGCCATGGGGATCTTTAAAGACCACAGTTAGTTGGGACCTGTTTAAATCATCCAAAGGATGGCACACTCTATAGTGCAGTGTCCTCATTATATCACTGGTCTCTTTGTAGTCCAGAGAGAATAGTGCCCACATTTGGTCCACCAACACCTCTTCCAACATCAACCTTTCATTTTTCAATATTTAAAAACCTGCTCAGCTTCAGCAGTTTTACATGAGAAGGGTACAGGGTGGTATGGCTGTAATTAACAATGCATAGATACAGAGTGGTATGGAGCAGATAAATATCTCACTTGTCTTCTGGCATTGTTTGGCCAATGATCATTCTAAAACATATACGAGTGCTACCTACCAATAGATAGTCAAGGTTTTCATTTGGCTCTCCTGATCAAGAAAGAGGGTGTGGTTGCTCCACTGCCTGCAAAAAAACAAAAAACAAAGTGGCATTGAGATTAAGTTCAAGTGTGTCAAAATGTCCTAAACACATAACAAATTGGGCACTATGCGTAAGATTGAGAGTTGTGAACCAGTGTGAAAGATTTTACTATACACACAAAAAATGAGGCATTGTGGGTAATATTTAGAGTTGTGAATGAGTATGTCAGATTTTACTGATGTGTAGAAATACTAATGAGGCTCTTGTGTAGCATAAATTCTCATAAATTCGCCTCATTATATCAGATAATGTACACAGAAATCAATGCCTGGGCATTTCAAGGTTCTTAGTTCATCATCATATTACCATATCACTGACATTAATTACATGTTCACTAATTAAACATAGAATTTGTCCTCTAGGAAATCATCTCATCATAAACAAATAAAAAACTATACCTAAAGAATTATTCCAATTTTATTCAATTTTTTTATTTACTTGGACATATTTTTCCAGACTCTTTCCACCATGCTGATGAATGGTAATGATAATAATTTTGTCACATCTTTCCCTTTGAACTCGCAGAACTGACGTACCGTACTTAACTCTTTTGCGTGCACAAAACATTTTAGTTTCCAGTGGTGTGTGGCTCACCTTTGTAAACTAACGTAGATAATCCAAATCGAAAATGGAAAACCTATCGCAATGGCTGATTATTCATCAGACTATTACGAGGACGTTGAGTCACTTCACTTTGATGGCCAACCATATTTATTCAATCCTCTTCAATTTGATTTAGCTCTTTGTCTGTGTATTCCAGTTTAAATAAATATGGGTGGCCATCAAAGAATGTCACAGCAGCAGACCCACCCACCTCTTACTTTGAAAGCGAAGTGAAAATACACAAATTTGTAGTTGAATCATTTATTCAGGTGGTTCCTTGCTTTACACTAGCCTTATATTAAACAAGCTTTCATTTTTAGCAATACATCGTTTTTATAAATTAATAACTAATAATTAAACAAACTGTAAGTGTGATTAGTGAGAGGAAGATAATGAAACGGTAAGCGGGATTTCATAGACATTTCAAGACAATTTTTTTTTATGTCGGCTTTCTGAAAGACAGAAGAAACAAAACAACTTGTCTATAGCTGACACCAGCTCATAAAAAATGCAACCCTTCATAAATTAAAAAAAATAAAAACAACCCAAACTGTATACTGCGAGCTCATGTCACAAAGAATGTAATATATTTGTATTGATTACAGAGAAACTGAAAGCAATTAACCAAGAAAAGCACTTGAAGGATATGTGGGGAGAAGCGCAAGTTCAAAGCTAGCCAGTGGAATGGTTACTGCCATACCATAAAAGACATGGCATCAGTGAGAAGACTGTGTCTTCTGCCAGCCATGTAACTTAAACTGCTTCTAGCACAGTTAATAAATGCATCTGTCAAAGTGTATTACATGTATTAAAATGCATGTTTTCTGGGTGCAGTAAATGACTGATGAAAGGAAAGCAACAGTCATATGGATGGCCTTCTGGGGCCAGATGCATCGAGACTCTTATACCAGAATTTGTCATCGTACATGACCCCCCGCGTAGTAACGTAATTCCTCCCATAAAGGGGAGAGCGTCACTGCAGAAGTCCTCTTTCTCGCCAATGCATATTGAGACGTGAGACTATTTGTATCCTGAGTGACTTCAGTCGGGGCTACGATTCTTATCAAAGTGTTCTGCTTTAGGCATCAAGTCGAAGAAAGAAAGGAGAGGAGGAGA
>CM040401.1:56534548-56542048 GCA_022702515.1 Ilyophis sp. 1 JC-2022 | reverse complement strand
TTATTTTCTGGTACTCTTACAAGCGATACTATAATGTCTCTGCATTTGAATGGATCTCTGGGGGAATTGGGGGCTGGGACTAGATTTAGCTGTAAATTACACTGGAACAGTATGGAATACACGGTTGGCAAAATGGCTGTAAATCATCAAGGTCTGAGGTATCAAACAAGCCTCAAACTCTGCTGTCAGATATCCAGTAGATATAGATGGATCACTTTAAGGGTTGTTTCTCTTGACAAATTTTCCTATTGAACACTATGGAAAAATAAGTCAGGAGAAGAAACCCTTCAAGTTATCCATCCATATCTACTGTATTTCTGGCAGAAGAGTGATGGTTTAAGGCTTGTTCGATTCGTCAGACCCTTGATGACTTTTAGCCAACTATGTGTCCCAAAATTTATGTTTGCATATATGTGGTTTACAAAAATTCTTAACTATAAAGGAGATGCACATTCAAGTCATTTCTTCTTTTGTAAAATGATGAGACAAATTGCAAAAAATGACTCAACTTCTTCACATTTTTCCAGGCATAATGTGCAAATGGGCAAATATCCAAAAGATTAAATACAATAAAACTCTGTTAGTATATAAAAGGCTGACTCCCTTTGTGTTCACCAAAAAAAAATCTATTTCAGAGACATCTGAAGGACAGAATAACATCTGATAAGCATGAAATATTGAATTTAGAACACATTTTTAATTTGTGGTCGCATGGTGAATTGATTTTTTTCATACCGTCAACCAGCCGAATCTTCATAGACTAGAACAGCACAGAACTGGAATGAAAGCGGATCAGAAATATAAATCAATGAAAGGCAAATCCCTCCAAATAAGATAAGAGGAGCCGATAATGCAGCATTTTACGGCGCGGCTTTACACCTTTGCTCTCCCAAACACGCTCACCAGGCTACAGTCTCCAACAGAGGGCAGTGCAGCTCCTCTATCTAATGTCTGTCTGTCCCACTCTCTTTCAACGGTCACTTAGCTTGCCCCCAAAAAAACCCTAAGCACTATTATCTTCATCACAATGTTTACAAAAAAAACATTCAAAGACAATGCTTCCAAACTTCTTAAACCATGTATGCTCCATATTGTGTATATTTCATAAATCGCCTCTCAAAAAAGCACACATTTTCCAGGCCTGGTAGGTGAGACGCAGGTACACAGTAAAATTACTGGTGTTAAATCAATTCTTCATATGAATGCAGGAGGGAGAAAACTCTATACTAGTAAAAGTATTCTATCCAAGTTGATATTGGCTGTACATTTACCGTGTAAAAAGAAAATGATAAGCATGAGGAGACCCCTCTCTTTACAGCATACATAAACTGTGGACATATATCTGCAACTTTTACTTTTTTAATACTACGCAAGCGTGTGGGATAGGGAGGTGAGACAGACAACCTCTTGTCTCAAGATATTTATTTAGCTTGGAGGAGCTGGAGTGGTGCAGTAGGCTTTGTTCTCAGACACATTCCTACACGAGGCAGTGATAAGAAAGCCCACAGCTTTTCTATTCCACATCAAAGAATAGGTATAGTTGTACTCTCATAAAAACGGCAGCACAAGAACCCATACAACTACACAGGTTAATACGTACTATCACCACACTGAATCTAGTGCCTCATTATTTACTCCCTCATACTGTACAGATGCACAATTAAGATATTTTGGGACCACCACTGGTGCCAAAGGTGGGATTTGATATCAACAAGTTTAACATAAGTAAGATGCCTACAGTACAATTAAACAAGTCTTTGGAAACATAAGGATTTATAAATAAAATTACTTCTGAAGAACTCAGATGCTAACATTTTTTCTACCTGAAAAAATATTTTTGTTATATTTTTAATCCGACAATACAATAAACAAATGATTCATTTAATTCAGTTTTTTTCAAACAGCCTTTTTTTTCAAACATGTTAGCAGAGATTACTGGAACTACTGCAAGTCATTTAATTGGTAATATAAAAAAAGAAGCAAAGTGATACCTGGACTTCTAAAACGGTGATAAAAGTTCTGTAATCGAGAGCTCTGAAGTTATCATATGCTCAGCTTTGAATATTACTGGCACAGAGATAAAATGACAGTGATAAAATGACAGTGTGATATTTTGAGACGGGCAGGGAAACTCACTGCTACACCTATATCCACTGCCGTGGAAATGCACTCTCTCCCCAACACCTCAGCGCTCATCAGACACATTAGTGTAACTTGGCTTATCTTCTCGTGTGTCTGGGGACGAGGGGCCAGGGCCAGGACCAGGGCTCAGGGAGAGGGGGTTATGGGACTCGGGGGGGGGGGGTTCTGCTAAAAATGGCTGAGCTCAGATAACGAAGCGGGGGAAGAGGTCAAACATTCATTTCACACAGACTTTACGCACATTGACAGACACTGTCCTCTTTGATCTAACTTTAGCCAATCCACTTCTGTCTGCTGGCCACTACTCTGAACCCAGCTGAAAGGTTGTTCTCGTTGTGTTGCTAGGCAAAAAAAAGAAGAAAAAAAAAGCAAAGTGCAAGGAATACGTAATGCGCCATCGACGAAGACTCATGGCCTGGAAAGGCTAGGGGAATTGCCCTTGAGAAACTGGAACACAACCTTCACTGCACTTCACTGCATGCATAACGTTACTGCTGCTTGATGCTTAAGTTCCTTTAAAAAACATTTTAAAAAAAAGATAAATAAAATAACGTCTGACAAGTGGTCTGCTTCTGCATCCAGAGAGTAGCTTTGCCTCAAGAGAGAAATAGAGAGCACGGGGGGGGGGGGGGGGGGGCCGAGAAAGAGAACAAGTGAGACAGAGAGAGAGTGAGATGTTGAAAGAAAGAGAGAGACAGAAAGAAAGGCATGGAGAAAGAAAGAGAGGGAGCGAAAGAGTCAAAGAGAAAGAGAGAGAGAGAGAGAGTGGGAAGGAGCGACGGAGAGCGAGAGCGAAAGGGAGGAGGAGGCGTGTGCTCTGCGCTCCAGCCCCTTCCTGGCGGAGTCAGCGGGAAGCAGGCATGAGTCTGGCAGGGATCCAACCTGAACCCAGTGAACTGCGGCAGTGTTTGGTGTGAGGTCAGAGAGTCTTAAATTCCTCTCGAGCTGTGTGTTTACGCTGTTGGGGAGTGTGTGTGTGTGTGTGTGCGGAGCAGGGAGGGAGGGAGGGAGGGAGGGAGGGAGGGGGAGTGGGGGGCCGGGGGCAGTGAGGGGGCTCCTGGTGCAGAAAGAACAGACACAGCGCCTCGTACCACTCTATGCAGTTTCTGCCTGCGCAGTGCTAAAGGTGGCAGTTTGGGCTGCAGCACTGAACATATCAACCTGGTGCATTAATAAGCTAATTCGCACTTTTTTAATACGCAATTTTTTAAAAACTTCATAAAATTTAGCTCCCTTTTTTTTGCTATTTATTTTTAGAATAAGTTCATCACTGCTTAATACACAGAAAGCTCTGAGGCAAAAACGTGTCAGTGACTTGTCGTTCGAGGTCTTCTTTTAAACCAGAACACAGTAAAGAGTTAACTGCCTGTTGGGGTATCATGGAAAATGCTACGACATAAAGCCTTTGATGAACAGACCAGAATTAAACTGTTAAATGACCATTGAAAATGTTCAAAGAATCATTAGATTAATCACCAGACTCAATAATGAATACCAAAAAAGAATTACAAATAAAGACAACAATCAATTTTATCAAGATTGTCTGCTGACCTGTACAAACCTGTATTGAAGCTATTGGAGAAAATAAGACCCATAAACATTCCATTTGTCAGTCTTTGTAAAGGTAAGAAAGCAGTAAAATTAGGTTTACGTCATTCAATAGCTCATTAAGACAGCCTGCACAGTAAACTATTTTTGCTGGCATCACCTACATTTACTCTTAATGTGGTGAACTACATTGTAGATGCACAGGTCAATTCCTCTCAATATATATTCATGCTAGTACCATTACAGTACAGTCTCAGTTTTTTCTTTTACTTCAACAAAAGTTTTTGATAAAGCAAGGCATAGAGTCTGCTGATACTGCTGTAGAAAAAACTCATTCCTCCATACATGTAAATGCAACAACCGCACGATAAAATGTTCAGTTCAGTCCAAGAGTCTATCCAAGTAAAATGTTTTCTGTCAGAGTTGATTTAACACTTATATAACACTGAATATTTAATTGCATATTCACATGTAAAAAAACTAAGAAACTGCACAAAAATAAAAAACTGAAAAATTGTTTCAATGACAGCAGTGAACTTGATTTATGCACATTGTACAGCTAGCATATTCTGAAAAAGTCACTTTCAATAATCTACTTTTGACGGTGTTTTTATAGTCCAGTGCATTTTCGCTGAAACGCAATAAAATGTTCAGTGTAAATTTATCCACATGAGTATGTGAGTCCAAGATGGATCAAATTCAAGTACTCTATTCAAGTAATTTGTACTCTATCTGAGTTGAGTTAACACTTGACATTTTATGCTAAAACAACTTCAACAATAATTACATGGTTGTCTGTACTGTAGTATGGTTTACAAATCAAATAGAACAAATCCTGAAGTAGGTAAGACATAATTAAGGAAACAGCAGAAACAATCTGAGGTGTATTTAAATGCCATATTGCAGTGAGTTTTTTCTGTCACACACTTAAAATCTCTCACCACCGATTACATTTAAATAAACAGGAACTTAAAGCCAAAATTATTCATTCTGGATTTTTCCCACCTGTTGAGCCTTCGACTGTAGCTTTCGTGCTTGCTGTGTAAGAATATGGATGACTATACAGTGTAGCATGCAAAGAAAAGTAAAAAGTTGTTGAGTTCTGACTTTGAAATTAAAGTTGTGGTCTTCATAGCATATGGGCGGGGGAAGAGGTTGACTAACAACTAATAAAGACTAACTTTCCCATCCACTGAGAAGATAGAGACAGGCTCAAAGAAGAACTGTAATCTGAATGACTTGTTTTTTTGTTTGTTTTTTTAAAAGGCTTACTCAGTGCTGGAATTTAGGTATGGGTCAAAAAAACCTATATAAAAGGTCCAGATATATGAGCTCTAGCCTCTCCAAGAAAGTTCAAATGTGCTAGTGTTTTTTTGTTTTTTGTTGAAGGGAAGTGCGTTTATCTTATGGGGACCAACATGGGAGGCCCTTTTGTTTTAAATCTCCAGAGAGACTCGCCCTCAAAGTAAAGCTGTTTCAAATACACAGGAACCAGCTGGCCTCCCCGATCACTTTACTGTTGTTTAGGTTTGGTGTGTGGCTCCGGGCCAGCCATGCAAAACACACACTCGCACACACATAGACACATGCACCGATGCACACATATGGAGGCCTTGATTTAGTCTTACATTAATCAGGAATGAGAAATTCTTGCATAATTATCAAGGTTAAATCACATACAATTATATGTACTTCCAGTCCATCATCTCATAAAAGGTATTATTATATACAGCCTCATAGTATAAAGCTGCATATTAATCATGAATGTTTATTGTTTGTCTTTTATTTATTAAAAAATTTTGAATAGATTTGTGCTAGTCGCAATAAAATATTTTGGATGTATATTTCAGCTTTTCAAACTTTGAAGGTGGGTAAAAATAAAAGACCTGCAATTATTGTGACAACAATTTTTATTTTCTAATTTAATTCTATCGATGACAGGCTCTATTTTTATGACTTTCAGAGAGCAGAAGAGTACGAAATGAAATACGTCACAACATGTTTAGAATAGTGAGGCGCGAACAGCTTGCAGGCACATATGGTTATTTTCAATTATGTTTTTTTTCTGCGATGGTTCCAGAGTTATCGTACAATGAGCTACCGCTGCCAAGATTCCATTGCCATACAATTCTGTAGGGGCGCCATTGGTAATGGGGTCATGAGCGATGCCACATTAAGAACGTCCTCTTTAGATGAGGGCAATCTCTCTGTTTGGCACCCATCTCATACGCATTTTCAAACATGCAAATTAGAAATGACAAAGGGATGTTTTTGCTTTTCATTGCAATCTTGACCCATTTCAACTTTTTTGAGGCACAGGCACTGAGTTAAATGAATGGAGAAGTTGATTCTGAGTGACAGAAATTCAAAAGTCTTTTTAAATCTCGCCAAATAAATCAGTTGCATGAATGAATATGATTTAAATCAGAAAGAACTTGTCACAAAATTTTTTGTTGTAAAATATATACAATAAGTCTACAGATGGAATTGTATATATGTTTATATTTCTTGCATGTAAAAATGTCCTTTGTCTTTGGCAAAAGGATTTCCGTGTGAAGAGTAATTTTTTTTCGGCCCTTAAATGGTTTTGAAAAGTGTCTCAATGTTTGTATCTATAAAATAATACACCCGTGTGCGCTGTATACTAAGGTAAATACAGACACTGTGCTGTTTTCCATCCTTTACTGTTTAACTGTTTATCACAACTTTACTGTGGATCTGCCTTTATATTTCCTAAAACAATCTTACTTTAGCATCACATCTTTTCTTAATGTCATATTAAATATGATAATTGGTATACATGGCAGCCATGGTGGGGAAGAGGAAATGTGCAGAGGAAGTAAATAAGTGTTGCACAGCATTTGTCATAAAATGTGTCACTTCAAAGCAATCCCCCCCAAAAATATTTAGCAATTACATGCAACATACTATATCAAGGAGTAGCTATCTCAAGAAATGATGGTTACTGAATTTCAGCTGTTGAAGCAATAAAACTTGTGAGCATTCCTACAGCGGTCAAGTTCCCTGGAAGGTTTTGATTTAATTATTTTAAAAATATATATATTTTTGCCACTCATTTGCTATCCCCCTCACCCTCCTGCTCCTGACACTTCAAAACTAGATCCTTAAAAGCGACGCCGAAGATAAGCATCACTCCGAAACGAGTAGCGACGGCTCTTACACGCAGCGGCGACGGTGTTTCAGGGCTACATACTGAAGCTCAGGCACCAGTGCGGCTGTGCGTGGCCACGGAGGTGAGGGATGGAGAGGTGTGGAGACAGAGGGGGGAGAAACCGAGAGCAGGGTGCAGGATCCCCACTCTGAGGAGGGCGGGGGGCCAGTTTCAGTCCTCTGTCCCCAGCAGCTGGGGCGGGATAGCGGGGGGGGGGGGGGGGGGTACGGGGGGCCGGGCGAACACAAGCACTGCTCTCAACGGGGACAGGGGGGATGTGGGCGGAAATTTGCGTACCTCCGCTCCCCCGTCCCCCTTTTCGTCTTTCAAAAAGTGGTGGGATGGGGCTTCAGGAATGGTGGGACGAGGCTGCGAGGCGCGAATGGCAGAGCCGCTAGAAGAGAGGCCCAGGACGGGGCGAGGGGAAGAGGAGGCTGGACGGGGCGACACAATGGGGCAGCCGTGGCTTTGACAATGCCTTCCACCCCGCCACGCCCCCCGGGACCTCTGCTCCCTCTCCGTGACACCCCGCCATTCACTGACCCAGACCGCGTGCGGACAAAGACAAAGACAAGTGCACAAAAAGAGAGAGAGAGAGAGAGAGGGGAGAAAAAAGATGGAAAGAAAAGAGAGAAAGC